>OU343222.1:167714552-167777145 GCA_910596185.1 Chrysanthemum makinoi | reverse complement strand
CAAATTGGGATCACACTTTGAAGTGTTAGGGACGGATTGGCTTATCGGTTGAAGGATATACATCCAAGATTGGGTCTCCTAAGCGTGGAATTCTCAGGATCAAAGGGGATGTGAAGAGGATCATCACGATGATTTATGAACGGTTGTATAAAGGGATAAGTTCAGAAGATTGGAAGCTATATTGGTGGTCGACCCAGAGGAACATCATCGACTTTCACGCCCGATTCACACCTGGCGACATCTCTGGACTACCGGGTACCCCTTGAACTGCTTCTTTCATTTAAAATTTGGATGTATGATTTATTATGTCTATGGCTTGTGCACACATTACAGTATACAACCCGCACTTGTAAATAAAAGACCCTGTGGTACGCTTCAGTGCCACAATCCTTATAAAAGGAGCGAAAGCTTCTTACTTTTGAGTAAAACCTATCAAACCTTTCACTTTTCAAGGTTTTTCTCAAAAGAACAAGTACTTTCCCTTATGATTTTCAAAACCTCAACCGTTTATATCTCTTGTTAAGGGGGAGTACTTGACTTAAAACTTTGTTCACAAATTGTTCACAGTGGTTATTCTTCCCGCAACACTCGAAATGGTCATATTTATTCTCAACTTTTCAAAAATAACATTTTTATATGCCATTTTTTAGGAGGAGAAAATACGTGATAAGAAATATGTTGTGTATTGCTATAGAACTCCGGCAGTGTTAAAAGACTTTAACCCATGAATTGAGATCTTAACGTTTAGTAACTCGAAAGACTTGTCCGGACGGGTAATAATTTCAAGCTAGTGCTAGTGATGTAAACGTGTCTCGCAAAGGACTTGTCCGAGTAGAATGTACCATCCGAGAAACTCTTGGTAGACATGACCTTGACGGTTGACAACCTTTCGGGGTTGTCCACACCTTCAAGATAGTTATTAGTGTCAGTTGTCACCTAAAAGCTGATAATGCAACTCTTTAACTATGCCACGTAACCGTGTCTCGCGGGGAAATGTCTATCTTGAGTCGATCAATTCAAAAGTGCGCGCTCTTTCCTCACTGTGCAGATTTCTGTCTAAACTCTAAAGCACATGTGGAGGGGAGTATTTCTGCTAAAAGATAAAACTCTCATAGTGGTTCAAACATGTTTTTCATTTACAAACCCTTTGAGAGATTTTCTTGAAAATGGTTTTATGGCAATGGAGTTATAAGGTGATTAAGGTTAGGAATAACCGTGCTATGATCCGCCAAAGCCGGAGGGATCTACCCAAGGACACTACCAATAGTTAGAATTTAGAAGTCCTTAGGTATGATTGTAAAAAGGAGAGAATGAGAATCGGAGAAAGAAGGAGTTGAAGAATTAAAAAGAAATGCAAAGAAAAGGGTGAAAAGAAATAGCCCTCCAGATTATTCAACTTAGGGCAGACACCGGGTTCAATTCATATGCTACTGGATGTCACTAGATGACACCGGTATTGAAGATTAAAAGTCGTGATGGACCCAGTGACGCATGCACTAAACCTTCTTAACCACTCAAGTTTCTCTTAACAGAAGTTTGTTTCATTCTCACAGGGAACCCTACGTAAACTATCGGCTTTCTCTTAGAGATTGCTGGTATTGAAGAAGGAGACCCTCTCCCTAGTCTCCGCTCAGGAAAACCAAAAAGCACTATTGAGTCTAGAGCCACGAGATTCATCAAAAGATCTCTTAGGTACACTTGACATTACATCACTTGATATTCAACAATAAGATTTCAGGTGGTACAATATCGAGTCCCTCACACAGATCTTAGCAATCTGTCGAGAACATTTATGAGAGGTTCACATTTGTAATCCTCACTGATTGAATGGAAACTCCTGCCAGGGTCAACATCAAACAGCCCTGACAGCAGGTCGGCTTCGCAACCCCCGTGGATACGCTTAGTGGTCTTTAACGGTCTACAGTCGTGAGGTGATGCTTCGGTGTACCTCAGCGACTCATCTGAATCTATGTGTACTTTGGTACATCGTGTTATCTCACTTGTGGGACTCCGATTCAGGACGGCCTTTGTAAGAATTAGAGTTGTGTTTTCACACTATGCTGTCAACACTCTCGAAGTTCAAACTTGTAAGTGCCGGAATCCGCTTATTACTAACCGTTTTAAGTTTACTTTCTTATGGAAGCTCTGAGTGGAATGATCGTGCAGATTCTCCCTTGTTCACACCAACATCATCAAAGAAGTTCTATCTTAAAGCAACACAAAAGTCAGAATGATTCTTCGTAAAATCAAAGAATCTACAAAGTTAAAGACTTAAAGAACTTCATCAGTCCCGTAATCCAACGTTAAAGAGTGTGTGAGCATGTTGGAGAAGACTGGAGACACTGGCATGAAGCGACCTGAGGCAGACTTGAAGCAGACAACAACAACATACTATCACTTTCATCACAAAGAACAATGATCAAAGAACAAAGTTAAAGATGACGTCAAAGCATAACTACTCAAAGAAAACTATCTCGCTACACTGGGGAGATGGTTCAAATCGAGGAAATTCTTCTCACAAGAAAGAAGAATGTCAGAAGACGTCAAAGCTACTATTACATCAACGCTTCACCGTTTTTCATCACCAACACTTGAGGGGAGATTGTTGGAATCACTCCTAAACCTTTATTCAAGTGTTAGTTACTCTATGTAATAGTAGCTTATTATGGCCTTTATGTTTGTTATTAGCCTTAAGCTTATTTAGAAGGCCCATGAGCTTAGGCCCAAGCCCATAGGAGAAAGGAAGGGACTAGGAGTGTTGCCCTAGCTTCCCTCCTATAAATACTCTTGTAAACCTTCATTTGAAGGTTGGTTGTTCAATTTATCTTTCTTTCACATACTTACGCATAATCGGTCATAGCATTAACGTGTGTGTGTGTTTGGTTTATTCATCAATCGCCTCTATCTCTTTCTAGTAAGCTTGTGTTGTAAATCTTGTGACCTCACATAGCTCATTGGGATATGCATCCAAAATCAAGGTATGTTGAGATCTATGGTAATACACATTACATAAGAAATTATAACATGTAAGCTGATACATCTGAAAGGTTTCGTGACACTATGATTAAAGGACTTCTCAATCATCTCAGGAAGGTTGATAGTCCTATGAGTAAGGAATTTTATGGTATCATGTATCGTGTTGTCTCTACCAGCTAAGTATCATACATACCTTATAAGGACTTGTGATAAGGTTAGCTAGTACAACTTCACGAGCTGGTATGTAAAGTTGAGGAAGACAAAAAGGTCGGATCTGACAAAGTCAAAAAGCGAAAGGTTGGAGAGGTGAATGAATGAGGTCACTGGAAAAGACGAGGGTTCTTTCATACATCAGTACTAAAAAGAGAAAGGTATTTTCAAGTGCTATATTTCAAAAAATCTTGGGCATAATATTGGAAATGCTTCTAGTACATTTGCGACCTGAGATCACAACGAAGAAAGAGGTATCTATATTTATAAATTGTTTTATTTTTCCGTCCCGGTTTCACTCCGACTTGCTTGTTGTCATGAAAGTTTAGGATACTTCCTACGGAAACGTCCTCACGTTACCAAGTGAAATCCGGTCCATGTCGGGAGTTCCAACGAACCTTAATAATCGGAATACGGCTATTCTTCAGCATTTTGATCTCACGGTCCATAATCTCATCCAATCGTTCCTCAACAAAATTCAATTTCTCATCGATACGATATCTCTTAGGGCACAACTATGTTTTTCCTGAAAGACATTTCTTAAGACTACTAACATGAAAGACATTGTGTACACAACTCAGTTCCGATGGTAGCTCCAGGCGGTATGCTACCGGTCCGATTCTTTCCAGGATTGAAATGGACCAATATATCAGGATGAGTTTTCCACGCTTTCCAAAACGAATCACTCCTTTACAAGGAGAAACTTTCAACATAACACGATCTCCAACCTGAAATTCTAATGGTTTACGTCTCTTATCGGCATAACTCTTTTTTCTATCACGAGCGGTTTGCAACCGATTACGAATCTGTACTATCTTCTCAGTGGTTTCTAGGACAAGTTCGGGACCTGTAAGTTGACTCTCGCCAACCAGGCCCAACAAACAGGAGAACGACATTTTTCGGCCATACAGTGCCTCATAGGGCGGCCTTAATGCTAGATTTAACTATTGTTGTAAGAGAATTCGGCCAAAGGGAGGTATCTCTCCCAGCCTTTGACGAAATCAATAACACAGGCTCTAAGCATGTCTTCTAAAGTCTGAATGGTTCTCTCGCTTTGACCATCGGTCTGTGGATGGTAAGCAGTACTCATATCCAAATTCGTTCCTAATGCTGTCTGTAACGATCTTCAAAAGCGGGATGTAAAACGACTATCCCTATCAGAAATGATAGATATCGGTACTTCATGACGCGATACTACCTCCTTAAGAGACAATCGAGCAAGCTTATCAAGACTATCGGTTTCACTAATAGCTAAGAAGTGAGCAGACTTAGTAAAACGATTAACTATTACCCAGATAGCGTCATTTTCGCTAACTGTTCTCGGTAATTTAGTGATAACATCCATGGTTATTCGCTCCCATTTCCATTCCGGGAGTTCGGGTTGAGCTAAGAGTCCTGATGGTTTCTGATGTTCGGCCTTAACTTTAGAACAAGTCAGCAGCAACACTGACATCTGAGCTATATCGGCTTTCATATTAGGCCACCAATAAATTTTCTTAAGATCCTGATACATCTTATCGGCTCCGGGATGAATAGAGTATTTTGATTTATGCGACTCGTGCATAATCAACTCACGGATTCCACCATGAAATTGTATCCAGCTTCTGTCTTTGAAGCATAAAGTTCCGTCGGAACGCTTCAAGAAGCCGTTTTCACTTTCTACCATTCCATGAAGATTCTCATAAGGACGGTTCACTTCCGTCAATGCCTCTGCTTGGGCGGCTAAAATTTGAGACGGTAAGGGCGAAACAATGGTCATCTTATTCGATCAACGAGTAGGGGTGGAATGTCCTCCTTACGACTAAGTGCATCAGCCACAACATTTGCCTTACCAGGATGATAACGAATCTTACAGTCATAATCACTAAGCAATTCCAACCAACGACATTGTCTCATGTTCAGTTCCTTCTGATCTAAGATATGCTTCAAACTCTTATGGTCGGTAAATACTACACACTTGGTTCCATACAGATAATGTCTCCAGATCCTAGGAGCAAACACTACATCACCTAACTCAAGGTCATGGGTGGGGTAGTTTTTCTCATGCTTCTTAAGTTGTCGGGATGCATACCTAATCACCTTCTCACGTTGCATCAAAACCTAAAGCCTTTATGCGAAGAGTCGCAGTACACGACAAAGTCTTCGCTTCCTTCAGGCAAAGCTAGGATGGGCGCACTACACAACTTCTCCTTCAGAAGTTGGAATGCTTCTTCTTCCTTTTCTCCCCATTCATACTTAACGTCCTTCTATGTTAGTTTGGTCTGCGGCTTAGCTATCTTGGAAAATCCCTCAATGAATCTTCTATAATAGCCTGCTAACCCTAGAAACTGTCGGATTTCTGATGGGTTCTTGGGAGCTTCCCATTCCTTAATTGCCTTAATCTTAGCTGGTCAACATGACAACCTCTCGACTTTCTATCACGTGACCTAAGAATTGCATGGACGGAATCCAAAATTCACACTTAGAGAATTTAGCATACAGCTTCTCCTCTCTCAGCAATTCTAAAATGAGCCTCAAATGCTCTTCGTGCTCCTCACTACTCTTAAAGTATATCAAGATGTCGTCTATGAATACTATCACAAACTTATCCAGGTATGGCTTACACACTCGGTTCATCAGATCCATGAAAACCGCTGGCGCTCCCCACGGTGATGAACTTGGTCGAATGAATCCCTTCTCAGACAATTCTGCCAACTGTTTAGACAGTTCCTCCAACTCTCTTGGAGCAAGTCAATAAGGTGCCCGGGCTACGGGTGTCGCACCGGGTATCAACTCTATTTGGAATTCCACTTGTCGGACAGGTGGAATCCCTGGCAGAGTCGTCGGAACACATCCGAAATTCTCTAACACGGGTAAATTGTTAAGGTGTATTTCACTCTTCTCCTCACTTTTCTTTTCAGAAATTCAAGCCAAGAAAAGACAACCTCCTCTATCGATGTACTTCTAGGCCTTAATACAGGAGATGATGCTTAACTGGGAATGGCTTCCACAATCGCTCTGATCTCCTTGTATGCTCAGAACCTTTCCGCCATATGGTAAACGCACAATCTTCTCATCACAAATGATGTGTGCGCCGTTCTTCGACAACCAATCCATTCTGATAATGACGTCAAAACTTCCCAAGGTAACTGGTAATAGGTCTATACTAAACGGGCGGTCTAGGAAACTTAAGGTACAACCTTGAACTACTGTGTCTATCTTCTCTCTATTCACATTCGCTAATTCCACATCGTAACTAAACCCTAGAGGTGTTTGGGAGATTCCTAGTAATGGCATGAAATTGGTGGATACGAAACTCATATCCGCACCAGTATCAATCAATATGGAAGCATAGCGATTATTGAGAAGGAACGTACCCGTAACTACATTAGGGTCCTCACCATCTGCCTTCCCAATAGCGTAAACACGCGCTGTTCCCATGTCTCTCTGCTGATTCCTAGCACCATTCTTTCCCTGGTTTTCCACAACCTCACGCTTCACAGGGTTTAAGCCATTACCTCCTATACCTCGGTTAGCAAATCCTCCTACATTACCAGGATTTCCTCTCATCCACGGCTCTTGGCACTCATTCTTAAAGTGTCCCTTCTTTCCGCATCCAAAACAGGTGACAGTGGCCTTCCAGTCCGTTCCTTGTGCAGTTTGAGCTGCAGCAAGTGGACGAGACCTACAGTCTTTGGCTATTTGTCCTACCTTAGAGCACTTCCTACACACAATCGGGCACGGTCCATGGTGGTGTCGGTTACAACGACCACACACAGGCTTACTACCCTCATAACCCTTCCTATCTCCATTTCTGATGGCGAACACCCTGTCTGTCTCTTTCCGTTTATTGCCATTCCCTTTAGCAACTTCATTCCTCTTCCTCTTATCACTCCTATAACTCTTACCCTTGTCTCCTACTTCCAGTACATAAGAGTCCATCAAACGCTGAGCCACAGCAATTGCCTCATGCAAATTAACTGGCTTGGCAGCGATGACATCATTTCGAGTAGCCAAAGGCAATCCATCAGTATACCTCTCAATCTTAAGTTCTTCGGTGCGAACAATTTCAGGGCAAAGGAACGATAACTCTTGGAAACGATGACTATAAGTCGCTATGTCAGTACCCATAACCTTATGGTTCCAGAACTCACTCTCTAACTTCTTAACTTCATTCCTAGGACAGTAAGTCTTAATCAGGAGAGCCTTAAACTGAGTCCAAGTCATACTATAAGCTACATCAATTCCTACTGATCTGTGATAGTTGTTCCACCAGGTCAACGCCTCGTCCTTCAAGGTGAAGGTTGCATACTTAACCTTACAATCCTCTTCACAGTTACTCACAGCAAACACAAATTCAGTTTTCTCCAACCACCTAGTTAGGTAAACTACTCCCTCAGTTCCTCCAAACTCAATGGGACCACATAATCGGAACTCTTTGTAGGTACAACCTCGAGTTCGATTCAGCATCGGGGTTCCACTAGAAGTGTTAGTGAGATTAGCCTCAGCTAGCAGTTCAGCGACACGCTGCGACACTAGCTGGTCAATGTGGGTTGCGTTCACAGGCGGAGGGTTTTGTGGAACAGGACCATTCTTAGCACGGTCGTTCGCATTCGGGTTCCCTACAGCTGGGTTATCAATGTTCGAGTTCTCAACGGGTGGTGTGGTCGGGGACGGACGACGACCTCGATGACCAGGGGCAACAACAGCAGCAGGATCTGCTCGGTTGTTCCTAAGCAAGTTTCGTCTTGTTGCCACCATTCTGGAGGCAAGAAGAACAGTTTCATAAGTTTACTATTCATGTTCTAAAAATAGAGTTAGGTTCCAAGGGTCACCCAATAATGCCTAAATACATAATCAAGGCCAACAGGGATAACGCTAAACCAAAGCGAAAAAATCAAATACCGAATCATAACTAAGGATGCACGTTCCAATAACCATAACTCATAGGTTTCAAAAGTGGAAATACATGGAAGGATACGAAGAAATCAAAAACGATCCTAATAACGATACTAGTATAACAACTAGGATAATCCTACATCTCGAACCAAGTACTACTTAGTTTCAAGATGGTACAAAACCATAAATCTAATACTATCTAGCCACGTCTACGAATACCACTCACTGATCTCCTAACATCATCAACCTCTCTCCACAAAGATGCTAACTCAACACGTCGAGCGTCGCGATCACTCTTAAGCTCTGCGACCTCTCTCTCCAACTCACCAATCCTACGCCAAATCGCTCTATCAGCATCATGAGCTATCGCGAACCCTCTCAGCAGGTCCCCAACCTGCTCCTGGAGCTCCGACATACCCTCACGCAAGACCCTAGTCCTCCTGACTACAGTACCCATATCAACTCTCAAATCCTCTATACTTGCCCTTGATACTCCAACCAAACCATCCGTCAATGGACTAAGCTTAGTACCCTGCGATGTAATCCTCTCCCACATCAGACCCGTCTCACCATACTCCTCGGGCTCTGAAGCAATCTCCGATAGTATCTCAGATCCTAACGGGCTAGCTATATAAGGTGAGTAGGGTGGTGAGTCAATGTCTAACGGCTGTCCAGGGGACTCAGGCTTAGGCAAAGGAGAACCTAGTCCCGGAGAATGTGCAGGACTCTGCAATGGAGGAGTACCCCCTTCTGGGATATCCTCATCATCCTCTTCCTGAGGATCCTCATCCTCATCTACATACTACCCCTCAATCTCATGCTCCTCCTTGACCTCGTGCTCCTCCTCGCCCTCATCCATAGAGAGAGAGTCCATGAGTCAGAGTCTTTGTGCAGGTAAATCCTGAGGTGGTACACTAGGAGAACTAGGCCTCCTAAGACATGGTGATGCTGGTGGTGAAGACATAAGAGAGTGGGCTGCTAAACGGATAGGTGATGATGGTGGTCTAACTGACATACGGGCAGTGCTATAAGCAAGCCTAGGAGTCTGTGCTCGCGCTAAAACCTGATGTAAAGTGAGCTGCCTAGACGGGCTAGGGCGATCTGATGTTGATGAACTAGTGTGACGGGCAATCTCGTAAGGATCACCCTGCGCAACCGTCATGAGAGTCAATGCTGGCGAACTAGCAACAGCAAGGACCTCCTCAGACACATCAAAAGCTAGTGAAGGCATAGTCTGTGACAATGGCATAGGGTAGGTATAAGTGTTCGAAAGAACTAGTTTTAATAAGCGCATCAACTCAACCAAAACATATATCACATAATGAAAGCTTTAAAAGTAGAGGTACCGCATTACTCAAAACATGCCTTTAATAAAACAAATAAGTTCAGTTTCATCACATATTCCCATATCAATTCAATCGAGTTCAAAATTTCCAAAATCATAATATATAGTTTACTCAAAATCATATACCGCTGTATCTCGATAATCGCTTCTCATTTACCCAAAATCAATAATCATGTCTCATTTTCAAAAATCAATAATCATATCTCCAAATCATAACGTTTCCATAAACAGTTCACAATATCCCTTAACATATCATTTCATAATTCAAATCGCAGTTCATACCATAATCAAATAAGAAGCTTCAGCTTGGCAAGCGGGCGTGCGTCGGTCGAGGATCAATTTTCTTAAAAAGTGGTTATTGTTTAGGGTTTATAAAATACCTAATTCTCTATAACCTTGAGCTCTGATACCAATCTGTAACCCCCCAAATCTTGGTACAGCGGAAGACTTAATCAAGTTTTTGGGGAGTTACTATTGGATTGGTATCGCACACAAGTATATCAAATAGATAGTCATTTAACATTCAAAACCAATCCCAAATTTAGTTATTCAAAACATTTAATACACAGGTATAAATATTAGGCCCAAAATATAGTTTAATAAAATAGTTCCCCATAGTTTATCAGAGTCAGAAATGATCCTTGAACCCCGCCTTCTTGCCAAGCTTCCACCGATCAAGTAATCCAAACATCTCTTAAATACCTGAGAAATCATGCTAAAAGGTCAGCTTACGCTGGTGAGTTCATAGGTTTCAGTTCAACAAAATCATAGTGGACCTGTAAGAGTTGATTTGCTATGCAAGACCTAAGATATATAAATACCGTTTCACACACTGATCCTACCCGAATCTCCAATCATATCCACATTCAGGGATTACTCGGGCCCCGCGACTCTAGTCCAGCCCTGTTGTGGCAAAATCTAGAACAATTGCCAACCCCGGACTAGGTCGAGGTAGAAGTCTCTTCTTAGCAAGACAACGGTTTAACCTAGTCTAAGGCAACAACTAACGCACATCTATCTATACAGTCAAGCACATAAGCAAATCCAAATATTTTCACGGTCCAAAAACAATGGCATGATTCTCACCCTAATATAGTTAAAACGTAGATAAAAGTGGGGCTACGAAACTCACCTCAAGAAATCAACGCACAAATAAACACAAGCAGGAGATAACGATATCACGGCACAGCAACTATCGACTCGGCACAACCTATTAATGTAGACCAATTTTAATATATATATTCCTCAAAATCAACGTTATCTACCCTAATATATTCTATTTCTTTATTTCCAAAAATGTCTCGTTTCACCATTTAATCCTAGTGTTTGGTATTCCTCATGTGGGTGTATTGACTCAATATGATGCTATGAATGCACTCAAACAACCAATATGTTATGCTTCACAACACAATATGCAACTCCATTCATCACAATATTTGACTCAATTCAACACAATATGTGACTCAATGCGACACAATGAGACGTCTAAGCGATAAGCTCCATTGTTCAATAAGTTTCGGAATAAATAGTAGACCTTATCGAATTCGTCAACTCAATAAACTCATTTATTTATGCGTGTCGCTTATTATCCCATAAATCAATCGTATCCTAAAGAGTCATAAGGATAATTCACCCATTAATAAGGTTACCCAATGTACCTAGTGGGCTCTTATTAGATTCGTCAACCTAATAAGTCTGCTACCCACGTGGATCAACACTATTAACGTTAGGTTATCCGTAACCCATGCACACAACGTAAGTAAATAAATACTTAAACTAGTATTAATTGTCCACAATTGACATTTATTGATAAACGTGTACTCGAAACATTAATTACTTATTTATTACAAAACATTTCCAATTTAGTCATTAGTTTCCATTAAAAATATAGTAATTTATTAGCATTTTCATGTATATATATATATTTCACCAAATTCCAATATTAATCTCATATCGTTATTCGTTTCGAGTCCACAAGCACGAGTCATAACTTCTCGGCTTTTAATCAATCAATAGTCCAAATTATACTAAAGTCCATGTTACGGCTTTGTCGGAGTCAACTATTGACTAAAAAGTCAAAGTAACGCCGACGTAGCTCAAAGTCAACAATATATATATCAAATCCAAATTTAAAAGTCACAATATCGCAATTCAATCCTAAACCAACTCAAAGCAACTCGCCAACCAATCAATCAACCAAATGTACTCGAAATCAATGTTATGACCCAAATGATCATGACACGGTCGCGGTTAAAACCACGTGAACCAAACAAGCCCTAAAAGTTTTTCGGCTCCGCGCGTCTTATCCAAACCTCAACTACATTAACCAACAAGCTACCAAATTGACCCGACCCGGACCCGTGGCCCAAGTGGGTCACGTACACCAACCATGAGCCACGTACGTGTCCTTGGTGGCTCGTACGCCCCATATCTCACAACCAAACACAACCAAATCACTTCCACAACATCCAAATCCAATCATTCAAGTTCCAATCAATAACCAAACACAAAACCCATCATCTATCTTAACCAAAAAATATGAAACTAGATCTAAAATGCATAAACCCATCAAATTGATACACCACACACTAACCAAACACTAATTACTTGTTTATTTAGACACTAATTAGACTTAATTTCATGTTCCACCCAAAAGCCCTAATTTATTTCATAGGGTCGAAACCCTAATAGCCCATACGTGGCTTATTATTGATTAAAAAAGCTCCAAACTTGTTCCATTTACCTTATTCAAGCACCAATTGCAAAACCCACTTGAAACCCTAAAAGTACGAATCTTGATTCAAAGATTTGAAGGTGTTATAGAGGTCCAAATGGAGCGTGTAATATATGGTTGGAAAGAGGAGAAAGAGAGCTTCAAGATGGTGGTGGAGGTGGGTGGTCACGCGCCATTGGTGGCCGGATTTTGGCCGGAACAGTGGCCGGCGGCCAAGGGGTTTAGGGTTAGGGTTTTTATTAATTTTTGAGGAGAGAGAGAGTAGAGAGAGAAAGGTGAGTTGTGTATGTTTTTAGTGAGAGAAATAAAGAGGGATAATGAGGTGAGGTGAGCGTATATATATCCATGAGAGAGGGACTCAAAAATAAAGAAAAGATGATGAAGGGGTGGCCGGCCAAGGTGAAATGGAGGGGCCGTGGTCGCCATTTTTCTTAAACTATCCCGTTTACCCATTCCCGAGCTCCTATATTGTCCCCCGAGTGTCCCACAACGTTCATTCGACTTTCTAACATTGTTATTTATGTTTTTCCACGAGTTTTGACTATTTATTTGTCAATTTTCGAGGTACGGTCTAAAAGTTACAATAATTCTCGTTTTAGGCTTTTCTAGTGCCGAATCGAATAGTGCCTACCAAATAGAGTTAAAACTGATACGATAACTCATTTAATAATGAAATAATACGTAAAAACCAATAGAAGGTA
This sequence comes from Chrysanthemum makinoi, assembly GCA_910596185.1. NCBI lineage: Eukaryota > Viridiplantae > Streptophyta > Magnoliopsida > Asterales > Asteraceae > Chrysanthemum > Chrysanthemum makinoi. The sequence goes on along the minus strand of OU343222.1, from coordinate 167,764,301 downwards.
TAAAATCAAGTCATGGTTAATAAAAATAATGATAAAGGTAAAAGCTCGGTTTAGTTTAACGTAATGCGGTTACCTAAAATAGACTCCCTAAATTGCCAGTTGTCACATGATAGTTCTTCTCTTGAGGACCTCTTTCGAGACATCGATGAGTACGACTCCCCAGATAGTAAGACCAAGACAGATAAAGGGAAGAAACCTATTGATGAACAGGAATCAGATGATGAAAAGTATGACTCAATGGATAAAGATGAGCAATTCAGGAAAACTCTGAAGCTGAAAAGACATGAACACCAAGCTGCTGAATTTGCTCTTCAACAGACTAAAGGACCGGGAGGTTCCAGCGGTGGTGTTCTCTCTACACCTGTTCCTAATCCGGTTAATCAACCCGGTAAAGGAACATATGTCGTCACCAAGGAACCTGCCGATGAACAACAGCAAAAGCATGAAGAAATGGTCGAACATGGTGATGAAGATCAAGATACAGATGAGCAAATCATTGAGAAAGATATTTTGGAAGCAGAAAAGGAAAGGGCTGAATAAGAAGCTAGGAAGGCTGAAGAGGAACGTATTAGAAGGGATACCGATGCATACATTCGTGACAATCCTGACCATAACCCTGAGCAATCTTCAGAACCACCCCTTGAAACCTCCAAAACCGAATCATCTTCTCTACCGGCTTCAGCAAAGGAGCAGTTGATCCTATATTGTTCACCCGGAAGTCAGGCAAACATTTAATTGACGCTCAAATTTATGTAGATGATATTATCTTTGCCTCGACTGACCCCAATGAATGTGATCGTTTTTCTAATGAAATGGGTTCCAAATTCCAAATGTCTATGATGGGACAAATGTCATTTTTCTTGGGATTTCAAATTTCACAAAGTCCCGGAGGCATTTTCATAAATCAATCTAAATATGCAAATGAGATTTTAAATAAATTTGGATTTGTATCATGTGACACCGTTGACACTCCCATGATTAAATGAACCAAGCTGGATGAGGACCACTCAGGGATCATGGTAGATCAAACGAAATATCATAGCATGATTGGATCCCTGATGTACCTGACAGCTAGCAGACCAGACATCTTGTTCGCTGTGTGCATGTGTGCTAGATATCATGCTAAGCCTACTAAAAAGCACCTTGAAGCGGTTAAACGGATCTTTCGGTATATCCAAGGAACCATCAATATGGGACTATGGTACCCGAAGGACACCGGTATGTCTCTAACAGCCTATGCAGATGCTGATCATGCAGGATGTCAAGATACACGTCGAAGTACATCAGGAGGTGCTCAATTTTTGGGTGATAAGCTTGTAAGCTGGTCTTCAAAGAAGCAAATGAGTACTTCTATTTCCTCTACAGAGGCTGAATACATAGCCATGTCATCTTGTTGTGTTCAAATCCTTTGGATGAGATCCCAATTATGATAATAAAAGTGCTATTGCTCTCTCATGCAACAACGTTCAACACTCAAGAGCAAAACACATCGACATCCGACATCATTTCATCAGGGAGCAAGTGGAAAACGGTGTAGTGGAACTCTATTTTGTGAAGTCAGAATACCAGTTAGCAGACATCTTCACCAAAGCTCTTCCAAGAGAACGTTTTGAGTTTATTCTTCCACGACTTGGATTGAAAAGCCTTCAACCAGAAACACTCAAACGTCTTCAGGAGGAAGACGAGGAGTAAAGGTCTTTCCGTCTTTCCTTCATCTATATCTTTGTATATATTTATTCAAAAAGCAAAATACAAAATTACTAAACCTTCAAAAATCAAATAGAAAATTATAAAACTTTCAAAATCCTCAAAAATATTGTCATTTTGTCATGATTTTCTCAATTCGATAACATCTACGGTCTTAATGTTGTCCTTCAAAGAATGATACCGGACTTTAGATGTTGTTCGAATATAAAATTAAAAAAAAAAAAATAAAAAAAAAAAAAATTAGAGAAAGAGAAAAAATGGTTTATGGTCATTTCAGGCAATAACCCGCTTTTCATAGAAAGAACAGAGCTATGCTTTATCTTGTTTTTCAAATCTCATACTCTGATTCTATAAACATTTATCTGCTAAAAACTAATTGCTTTGTACAAGAACTTGGACTCAAGTTTTGAAAATCATCCGGACTTATTTGTCAAAATATCTATCTCTCAATCAACAACCTATGTCATTGATTGAGGGGGAGAATGATTTCAATTAATTCAAAAAGTTAGTTGTCATACAATTGTTTTCAAAAGATAATCATGCATGTTTAACCAATGGAGTTTAAAGTCTCAAAATCAGATCCTTATCAGTTAAAACGCTTTCATAATCAAGTCACAATTCTCCTTAAAAGCTTTCAAAATCAATTTAAATCTACAGAGATCACAAATCTCAAATGTTTTGATAATTGTGATCGGGGAAGAATTTGTGATTTAAATTGGATTTAAACTGATAATTCAATAAATGGTTTCATAAGTGATTAGCATGTTTGCCTCCCCGCAAGTGACAAACGATTTCAAATTTTCCATGCACACGTTGATGGGGAGCATCTATCTTAAACCACAAATATTTGAAACGTGATCAATTTATCTCAATGTGCAGTCTTTTCCTAATATGTGCAAAACATTCTCAAACATCTATGCACATATTGAGGGGGAGCAAACTTGTGAAAACCTCATCCTTCCTTAAAATGTTTTATCTACTAAAATTGATTAGGAAGTGATGATGATCATTTTAGAAAATGTTAATCAAAAGATTGGACCTTTCATTCTCAATCCAACGATTTCAAAGATCTCTTGCCTCCATGAGCTAAACAATTTCTAAATTTTTATACATATGTTGAGGGGGAGCATTTCTAAAATATCAAAACAGTTCAGGTACAAAATGCTTTGATAATATATCACAAGTGTCTGGATTGATTTTCAAATGGTTTTCAGTTGGTTCCAATGGCAGATGTACGATACCAAAAAGACCGACCAACTTTACTTTATGTATGGTGATATAAGGATTCCCATGATCCGCCAGAACTGGAGGGATCTACCCAGGGACAATCCACTAGATAGTGTAGAAGTCCTTAGGTATGATGAAAAAAGGAGAAAAGTGAGATATGGGAAGAGTGCGAACTGAGACAGAGCTAGTACTGGAACAAACCCAACAAGGTTCTAGTTATGAAGTCTCGGTAAGCACTGAAGGGGTTGAAGAATGAAAAAGAATTGAATGAGAAAAAGGGTGAAAAGAAATAGCCCTCCGTTTATTCAACCTTAGGGCAGTAACCGGGTTCAATACATATGCTACTGATGGTTACTAAGGTAACATCGGTATTGAAGACAAGACGTCATGGACCCAGCGACGCACTGCACTTCAACTTTCCAAACCACTCAAGTTCCTCTTAAAAGGGCTTGTTTCATTCTCACGGGGAACCAACATAATCTATCGACTTTCTCTTAGAGATAGTTGGTATTGAAGAAGGAGACCCTCTCCCTAGTCTCCGGCATAGGAACCAAATATGCACTAATTGAGTCTAGAGCCACGAGATCATCAATTAATCTCTTTAGGACACTTATTTCTTGAAGACTCACTATTTCACACAATGTGGAATGTGAGATTATATCTTATGAGTCCTACGCACTATCCTTTTGGTATTGCCAAGACTTGATTGTGTCATATGGACCTCATCAGTGGAGCGATTCAATATTGAATCAATCCAGGTCCAAGAAAATGGATTGACGGATACCTTTGAAAAACCGGTCGTTGTGTTTAAAAACTCTTTTCTCTAGCACATTGACTGTGTACAATTATTTCATATCAAAAGGTGTTTATGATTGATAAATGATTTTTTAATAAAACTTCGTTGTATTGCAAAAAAATTTCTATTGAGCAATACACGATTGTTTATCAAATCTCTTTTTATCAATCAGTGAATCTCTATTCGCTGGTTCACTCACTCCGTGTTGTCTTCTTTGAGACGCCGCTCCAGAAGCTTGAGAACGAACAGAGCGCTGAACCGTCTGTCAAGGAGATTATTCGGAATTCTACCTGATCACAGGCAGTACTTGTACTGATCAACGGGGAACCATGGGCCATGTACCTCAATTCATTGAAAGTGATCAAAGACACTTTCGTGCGCTTTATTGCTAACTGTCTTATGCAGGTACACCCCGACGTTTGCAGCTGATCAGAATGGAGAGGTCAATCCATAGCCGCATGCTCACACAACACATTCATATCTAAAGAAATCATGATTGGTGCATCGATGACTCTGATATTATCACTCCATGCTTCTGCTACGCTGCTGCCAATATCATGAATCAACGAAAGCTTCCGCTACTCTGATAAGAAGAAATCATGATCCAAAATGTGAGCATGTCGGTCCAAAAGTCACATATTACCAACACCACAAAGGTTGAGTCAGAGATTTAATGTGGCTAATGATCTCAAAGCTGGCTCAAAACTCAGTATCACGTGGATCAGTTAAAGACCTCCACTCAGATTATCCAAACATGCAATTATGAAGAATCAAAGACTACGAGCTACATAACAAAGAATATGGGCGAGAATCCAAGAACAATCTCAATGTAATATCTGTTTGTATTCAATGTAATTTTAATGTGTGTTTGAGGTCACCTCCCTTAGGGGGATATTGTTAAGACTTAAAAATTCCAGGTATTAAAGAGTCGGTCACCTCAACTATAGGTAATCGTTAGAAAGCTCATAGTCGTAGTTATTTTATGTTAAGTAGTATTTAGTTAAGTAACACCGTGGAGGACGGACGGGTCTTTACCCACTGTATGCCTGATCCACAGCCCGTTGTGTGGCGTTTTATTGTAAGACTATAAATACTCTCTACCTTCCAAGGTAGAGAGTTGGAGCTCATAATAAGATTTTTCTTTCTCTCACTAAAGTTCCCTAAACCTCTAACTTTCTCTCTCTAAAACACATTATACGCCTAGTTGATATTATGGTTTAGTGTGTTCGTGAAATCCAATATGTTACACACCTACTCGAGAGTTCAAGCACTATGTCAACAAACTCCTTCACTTGGCGGAGAAGCCTTCACAACGTCGCTTACACTTTTTCCGGTACAAAGCTAAATACCGAGTCCGTAGCACGGTGGACCAAACCAACACAACTATTACACAACAAATATGTGAAATATCTAATACAAGATCTTTGCTACAGAAATCTTGCGGAGTGATAAATCAATCAAGGACCCCTTGCTTGGATGAGTTGTAGAATGCTCGTAATCTCGCCTTAGAGAAGGACCTATAGGAGGATCACAAATAGAAAGAAAGAAGAACAACTCTCTAGATCAAGTGATCTATATGTTAGAAGAGAATGAGAATGTATGAGAGATTTTGTAAGAAGAGGGGTGAGTTAGAATTAAGAAATGGCTATCTATTTATAGGCAAAATTCTTCACTGTTCCCCGGATCCCACGGATCCCTTCCACTTGGGTTTCGTCTAGTGTAATCCTAGGGATCCGTGGAACGCTCCTCTTTGCCCATGGGTTTTTTGGTTATGGGTCATGGGTTATGGGTTGGTCCATGGGTTTTCTTTAGATTCAATGTATCTAAGTATACATTGTATCTAGTCTACTTGGGTATGGGTTAAGATCCATGGGTTATGGTTTTTACCCATCCTAATAAACTATTACAACAAAAGCTTAATTATTACATTTTTGTATTTAAATGGCTATATGTAAATGCTTTACAAAAATAACATGTATCCTTATAATTATACTTAAGATAACATTATGTTTCTTATCAACAAAACACAAAGAGATCGCAAAATATTAATAAACGTTTTTACGGTTTATTTGTATTAACATAAGTTATGAATTAAAAAAAAGATTTCTAAAAATAGTGAAGCAAAAATGGTTTTGTATAATGCTTTACCCAAAAAGGAATTCGAAAGAATTTCTATGCTTAAAACCTCTAAAGAAATTTGGAATTCTTTAGTTGTAACTCATCAAGGTAACCAACAAGTTAAAAATAATAAAATTGATTTATTTGTTCAACAATATGAACAATTTTCAATATCGGATGAGGAAACTATAGATCATTCATTTGCTAATTTTAATACTATTATTACATTATTACAAGTACTTGATGAATCTTTTTCTACCCGTAACCGTGTTAGGAGATATCTAAGGGCACTTTCATCCAAGTGAAGATCCAAGGTGACGGAGATCGAAGAGTCAAAAGATTTGACAATCCTCACCCTTGATGAACTCATAGGAAACTTAAAAGTCTACGAGCTTGTCCTTGCTAAAGATTCCAAAGCCTCAAAGGTGAAAGAGAAACACAAATCTCTTGCCCTTAAAGCCAAAAAGGCTTCAAGCGATGAAGAGAACTCCTCTTCGAATAGTGACAACGAGGAGTACGCTATGGGGGTAAGGGACTTTAAAAAGTTCTTTAGAAGGAAGGGAAGATACGTCAAACAACCGTATGACGATAAGAAAGCTTTCGGAAAGCAAAGAGGGCGAGAAGCCAAAAGATGATCAGTAAGATGATCGTACTTGTTTTTGATGTGGGGACCCAAACCACTTTATTAGTAAGTGTCTCAAACGGGATGATCAAAAGACGTTCGTGAGCGGCACGTGGGGAATGAGCGACGAGGAGGATGAAGAAATTTGTCTCATGGCAAATGACGAAGTATGTCACAAATACTATAGTAGCTCATCACTAGATGACGACTCATTACATAATGAATATTATAAACTATGCAATATTAGCTTAAAACTAATTAACAAAAACAAGCTTTTAAAAAGTCAAAACCAACGTTTAGATAAAGAAGTCATAGAATTAAAAGCAAAATTGAAACGTCTAGAAAAGGGTAAAATAGCAAGTGGTAAATGTGAACTTTGCGTTCAACTTCAAACATTAGTTGATCAACTAGATTCTAAAATTGCTAGAATGAGTATGAATACTTTAGATATGATATTAGATAGTGTTAAAACCGGTGACAACCAAAAAGGTTTAGGTATTCAACAATTTGATCCATCAACTAGTGAAAACAAAGAAACACAATTTGTTAAGGCAATAGAAAAACTAGCCACTGTGCGGATCCCACGGATCCCATCAAAATGGAACCGGTTAGTGTTAAGCCAGGGATCCGTGGGTCTGCTGTAGCAAATAGTGGTAATAACGTAGCTTCTTCATCTAAAACTGATTTTGTTATCGTTAATAAGAAGAAACCAACTCATGTCACCACTAGATAACCACCTCCAAATTATAATCCTACTTTTGCAAGAAACAAAGCTCCATCTTTTTCTAAACCTAATCCATCTAGGAGACCTAATAATGTTTACCCGAGAAGTAACCATCAAATGAGATGGAACCCAAATATGCAAAATGGTTTTCCTTTTCAAAACATTGCTCTATGGAATGCATACTCACCTTATCCATACATGTCTAACATGAATGGAATGTTTAACACTAATGGACCCATGAACAAATGGGGACCAAACTTTTGAGTTAATGGATTTCTTAGGTGTGCTTAAAGGTCGACCTAGACCCGGATGAATGGGTCAAGGATAGCGGGTGCACGAGGCACATGACCGGAAATAAAGATCTATTCTCCACATATGAATCCTTCAATGGAGGTAATGTGGTGTTTGGAAATAGCAAAAGTAAAATCATCGGTAAAGGTACTATTTCTAACAAATCTCTAACCATTAACGATGTGTGTCACGTAGAAAACCTAAACTTTAACCTCTTAAGTATAGGACAAATATGTGATAAAAAGTGCAATGTACTTTTTACCAAAACCGGTAGTAAGATATTAAAAAATAGCGTAACCATAGAAAGAGGAATTAGGAAACATGAAGTCTATGTCATTAAAATTGGTAATGAACCTAAAGACAAACTTTGTCTTACCTCTATGGATGATACTTCGACCTTATGGCATCGAAGATTGGCTCATGCCAATATGCGAATTCTTCAATCGCTATCATCCAAAGATCTAGTAAGAGATCTACCTAAGTTAAAATATGAACATTACTTTTTTGACGCTTGTAATGTAGGAAAACAAGTTCATTCTAGTCATAAAGCTAAAAACATGGTGTCTACAACTAAGTGTCTAGAATTACTACATATGGATTTATTTGGTCCATCCGCTATCCAAAGTTATGGAGGCAACTACTACACTTTGGTCATAGTGGATGATTACTCTAGGTATACATGGACAAAATTCTTAAAGAACAAAATGGAAACGTTTAATTATTTTGAAATATTAAGCAAGAAAATCCAAAGACAACTAGGAAGTCCTATAGTGTCTATTAGAACGGATCATGGTAGGGAATTCGATAATGAAGTGCAATTCGTAGCTTTTTGTGATGCTAATGGTATTTCTCACAACCTCTCGGCTCTGCGCACTCCCCAATCGAATGGGGTAGCTGAAAGAAAGAATAAGAAATGTGTCGAACCATGCTTAATGAGCAATCCATACCTCAAAAGTTTTGGTGCAATGCCATTGATACTTCAACGTACATACTCAATCGAGTCTTAATTAGACCAATCTTAGGTAAAACTCCATACGAGTTACTCCGAGAAAAAAAGCCTACGTTAGATCACTTTAGAGTCTTTGGTAGCAAATGTTTTATTCTTAACACTAAAGATTACCTTACAAAATTTGATCCTAAATCAACCGAAGGTATCTTTCTAGGTTACTCTCCAAATAGCAAAGCTTACGTCATATTAAACAAAGAAAAAATGAAGGTAGAAGAGTCATTAAATATAAAATTTGATGAAAGTCCACCCAAACCCTCTCCACCTCTTGTCGATGGCGAGATTGTAGAAAGTGAAGCTATAGTAATAAAGAAAAAGATAAATGAAGAAGAAGAACCATTAAATGATGAAGTCATAAACATTAAAGAGTCCAAGGATCACCCCGTAGATAAGTTCATAGGAAAGCTAAACAAAAGAACATTAAGGTCTCAAGTTCAAAACCAAAGTAGCTTATTTTGTTTTGTTTCAACCATAGAACCTAAGAATACACAAGAAGCCATAAAAGATGAAAGTTGGGTAATGGCTATGCAAGAAGAATTAAATCAATTTGTTTCTAATGATGTTTGGACACTTGTCCCTCCACCTAGTAATCAAACCATAATAGGAACCAAATGGGTTTATAAAAACAAATTAGATGCAAACGGAGTAGTGTCTAGAAACAAGGCTAGACTCGTTGCCCAAGGGTATAACCAATAAGAAGGAATAGACTTTGATGAGACCTATGCCCCCGTGGCTAGATTAGAGTCTATAAGCATACTTCTTGCGTATGTTTGTGCTAATGATCTAAAGATTTATCAAATGGATTTCAAAAGTGCATTTTTAAATGGTTTTATTAATGAAGAAGTATATGTAGCTCAACCTCCGGGCTTCATCGATTTTGAAAAACCTAAACCTGTGTATAAGTTAAAGAAAGCCCTTTACGGTCTTAAACAAGCTCCAAAAGCTTGGTATGATAGACTCAAGTCATTTTTAATTAAACATAACTATACCATGGGGTTAGTTGACAACACACTTTTCACTAAGAAAAGAGAGTCACATATAATCATAGTTCAAATATATGTAGATGATATTATATTCGGATCCACTTGTCAAGACATGTGTGATGATTTCTCTAAAATCATGCATGACGAGTTCGAGATGAGTATGATGGGAGAACTTAGTTTCTTTCTGGGTCTACAAATCAAACAAGTAGAAGATGGTATCTTCTTTAATCAATCTAAATACATAAAGGAGATGTTAAAGAAATTCGGTCTAGAAGAGTCGAAACCAATTAGGACACCAATGTCATCCGACACCAAACTCACTAAAGATGAAGACTGCGAATCCGTCGATAATACTAAATATCGTGGCATGATAGGTAGTCTTCTCTACCTCACGCAAGTAGGCCGGATATCATGTTTAGTGTTTGCTTATGTGCTAGGTTTCAAGAAGACCCTAAAACATCACACCTAGAAGCCGTAAAAAGAATATTTAGATATATTAAGGGTACAACACAATTAGGATTATGGTATCCTAAGGGCACGGAAGTAGAAAAAATTGTATATGCAGATTCTGACCATGCAGGTGATTATGTTGACCGAAAAAGTACAAGTGGGGTATGTACTTTTATGGGATGTTGTTTAACATCTTGGTTTTCAAAGAAACAAACGGAATTAGCAATATCAACAAACGAAGCCGAATACGTCTCCGCCAGCAAAGCATGCCAACAAGCACTATGGATGAAACAAGCGTTAGTCGACTACGAGATTCATCTTAGTGACATAGCCATTCTATGTGACAACAAGGGTGCCATAGATCTAAGCAAGAATCCGGTATTACATTCTCACACAAAGCATATAGAGATTCGTCATCACTTCTTAAGAGACAATGTTCAAAAAGCGAACATCTCTATTGAGAAGGTAGCGTCCGAAGACAACATAACCGACGTCCTCACCAAACCGTTGAAGCGGGAACAATTCAACCTACTTTGTCTTGGTCTTGGTCTCATGGAACAAATGTCTTAATTTACTTTTTGACTTTACAAGGTATCTAAACACTAGCCTTCTTCTTTCTGAGTCTAGGATCTCTATTTCACGCACAACTCACAAACAATACGGGAATTTTCAAAACCGAAGATAAGTTTTTCACTTATAATTTTCTTATTTTCTTTCCAAATAAGTACAAGTTACAAACATATAATTACATACACATCTACCTTTCAAAAGGATAAAACGTTTGTATTTCACAACATAGAAATCTCTTTTCAAAATGTTTTCTAAAATGATACTTCTTCCCGTATCAATTTCACAAAAGCAATTTCTCACGTCTAGGACAAATCGCTTTTTCATTATTAACACAACGTAAAAACCCGTTTTCATTACATCTCATGTCTTTTGAATGCTAAAGGGGACACATAACTAATATGTGTTTTCGGGTACATTCATTTAAGACACAATGAATTAGGAGCATTGGTAACACTAAATTACGTACTCAAGTAGTAAATATGTGTTTTCGAGTTATCTCACATAATATTATACTTTTCCACTTCTAGTTTAGTTTTCTTTTTAGGAGTCGAGATAACTGCAACTCCAAATAGTTTGCATATAGGTACACACTAGGCAAAAATATTTCCAAAAGGAAAATTTTGTGCTGCCTGGATCACCAGACCTACGGATCCCAGCCTTCATGCTGGACGAATCCCTCAAGGGAAGGATCCGTGGGATCCGTGAGACAGAAGCTATTTTTATCTTCTATTTTTCTCACTTTGGATGAAAACTCCAACATTTGGTTTTTTTTTTTGAAGTATGTTCTTTAATACTTGTGTTCTCATGATCACATGCCTTAAATTCATATCTAATCATTAGATTTTAATCCCCATTTTGGTTCAAGCATTCATTACAATGCTTTGTTTTTCTATATATAGAACTCCCAAAATGCTTGCATAATTCATCTCATCTTCACAAACAAACAACACCATGTCATCCAAAAGATCTTACAACTTAGATGAATCACTTTGTACAAACATTCCTCTTCATGAAACCCAAACTTTTGTACTACCACCTTCCAAAATACCACAATAAAACTCTAGAATATTCGCACGGATTAGCATCCGATCTTGTTGCTTAGCAAAAACATCATCAAATGGCTCATCACCATCAAATAACTCACTACAAGATGCATCCATTATAGCACCTCCCTCATCACCAACAAGTACACCATCTTCATCACCTAAAGTCACTCTTTTGGAACTTCTTCGAACTCCAATAAGATCTCAACAACCAAAACAAAAAGAAATAGCCTTTTTGACACCTCCCACTTCTCCAAACACAATATTCAACGATCAAGAAACATCACCACCCTTAGCTCTCATTAAACTACAAGAACATCTAGGTTCTTTTCCACCACCACTTCCAACCATTCCGGACTTTGATCTGTATTTTCCTATTTTTCCACCACAAATTCCGCAACTCACCAATCAAAACAACCCGGAAAACTTCCGCACTCATTACCCAAATCACTTACATTGTGAACATTGCTAATGAACTAGGGAAATTGCAATAGAATTTAGGGAAAAAATGCGATTCATACTCAACCTCATCCTTGATCGCATCAATACCATTACTCATCCAAACCTCCATCCATAACCTTATGCAAGCATGGAAGGAATCATTATTACTATTTTCTATTTTAAGTACCTTTTCTTTTGAGTCATTTTCAAGAACAAGTCTTCTTCTTATTTTTACATGCTTGTAGGGGGCATAAATACCACTACACTTTGTTGTTTTATTACAAGGCCTTGTTTACATACCTTGGCTCCCAATCTTGATTCTCGTCCATCAAAAGATTATTTAAGCATGTTACTAACTTTTCTCTTTGCAGGATTTTTTATTTTTCTTCACTTGACGGGGGAGTAAGCGATACGTGGACTAATTTTTCCACACTTTTATTTCTTCGAAGGGTTAACTTTTTGTTTTGACAAAAAGTGGTAGAAGAAGTAAAACTTAGGGGCTTTCAAAACATACATCTATTCTTAAGTTTTACTCATCGTAACATTATGTTTTGTCATCAACAAAAAGGGGGAGATTGTTAATACAAATAAACCGTAAAAACGTTTATTAATATTTTGCGATCTCTTTGTGTTTTGTTGATAACAAATATAATGTTATCTTAAGTACAATTATAAGGATACATATTAATTTTGTAAAGCATTTACATATAGCCATTTAAATATAAAAATGTTGTAATTAATCATTTGTTGTAATAGTTTATTAGGATGGGTAAAAACCACACCCCATGGATCATATCCATAACCCATCCATACCCATTTGACTAGATACAATGTATTCATTAGATACATTGAATCTAAAGGAATACCCATGGACCAACCCATAACCCATGACCCATAAAAAAAACCCATGGGCAAAGAGGAGCGTCCCACGGATCCCTAGGTTTACACTAGACGGATCCCTTGTGGGAGGGATCCGTGGGATCCGGGGAACAGCGGCAGAAATTTCCTATAAATAGAGAGCCATTTCTTCATTCTAACTCACCCCTCTTCTTACTAATTCTCTCATATACTCTCATTCTCTTCTAACAAAAGATCACTTGATCTATAGAGTACTTCCTTCTTTCTTTCTTTAGTGATTCTCATATAGGTCCTTCTCTAAGGCGAGATCACGAGCATTCTACAAGTCATCCAGGCAAGGGGTCCTTGATTGATTTGTACCTCCGCAAGATTTCTGTAGCAAAGATCTTGTATTTGATATTTCACATATTTGTTGTGTAATAGTCGTGTTGGTTTGGTCAATCGTGTTACGGACTCGGTATTTAGCTTTGTACCGGAAAAAGGTATAAGAAACATTGTAAAGGCTTCTCCGCCAAGTTGAAGGAGTTTGTTGACATAGTGCTTGAACTCTTGAGTAGGTGACTCGGGGAGTGGAGTAGGGCAAGGAAGGTGTCCTTGTAGCCGAACCACTATAAATCGGTTGTGTCATTTCTATCCCTTTGCTTTACTTTATTTACTTGCTTTATCATTAGATCTATACTCTCTCAACATCAATACGATCTCACATATTATCGAATCTAAAGTTTTTGAAATTAACTTAAAATTGGCAAAACTATTCAACCCCCCTTCTAGTTTTCCACAATATCGGCTAATAAAAGCTTCTCTCATCTCTTCCCACGTAGTAATCGTTCCTTCATTTAACTCATTCAACCAAGTTTTGGCTTCTCTGGTTAATGAGAAAGGAAAAGTCCTCAATTTAACCACTTCCTCTTGTTTTTCACCATATTGGAATAGGCTACTAATCTCAAGAAAATCGGCTATGTGTCGGTGAGGATCAGATCGGATTCTACCATCAAATCGATTTTCTCGAATCATTCGCATGTGGGTCCCCTTGATATGGAAATTATTGGAAAAAGGGCGTTGAATAACAGCGGAACTAGGTGTTGGTGCAACGGTCCTAGTGCTTGACCACGTGGGTTGGTCATCGGGATCAACGTTGATTCTGGTTGTGGAATCGGGTGCAGGTTTGACTTTCTCTTCGAATATGTCGATAACGACAAAGAGTTCCTCGATGAATGGTGGTTTCGGATAAGATTTGGGTTTAGTCCTCTCTTTGATTTGACGTTTAAGCTAGTAAAGTGGACTAACGAGTTGATCACTCCAAGAGTGTGAGTTTATAAAAACCCGAAGCGATTCACAAAATATTTTAAAAAGCAAAAATAAAAAGATAAAAATAATGAAAACGAACATGAAGAAAAATCTTTTTGATTTTTTTTCTTCAGAAAAATGACTTAAATAACTCTAAGACCTTTTTTTTAATTTAAAAAGAAAACTAATTATGACTTTTTTTTCTTTTCCCAATATTTCTCGGTAGCTCTATTGAAATTCACAAAGAAGCGGAGAAGCAGGTTAGCGCAAAGCATATTAAAAACCCAACTTCTTTAGGGAATCAAGGAGACCCGCCTTATACCTCTCACATAGTTTTTCTCCAATGGGTGAGCCTTACTTTCGAGGGAATAATTTTTTTTATTAAATAATCTACCAAACAAACAAACAAAAAGAAACACAAATAGGAACAAGACTAAAAAAAAGCTTGAACTAAATTAGACAAAAATTGAAAAGAAAGAAAAATGGTTTTTTGCTTCCAGCCGAATCGGTTGGATTTGGTTTCGATGTATAGCCGAATCGATTACGGGGACGTACCGATCTGCTAGACGAACTGGTAAAAAAAAGATTTTTTTTGGCAAGAAAAGACGGCACAACGAGGGATTGATTTGTACACAGATTCGAAGCACACAAAAACACAAACAAATCCCCGGCAGCGGCGCCAAAAACTTGATGTGTCTCGCTACTACTAGTTTTAAATTTATAACCAGGATTACCAAATTAAGCTAAGAACACACGGGCAAGTATGACCCTTTCGTATGTAGTTAGTTTTGGTTGGTAAGCTGAGGTCGTTCACTAGGATTTTGGTGTTTTCAATTGTGAAGAATCAATGTAATAGCAAGTAGCACGAAAGTGGTAAATGGTTGTCACGTCCCAAAATACCATATAAGCAACAAGTAACACGAAAATACCATATAAGCAAATTCAATAAGATTAAAACTACCCTTTCTTAAACTAGTTTCTTATCCTTGATTTGTATGATTGTGTTAACCTCTTCTTAACATGTTGGTTATGATAATTAGTTGGTGTACTAATCTATTGTTCTTATAAGTTAAACCTTCGTCAAGATGTTAGTTTATAAAAACAAGCATTAAGTTTAACCAATCAATTCAAGATCAATTCATGTTTTATAAGTTTACTTTCATAAACTTAAACACAAAAACAACCGTTTTTCTTATCAAATATGCTTAAGAAATGGTCAATACCAAAAGGTAACCGATTATAGACAAAAGGTTACAACTGATTGTAAACAACTAATCTTACGACCTTTTAGATGTTTCCAATCAATCCAACTTGATAATAAAAAAATGTTCTTATTACAACAACACTTTAGTTTCTTTGATTAACCAAGAATAATGGGTAAAAACAATCATCCATAGACAAAATGATTATAACTAGTTGAATAACAATAAGTTCTTTCGACTTCTACAATTGCTATCAACTAGTCAAACTTAATTAACGAATGCCACTATGAAACTTAAGCACAATTGTATCTTAGAATCAACTTGAAATTGGATTAAAGCATGTTAACACAATCATAAACTAATCATACGATAATTAACATCATTTAAGCAAGTGCATAAAGAAACTAGCCACTCATAGCAAACATAAACATAAACTCAGAACTTTGAACATTAGAAAACATGATTAAGAGTCTTACAATGATTGAAATGAGATTACAAATGATGAATTAATGATGCCTCAAGTATTGGTGATGACTTCTTGATGTTTTGACCTCCAAATGATGACTTCTTGGACCTCCAAAGTTTCCTGGAACTTTATGGAAGAATTTTAGGCTTTGAGAGAGAGTAGTGGTGGTAGGAGAGGTGTGAGAGAAGTTCTCTCAAGTTGCGATTTAGTTGGATAGTTGGATGACGAAAACATACACAAATGAGTCCTATTTATACTACTCTCAAGCCTAGGGGTATTCAATACCAAACTTGGCCTCCAAGGAGCTTAGAAGGGACTAGAATACATGTAGGAAGGACCTAGAATCGTTTGGAATAAGTTTGGAGTCTTAGTGATGAAGTTTATGAGTTGGTAATAGCTTTGGTGTAAACTATTACACTTTGGGTTGTGTCACACCTAGACTACTATGTCTATGTTCATTATATAGCTAGAGAACCATAACTATCTGTCTAAAAACATTCTCTACAAGTAAATAACAGGAAATGATCAGCCTCCATTGATTATGGGGAGTTAAGGCAATATTAAATAACAAAAGTTATAACTCCAGTCTTGGCAACCGGATCGGTTGCGTCTTGCTCACTCGCCCAACTAGATCAGTTGCGGGCTCCAACCGAACGGTTGGGCGCCTCTTGTACCTCTACCTTTGAATTTTGTTGACTTTTCATTATTTGCGCCTTTTTCTTTGCTTTCGCTGATGATTTCCAAGACGAAACTTGATCTTTATTTGCTGTAGATACTTAGAAATCATTGCGCTTTCTAATCATTGAGTCCAAGAGCTTCCTTACTTGATTTCCTTCCTCAGGAATTCTCCAAATGTGCATGAAATCTTCATTTCTTCATCTTTTGCGATACATGGCTATATTCACATACATAATACGCATCTTTTGCACTTTTGCAACAGTTATGAGTAAATATAGCCAATTATCATACACAAAACCAACAATAACGCTACTAAAAACATGTTCATTTTCAGCGTTATCGACGTATAGGGTAGATCCTATACAGCGTATGATTGTATACGACATGTATGGTTCAAGCCTATACAGCGTATTCAATATAATAAAAAAAATTACAGGCGTTACACAAAACGCATACCTAAAAACTGTTACAAAGTAGTTACGCCAAAATTTCGTGACTTGTAATGGTATAATATGGATCCTAGTGTAATATGAGAAGTTATAGGGTTCAGTAGCTATTATGATAAAATAATTGAATTCACTCATCATCTCTTTAAAACTATAGAGGGCATACCACAACATGATGCATGCTCATCCTGATCCTTATAACCCATCAAGACGTAAAGGATACAATTTCATCAAAAAGGTTTTAACCAATGAATGACTTGAAAGGTCTTATTACCTAATGAATCGTGGTGAGAGAGTGAATAGGTCACCTCATAAACCACATAGTTGGAACCTGTAGCTCCTTGGGATATGCATCCAAAATCAAGGTATGTTGAGATCTATGGTAATACACATGACATAAGAAATTATAACATGTAAGCGGATACATCTGAAAGGTTTCGTGACACTATGATTAAAGGACTTCTCAATCGTCTAAGGAAGGTTGATAGTCCTATGAGTAAGGAATTTTATGGTATCATGTATCGTGTTGTCTCTACCAGCTAAGTATCATACATACCTTATGAGGACTTGTGATAAGGCTACGCTAGTACAACTTCACGAGCTGGTATGTAAAGTTGAGGAAGACCAAAAGGTCGGATCTGACAAAGTCAAAAAGCGAAAGGTTGGAGAGGTGAATGACATGAAGGTCACTGGAAAAGCCAAGGGGTTCTTCCATACATCAGTAACTAAAAAGAGAAAGGTATTTTTCAAGTGCTATTATTTCAAAAAATCTTGGGCATAATATTGGAAAACGCTTCTAGTACATTTGCGACCTGAAGATCACAAAGGAAGAAAGAGGTATCTATATTTTATAAATTGTTTTATTTTCCGTCCCGGGTTTCACTCCGAGTTGCTTGTTGTCATGAAAAGTTTAGGATACTTCCTACGGAAATCGTCCTCACGTTCCCAAGTGAACTCCGGTACATGTCGGGAGTTCCAACGAACCTTAATAATCGGAATACGGCTATTCTTCAGCCTTTTGATCTCACGGTCCATAATCTCAATCGGTTCCTCAACAAAATTCAATTTCTCATCGATACGAATATCTCTTAAGGGCACAACTATGTTTTCCTTTGAAAGACATTTCTTAAGATTACTAACATGAAAGACATTGTGTACACTAGTCAGTTCCGATGGTAGCTCCAGGCGGTATGCTACCGGTCCGATTCTTTCCAGGATTGGAAAGGGACCAATATATCAGGGATTGAGTTTTCCACGCTTTCCAAAACGAATCACTCCTTTCCAAGGAGAAACTTTCAACATAACACGATCTCCATCTTGAAATTCTAATGGTTTAGGTCTCTTATCGGCATAACTCTTTTTTCTATCACGAGCGGTTTGCAACCGGTTACGAATCTGTACTATCTTCTCAGTGGTTTCTAGGACAAGTTCGGGACCTGTAAGTTGACTCTCGCCAACTTCAGGCCAACAAACAGGAGAACGACATTTTCAGCCATACAATGCCTCAAATAGGGCGGCCTTAATGCTAGAGTGATAACTATTGTTGTAAGAGAATTCGGCCAAAGGGAGGTGTCTCTCCCAGCCTTTGCCGAAATCAATAACACAGGCTCTAAGCATGTCTTTTAAAGTCTGAATGGTTCTCTCGCTTTGACCATCGGTCTGTGGATGGTAAGCAGTACTCATATCCAAATTCGTTCCTAATGATGTCTGTAATGATCTTCAAAACTGGGATGTAAAACGACTATCCCTATCGGAAATGATAGATATCGGTACTCCATGACGCGATACTACCTCCTTAAGATACAATCGAGCAAGCTTATCAAGACTATCGGTTTCACTAATACCTAAGAAGTGAGCAGACTTAGTTAAACGATTAACTATTACCCAGATAGCGTCATTGCCGCTAACTGTTCTCGGTAATTTAGTGATAACGTCCATGGTTATTTGCTCCCATTTACATTCCGGGAGTTCGGGTTGAGCTAAGAGTCCTGATGGTTTCTGATGTTCGGCCTTAACTTTAGAACAAGTCAGGCAGCAACTGGCATACTGAGCTATATCGGCTTTCATATTGGGCCACCAATAAAGTTTCTTAAGATCCTGATACATCTTATCGGCTCCGGGATGAATAGAGTATTTTGATTTATGCGACTCGTGCATAATCAACTCACGGATTCCACCATAAAATGGTATCCAGCTTCTGTCTTTGAAGCATAATGTTCCGTCGGAACGCTTCAAGAAGCCGTTTTCACTTTCTACCATTCCATGAAGATTCTCATAAGGACGGTTCACTTCCGTCAATGCCTCTGCTTGGGCGGCTAAAATTTGAGACGGTAAGGGCGAAACAATGGTCATTCCTTAGGATCGAACGAGTAGGGGTGGAATGTCCTCTTTACGACTAAGTGCATCAGCCACAACATTTGCCTTACCAGGATGATAACGAATCTTACAGTCATAATCACTAAGCAATTCCAACCAACGACATTGTCTCATGTTCAGTTCCTTCTGATCTAAGATATGCTTCAAACTCTTATGGTCGGTAAATACTACACACTTGGTTCCATACAGATAATGTCTCCAGATCCTAAGAGCAAACACTACATCACCTAACTCAAGGTCATGGGTGGTGTAGTTTTTCTCATGCTTCTTAAGTTGTCGGGAAGCATAAGCAATCACCTTCTCACGTTGCATCAAAACAGCACCTAAGCCTTTATGCGAAGCAGTACACGACAAAGTCTTCGCTTCCTTCAGGCAAAGCTAGGATGGGCGCACTACACAACTTCTCCTTCAAAAGTTGGAATGCTTCTTCTTCCTTTTCTCCCCATTCATACTTAACGTCCTTCTATGTTAGTTTGGTCAGCGGCTTAGCTATCTTGGAAAATCCCTCAATGAATCTCCTATAATAGCCTGCTAACCCTAGAAACTGTCGGATTTCTGATGGGTTCTTGGGAGCTGCCCATTCCTTAATGGCCTTAATCTTAGCTGGGTCAACATGAACACCTCGACTTTCTATCACGTGACCTAAGAATTGCATGGACGGAATCCAAAATTCACACTTAGAGAATTTGGCATACAGCTTCTCCTCTCTCAGCAATTCTAAAATGAGCCTCAAATGCTCTTCGTGCTCCTCACTACTCTTAAAGTATATCAAGATGTCATCTATGAATACTATCACAAACTTATCCAGGTATGGCTTACACACTCGGTTCATCAGATCCATGAAAACCGCTGGCGCGTTGGTCAACCCAAACGACATCACTTGGAATTCATAGTGTCCATAATGAGTCCTAAATGCAGTCTTAGGGATATCCTCCTCTCGAACTCTAAGCTGGTGATAACCAGATCGTAAATCGATCTTAGAAAAGACACTAGCTCCTTGGAGTTGGTTGAATAGATCATCTATTCTAGGTAACGGATATCGGTTCTTCACTGTCAACTTATTCAATTCCCTATAATCAATACACATCCAAAACGATCCATCCTTCTTCTTCACAAACAACACTGGTGCTCCCTACGGTGATGAACTTGGTCGAATGAATCCCTTCTCAGACAATTCTGCCAACTGTTTAGACAGTTCCTCCAATTCTCTTGGAGCAAGTCGATAAGGTGCCCGGGCTACGGGTGCCGCACCGGGTATCAACTCTATTTGGAATTCCACTTGTTGGACAGGTGGAATCCCTGGCAGATCGTCGGGAAACACATCCAAAAATTCTCTAACAATGGGTACATTGTTAAGGTGTCTTTCACTCTTCTCCTCACTTTTCTTTTCAGAAATTCAAGCCAAGAAAAGACAACCTCCTCTATCGATGTACTTCTGGCCTTAATACAGAGATGATGCTTAACCGGGAAGGGCTTCCACAGTCGCTCTGATCTCCTTGTGTGCTCAGAACCTTTCCGCCATATGGTAAACGCACAATCTTCTCATCACAAATGATGTGTGCACCGTTCTTCGACAACCAATCCATTCTGATAATGACGTCAAAACTTCTCAAGGTAACTGGCAATAGGTCTATAATAAACGGGAGGTCTAGGAAACTTAAGGTACAACCTTGAACTACGGTGTCTATCTTCTCTCTATTCACATTTGCTAATTCCACATCGTAACTAAACCATAGAGGTGTTTGGGAGATTCCTAGTAATGGCATAAAATTGGTGGATACGAAACTCATATCTGCACCAGTATCAATCAATATGGAAGCATAGCGATTATTGAGAAGGAACGTACCCGTAACTACGTTAGGGTCCTCACCATCTTCCTTCCCAATAGCGTAAACACGCGCTGTTCCCATGTCTCTCTGCTGATTCCTATCACCATTCTTTCCCTGGTTTTCCACAACCTCACGCTTCACAGGGTTTAAGCCATTACCTCCTACACCTCGGTTAGCAAATCCTCCTACATTACTAGGATTTCCTCTCATCCACGGCTCTCGGCACTCATTCTTAAAGTGTCCCTTCTTTCCGCATCCAAAACAGGTGACAGTGGCCTTCCAGTCCGTTCCTTGTGCAGTTTGAGCTGCAGCAAGTGGACGAGACCTACAGTCGTTGGCTATTTGTCCTACCTTAGAGCACTTCCTACACACAATCGGGCACGGTCCATGGTGGTGTCGGTTACAACGACCATACACAGGCTTACTACCCTCATAACCCTTCTTATCTCCATTTCCGATGGCGAACACCCTGGCTGTCTCTTGCCGTTTGTTGCCATTCCCTTTAGCAACTTCATTCCTCTTCCTCTTATCACTCCTATCACTCTTACCCTTGTCTCCTACTTCCAGTACATAAGAGTCCATCAAACGCTGAGCCACAGCAATTGCCTCATGCAAATTAACTGGCTTGGCAGCGATGACATCATTTCGAGTAGCCAAAGGCAATCCATCAGTATACCTCTCAATCTTAAGTTCTTCCGTGCGAACCATTTCAGGGCAAAGCAACGATAACTCTTGGAAACGACGACTATAAGTCCCCATGTCAGTACCCATAACCTTATGGTTCCAGAACTCACTCTCTAACTTCTTAACTTCATTCCTAGGACATTAAGTCTTAATCAGGAGAGCCTTAAACTGAGTCCAAGTCATACTATAAGCTACATCAATTCCTATTGATCTGTGATAGTTGTTCCACCAGGTCAACGCCTCGTCCTTCAAGGTGAAGGTTGCATACTTAACCTTACAATCCTTTCACGTTACTCACAGCAAACACAGATTCAGTTTTCTCCAACCACCTAGTTAGGTAAACTACTCCTCAGTTCCTCCAAACTCAATGGGACCACATAATCAGAACTCTTTGTAGGTACAACCTCGAGTTCGATTCAGATCGGGTTCCACTAGAAGTGTTAGTGAGATTAGCCTCAGCTAGCAGTTCAGCGACACGCTGCGACACTAGCTGGTCAATGTGGGTTGGGTTCACAGGCGGAGGGTTTTGTGGAATAGGACCATTCTTAGCACGGTCGTTCACATTTGGGTTCCCTACAGCTGGGTTATCAATGTTCGAGTTCTCAACAGGTGGTGTGGTCGGGGCCGGACGACGACCTCGACGACCAGGAGCAACAACAGCAGCAGGAGCTGCTCGGTTGTTCCTAAGTGAGTTTCGTCTTGTTGCCACCATTCTGGAGGTAAGAAGAACAGTTTCATAAGTTTACTATTCACGTTCTAAAAATAGAGTTGGGTTCCAAGGGTCACCCAATAACGCCTAAATACATAATCAAGGCCAACAGGGATAGCGCTAAACCAAAGCGAAACAATCAAATACCGAATCATAACTAAGGATGCACATTCCAATAACCATAACTCATAGGTTTCAAAAGTGGAAATACATGGAAGGATATGAAGAAATCAAAAACGATCCTAATAACGATACTAGTATGACAACTAGCATAATCCTACATCTCGAACCAAGTACTACTTAGTTTCAAGATGGTACAAAAACATAAATCTAATACTATCTAGCCACGTCTACAAATACCACTCACTGATCTCCTAACATCATCAACCTCTCTCCACAAAGATGCTAACTCAACACGTCGAGCGTCGCGATCACTCTTAAGCTCTGCGACCTCTCTCTCCAACTCACCAATCCTACGCCAAATCGCTCTATCAGCATCACGAGCTATCGCGAACCCTCTCAGCAGGTCCCCAACCTGCTCCTGGAGCTCCGACATACCCTCACGCAAGACCCTAGTCCTCCTGACTACAGTACCCATATCAACTCTCAAATCCTCTATACTAGCCCTCGATACTCCAACCAAACCATCCGTCAACGGACTAAGCTTAGTACCCTGTGATGTAATCCTCTCCCACATCAGACCCGTCTCACCATACTCCTCGGGCTCTGAAGCAATCTCCAATGGTATCTCAGATCCTAACGGGCTACCTATATAAGGTGAGTAGGGTGGTGAGTCAATGTCTAACGGCTGTCCAGGGGACTCAGGCTTAGCCAAAGGAGAACCTAGTCCCGGAGAATGTGCAGGACTCTACAATGGAGGAGTACCCCCTTCTGGGATATCCTCATCATCCTCCTCCTGAGGATCCTCATCCTCATCTACATACTACCCCTCAATCTCATGCTCCTCCTTGACCTCGTGCTCCTCCTCGCCCTCATCCATAGAGAGAGTCCATGAGTCGAGTCTCTGTTGGTAAATCACGAGGTGGTACACTAGGAGATCTAGGCCTCCTAAGACATGGTGATGCTGGTGGTGAAGACAGAAGAGAGTGCGCTGCTAAATGGATAGGTGATGATGGTGGTCTAACGGACATACGGGCAGTGCTATAAGCAACCTAGGAGTGTGCTCGCTAAAACACGATGTAAAGTGAGCTGCCTAGGCGAGCTAGAGGCGATCGATGATGATGAACTAGTGTGACGGGCAATCTCGTAAGGATCACCCTGCGCAACCGTCATGAGAGTCAATACTGGTGAACTTGCAACAGCAAGGACCTCCTTAGACACATCAAAAGCTAGTGAAGGCATAGTCTGTGACAATGGCATAGGGTAGGTATAAGTGTTCGAAAGAACTAGTTTTAATAAGCGCATCAACTCAACCAAAACATATATCACATAATGAAAGCTTTAAAAGTAGAGGTACCGCATTACTCAAAACATGCCTTTAATAAAACAAATAAGTTCAGTTTCATCACATATTCCCATATCAATTCAATCGAGTTCAAAATTTCCAAAATCATAATATATAGTTTACTCAAAATCATATACCGCTGTATCTCGATAATCGCTTCTCATTTACCCAAAATCAATAATCATGTCTCATTTTCAAAAATCAATAATCATATCTCCAAATCATAACGTTTCCATAAACAGTTCACAATATCCCTTAACATATCATTTCATAATTCAAATCGCAGTTCATACCATAATCAAATAAGAAGCTTCAGCTTGGCAAGCGGGCGTGCGTCGGTCGAGGATCAATTTTCTTAAAAAGTCGTTATAGTTTAGGGTTTACAAAATACCTAATTCTCTATAACCTTGAGCTCTGATACCAATCTGTAACACCCCCAAATCTTGGTACAGCGGAAGACTTAATCAAGTTTTCAGGGAGTTACTATTGGATTGGTATCGCACACAAGTATATCAAATAGATAGTCATTTAACATTCAAAACCAATCCCAAATTTAGTTACTCAAAACATTTAATACACAGGTATAAATATTAGGCCCAAAACATAGTTTAATAAAATAGTTCCCCATAGTTTATCAGAGTCAGAAATGATCCTTGAACCCCGCCTTCTTGCCAAGCTTCCACCAATCAAGTAATCCAAACATCTCTTAAATACCTGAGAAATCATGCTAAAAGGTCACTTACGGTGAGTTCATAGGTTTAAGTTCAACAAAATCATAGTGGACCTGTAAGAGTTGATTTGCTATGCAAGACCTAAGATATATAAATACCGTTTCACACACTGATCCTACCCGAATCTCCAATCATATCCCACATTCAGGGATTACTCGGGCCCTGCGACTCTATTCCAGCCCTGTTGTGGCAAAATCTAGAACAATTGCCAACCCCGGACTAGGTCGAGGTAGAAGTCTCTTCTTAGCAAGACAACGGTTTAACCTAGTCTAAGGCAACAACTACCGCAGACATCTATCTATACATCAGCACATAAGCAAATCCAAATATTTTCACGGTCCAAAATAGTAGCATGATTCTCACCCCAATATACTTAAAACGTAGATAAAAGTGGGCTCGAAACTCACCTCAAGAAATCAACGCACAAATAAACACTAGCAGGAGATAACGGTATCATGGCACAACAACTATCGACTCGGCACAACCTATTAATGTAGACCAACTTTAATATATATATTCCTCAAAATCAACGTTATCTACCCCAATATATTCCATTTCTTTATTTCCAAAAATGTCTCGTTTCACCATTTAATCCTAGTGTTTGGTATTCCTCATGTAGGTGTATCGACTCAATATGATGCTATGAATGCACTCAAACAACCAATATGTTATGCTTCACAACACAATATGCAACTCCATTCAACACAATATGTGACTCAATTCAACATAATATGTGACTCAATGCGACACAATGAGACGTCTAAGCGATAAGCTCCATTGTTCAATAAGTTTCGGAATAAATAGTAGACCTTATCGAATTCATCAACTCGATAAACTCATTTATTTATGCGTGTCGCTTATTATCCCATAAATCAATCGTATCCTAAAGAGTCATAAGGATAATTCACCCATTAATAAGGTTACCCAATGTACCTAGCGGGCTCTTATTAGATTCGTCAACCTAATAAGTCCGCTACCCACGTGGATCAACACTATTAACGTTAGGTTATCCGTAACCCATGCACACAACGTAAGTAAATAAATACTTAAACTAGTATTAATTGTCTACAATTGACATTTATTGATAAACGTGTACTCGAAACATTAATTACTTATTTATTACAAAACATTTCCAATTTAGTCGTTAGTTTCCATTAAAAATATAGTAAATAACAAGATAAAACTTGTTATCGATATTTATGGTACAAAAGCCCATTTATTATTTAGATTTCATAATTTATTAGCATTTTCATGTATATATATATATATATTTCACCAAATTCCAATATTAATCTCATATCGTTATTCGTTTCTAGTCCACAAGCACGAGTCATAACTTCTCGGCTTTTAATCAATCAATAGTCCAAATTATACTAAAGTCCATGTTACGGCTTTGTCGGAGTCAACTATTGACTAAAAAGTCAAAGTAACGCCGACGTAGCTCAAAGTCAACAATATATATATCAAGTCCAAATTTAAAAGTCACAATATCGCAATTCAATCCCAAACCAACTCAAAGCAACTCGCCAACCAATCAATCAACCAAATGTACTCGAAATCAATGTTATGACCCGAATGATCATGAAACGGTCGTGGTTAAAACCACGTGAACCAAACAAGCCCTAGAAGCTTTTCGGCTCCGCGCGTCTTATCCAAACCTCAACTACATTGACCAACAAGCTACCAAATCGACCCGACCCGGACCCGTGGCCCAAGTGGGTCACGTACACCAACCATGAGCCACGTACGTGTCCTTGGTGGCTCGTACGCCCCATATCTCACAACCAAACACAACCAAATCACTTCCACAACATCCAAATCCAATCATTCAAGTTCCAATCAATAACCAAACACAAAACCCATCATCTATCTTAACCAAAAAATATAAAACTAGATCTAAAATGCATAAACCCATCAAATTGATACACCACACACTAACCAAACACTAATTACTTGTTTATTTAGACACTAATTAGACTTAATTTCATGTTCCACCCAAAAGCCCTAATTTATTTCATAGGGTCGAAACCCTAATAGCCCATACGTGGCTTATTATTGATTAAAAAAGCTCTAAACTTGTTCCATTTACCTTATTCAAGCACCAATTGCAAAGCCCACTTGAAACCCTAAAAGTACGAATCTTGATTCGAAGATTTGAAGGTGTTATAGAGGTCCAAATGGAGCGTGTAATATATGGTTCAAGATGGTGGTGGAGGTGGGTGGTCACGCCCCATTGGTGGCCGGATTTTGGCCGAACAAAGGTGGCAAGGGCCAAGGGTTTAGGGTTAGGTTTTTTTTATTAATTTTTGAGGAGAGAGAGAGTAGAGAAAGGTGAGTTGTTTATGTTTTAGTGAGAGAAATAAAGAGGGATAATGAGGTGAGGTGAGGGTATATATATCCATGAGAGAGGGACTCAAAAATAAAGAAAAGAGGATGAAGGGGTGGCCGGCCAAGGTGAAATGGAGGGGCCGTGGTCGCCATTTTTCATAAACTATCCCGTTTACCCATTCCCGAGCTCCTATATTGTCCCCCGAGTGTCCCACAATGTTCATTCGACTTTCTAACATCGTTATTTACGTTTTTCCATGAGTTTTGACTATTTATTTGTCAATTTTCGAGTTACGGTCTAAAAGTTACAATAATTCTCGTTTTAGGCTTTTTTAGTGCCGAATCGAATAGTGCCTACCAAATAGAGTTAAAACTCATACGATAACTCATTTAATAATGAAATAATCCGTAAAAACCAATAGAAGATATAAAATCAAGTCATGGTTAATAAAAATAGTGATAAAGGCAAAAGCTCGGTTTAGTTTAACGTAATGCGGTTACCTAAAATAGACTCCCTAAATTGCCAGTTGTCACATGATAGTTCTTCTCTTGAGGACCTCTTTCGAGACATCGATGAGTACGACTCCCCAGATAATAAGACCAAGACAGATAAAGGGAAGAAACCTATGGATGAACAGGAATCAGATGATGAAAAGTATGACTCAATGGATAAAGATGAGCAATTCAAGAAAACTCAAATTTGAAAAGACTTGAACACCAGTTGCTAAATTTGCTCTTCAACAGACTAAAGGACCGGGAGGTTCCAGCGGTGGTGTTCTCTCTACACCTGTTCCTGATCCGGTTAATCAACCCGGTAAAGGAACAGATGTCATCACCAAGGAACCTGCCGATGAACAACAACAAAAGGATGAAGAAATGGTCGAACATGGTGATGAAGATCAAGATACAGATGAGCGAATCATTGAGAAAGATATTTTGGAAGAAGAAAAGGAAAGGGCTGAATAAGAAGCTAGGAAGGCTGAAGAGGAACGCATTCGAAGGGAAACCGATGCATACATTCGTGACAATCCTGACCATAACCCTGAGCAATCTTCAGAACCACCCCTTGAAACCTCCAAAACCGAATCATCTTCTCACTCATCACCACCACCATCAAAAGAAACAACAAAATCATCCTCAAAATCAATTAAGAAGAAATCCGATACTTGGGCATCTCGCACTAAGGCTAAGATCCAGAAAGCATTGCTTCAATCACGAAAACGCAAACAAAGTCTTCATGATACAAGATTGAACATGCTGGCTGACAAGGTCATTGATCTTTCTAAGTAGATGGATGAGTTCGAAGGAGAAAGAGAACAGATCAAGGCATTTCTCACCAGGGACGTCCAAGGAGAAATGAATGGACAGATCAAGAACTACACTCGTTACTTTCTTCTCAACATGGTTCCTGGCGTCACCAAAGAGATGTTCAAGAATCAGTTCTACTCAACGCTCAAAACACTGGATAAGCAGATGATTACAACTACACCGGTGGTCATACAAACCAGACCAATCCAGCCTCCAGTTGTTATTGAAGATGATCTGATCTCATAGTTGGTACTTAAGATGTCTCCTCGATCTCCTTCTTTCACACCAGATGAATCTAAGTTGTATGAGGTACTTCTTGCACATCAACTGAAGACATCGTGCAAGGAGCTGCTGGTCTAGATAAGAGACTAAGAGATGATGATGACAAGGATCAAGATCCGAATGCAAAACGTCAAAAGAAGATTGGCGGGTCATCGTCATTTATGCCACCACCACCTGCTAGAACCCCCACGACACCCGCAAGACAAGCTACTCAACAACCTCCTTCTACTGATAAACCTTGGGATGCAGACTCTCCACCACCACAACAGAAAATCGGTGATCACTTCCCTTATATCAGTGGTGAGGGTCATGACATTCCCGAGCCTCAGCAACAACCATCACCCCAACCATCATCTCAACCAGAATCATCCTCTGCTAAGGATTTAAAACGTACACTTTTAAGGGGTCATTTAAGCCCTTAATCACCCACTTTTATATCCGTTACTGCTTAATTTTGCTCCTTTTCATTTTTTTAGGTCTCTTGGAAGCAAAATGCTAGAATGATGCATATTTGGACGAAAAGGAGTGAATATATGAGAAAATGGCTAAGTCAAGATCGAAGACACTCAAGCTGCTGGAATTGAACCTGATGACGTCCCAACTAAAGGACAACGCCGTCCCTTTATACGAATTAAAATCTTAGACGGCTCAGTAGACTTTTGCTAAAATACACCTGACGGCGTCAGGCATTAAAGAGGAAGGGAGTCACTAAGACTTTTCATCTCAGACGGCCTAGATCCAGAATCAGACGACGTCCCTATTGAAGCCCGACGACGTCACAACTGCAATGCGCCGTCCCAACGATTACTTGGCAAAGACGAAAACCCTAATGATGGCGATCTGACGGCGTCCCACCTATAAGTTGAGGCCGTCGCAAGTGTAAAATTATATATAGAAATCGAATTTTCAGAATTTGAGGAGGTAGACTTATGGAATAAAAACCCTAAACGTTTGTAGTCTGACTTGGACAGTATCTTAGGGTTCTCAAACCTTATTTTACATCAAGATAAGTGTTTTACTTCATTGATTTCATTATGTCTTCCCTTGAATGTGTGTATGCTTGCGTGTTTAACATGTCCGACTAAATTTCTTGTGTGTTTGCTTAGATCTATGAAACCTAGTTATTAATTATTGATTGGCTGTCTCTTATCTTAATTGTAATTGGCTTAGGAGCGTAATTAGGCCATCGTTGTGTTTAAATGCTTGAATAATCTTTGTGAACCTTAGTTTATGAATCACTTAGCGGATTTCGTAGCCTAAACATCCAAAGATAACCTTAAAGTTAGTTTATTATTAATCTAGAGGATTTCATAGGCAATAACATTAAGGTAGTCTCAAAGATTTTGGGAAAAAGGCACACCCTACGACCTCAGAAAACACAACGCGTTAAGAATAAGGACATGACAATTCAAACACCAATAAAAGATAACTAGGGAGTAATAGTATCTAGGTAGACACATTTTTAATCATCATACGAGCACACATCAATAGACATAAGACTACCCATAGTTTAGATAATTAGATACTAGAAGTAATCGGTAGAAGTACCACCCCCGAAATCCAAGCCCCGATATTTTACCCTTAGCTTTCTAAAAATATATATATATAAAGATAAAAAAGAATCCTCCCCAACCTCAATCTTAGCGTAGTACACTTCTCACTATCATTACTATTCCCCTAGAGAACGATATCAATTCCTGAGGCTTACCCAATACTACACTACAACGATTAGGTTCACTGCCTAGGGTGTTGAAAAACTTGCTCGACAAAAAGGAAGTTCCTTTGACCCCGAACGCGCCTTGTACGCGCATCATCCTCCCGTACAAAGAAGAAGAAGTCATCAGTCATCTCTTGGCTAGATGACGTCAACACGGAAGAGTATGAATCGTTTAGCAATATGGTCGAGGCGACACCCAGACTGTCTGAAGGCCAAAAACCGGTAGACGGCCAAACTATGGAGCAAGTCAAGATTATCCAGGATGAGTTTAAGGTTAAAAAGATGACGAAACGGGAGTTGCGCAGGATAAAGAATGATGCATTCAACTTGTTGAAAGATAGAGTCTGCAACGTAGTTGAGCTCGAATACCATTTGGACAACATTGCCCGTGCAATGTCCAACAACGTCGATTGGCTCAACCCCAAATCAAACATCGACATAACAAGGAAGGATAATACACCCTACTACACGGATTGGACTAAGCCTCTACCAACTATTGGCAGACCCAAACAACAAAGGATCCCTAACCGTTTCTTCTTTAACAACGATATCTAGTTTCTTCAGCACGGCAGTAGCGTAAGCAAGAACTATGCTACCTCGCTCACCTTCAACATTCCAGCTGCAGTATTCTCCGACAACATAGCCATTAAAGAAGACGCCACCAATCTGTACGTTGACAATGTGGTGTAATATGACATTGATGCTAAATACGGCATTCACCATTGGCCTGAAAGGAGGAGACTATACTACAGGAGCTACCAATTAAGAAAATCCAGCAAGAAGGTGAAGAATGAGAATAGAATAGTTGATGTGATGGGAGTAACACTGGAAACAAAGTGGGGCTACTTATACTTGTCCAAGATCAAGGTTAAAAGACAAGATGAAGTAGAGTATGATTTCACGAAAGCTGATTTCTCGGAATTGTCACTGAACGACATCGAAGACATGTATCTCACAAAAGTACAAGGTAGGATGCAACAGTTCTCTAAATTCAACTCCGCCATTCATCGCCCTACTAGTCTTCATCCTCAGCAAAGTTATTCAAGAACGTGTTGAAGACTTGAAACTTGGGGTCGAATCATACCAAAAGCAAATTAATCTCACCCAACCGCTGCTGCACTTTCCCGAACTTAATAAACAAGCTCAGTACACCATCATAGATAAACCGAAGTTTGGAATCATCTACCACAGCGAGCATCATCACACATGTTTCATGGCACTTTAAGAGATCCACAAGTTCGTGGACTTAACATTGAAGATGGTTCGTGATGGGTTAGCTTATCGGTTAAAGGTTATTGAAGCTGGTATTGTTCAAAAGAAGAGATGGAATTCAGAAGATCACAAGGAAGTTTGCAAGTTTATCACCAGGCTGGATGAAAGGTTGTTCCACCGGATCGATGAGATGTTTGAGATCTATGTGGGTGGAAGACAAAGCTTCCTATCTTGACGTTCCAACGTGAAGATAAAGTTCTGGTGCAGTGTGTAATCCTTTGGGTACTCTTTAAAACACTCTTGATTGTATTTGGATATTTGATTTATTTATTCATAATGGTTTGTACATAAATAGCAGTGTACAACCCGATCTTGCAATGAAAGGACCCTGTGGTACGCTTCAGTGCCACAATCCTCATAAAAGGAGCGAAAGCTTCTTAATTTTGAGTAAAACTAATCAAATATTTTCATATTTTCAAAATTTTGCTCAAAAGAACAAGTATTCCCTCTCGTGTTTTCTAAAACCTCAAAAGTTAATATTACTTGTTGAGGGGGATTATTTGCAAACTAATTTGTTCTTATCAAAGTTCTTGTGGAAATCTTCCCGCAACACTCGAAATGGTCATATTCGATATCAAAATTTCATCAAAAATAACATTAATATGCCATTTTTGAGGGGGAGAAGAATTGTGTGATACAAATATGTTGGATTGTGATTGAACCTAAGTGTGCTAAGACTTAACTCTTGAATTGACGAGTTCTAAAATGTCATAAATCGAAAAGACTTGTCCGGGACGGGTAATAATTTCAAACTAGTTCGCTAGTGATGTAAACGTGTCTTGCAAAGGACTAGTCTTAGTAGAATGTACCATCCGAGAAACTCTTGGTAGACATGAACCTTGACGGGTCTAACCTCCTCATCAAGGATAGTTTACAACTTCAAGCTGACCTAGTCAGTGATGTAACCGTGTCTCCCGGGGAATTGTCTATCTTGAGTCAATCAATTCAAAAGTGCGCACTCTACCCTCACTGTGCAGATTTCAGTAAAAACTTACAAGAACAAGTAGAGGGGGAGTATTTCTAAAAATGCAAAACTCTCGAAGTGTTACAAACATGTTTCATTCATAAACAGTTTGAGAGATTATCAAGAAAATTGTTTATGGCAACATAGGATAGTCATGGAGTTATAAGGTGACTAAGTTTAGGAATAAACTTCCTATGATCCGCCAGAGCCAGAGGGATCTACCCAAGGACATCACCAATAGTTAGCATTTAGAAGTCCTTAGGTATGATTGAAAAAAGGAGAAATGAGAATCGGAGAAAGAATGAGTTGAAGAATTAAAAAGAAAATTTAAAGAAAAGGGTGAAAAGAAATAGCCCTCCAAATAATTCAACCTAGGGCAGACACCGGGTTCAATTCATATGCTCTTTGGATGTCACAAGATGACACCGGTATTGAAGACAAAGTCATCATGGACCAAGTTACGCAATGTACTAAACCTTCTAAGCCACTCAAGTTCTCTCAAAAGACCTTGTCTCATTCTCACAGGGAACCCTACGTAATCTATCGACTTTTTCTTAGAGATTGTGGGTATTGCAGAAGGAGACACTCTCCCTATTCTCCGCATTAGGGAAACCAAAGCGCACTATTGAGTCTAGAGCCACGAGATTCATCAAAATATCTCTTAGGAACACTTGACTTTTCATCACTTGTCGTTCAACAATAAGAACGCAAGTGAAACATTCTAGAGTCCTTCGCAGATCCTAGCAATCTGCCGAGAACATTTATGAGGGGATTCACAATTGTGATCCTCGGTAATTGAATGGAAACTCCTGCCAGGGTCAATATCAAACAGCCCTAACAGCAGGTCTCTTCGGTAACTCCTTGTGGGTTACGCTTAGTGTTTGCGGTGATTTCAAACGGTCTACAGCCGTGGAGTGATACTTCGGTATACTCCAGCAACTCACGATATTGAGTACGGGGACATGCCAATGACCATCCGGTTTAAGATTCTTCTAAGACCGCAGCTAGCTTAATATAGATATGCCTGTACAAAATATCTGAACTCTTACGTCGGGAACTTTATTGCTAACTGTCTACATGCAAGATTGGAGATCCGAAGTTCCGAGAGAGATCGTGCGGTTCTCCACATGCTCATACCAACAACATCACTAATGAAGTTCTCTCAAAATCAAAGGCAACTCAAAAGTCAAAATGATTCTTCCTCAAAGCCAAAGAATCTACAAAGTTTAAAGAATTGAGAACTACATCACATCTGAAATCCAAAGTCAAAAGACGTGTGAGCATCATTGCGAAAGACATCGAGACACCGGAACGACGAAGCTGACGAATGGCCAAAAACAACATACTATCACTACATCCACAAAAGAACCAAGAACAAAGAATACTACGATGTCAAAGCTAAAAATTTCAAAAGAAACAAGATCCCGAACTTAAGGGGAGATTGCTGGAACATGAAGCATTTCTACTCACAAGAAAGAAGAATACTAGAAGATGTCAAGCAACTCTATTACTTCATTACTAACACTTATGGGGAGATTGTTGGAATCACTCCTAAACAGTATTATCAAGTGCTAGTTAATTCATTGTAATATGTTGCGCATTTATGGTTTTTATGTTTGTTATTAAGTGCTAGGCTTATGTAGAAAGCCCATGAGCCTATGCAAAGGCCCAAAAGGCCAAGGAAGGGACTAAATGTGTTGCCCTAGCTCCCTTCCCCTATAAATACATTGTAACCTCTCCTTGGAGAAGTGTTGTTCACTTTAATACATTTCTCATAACATTTCTCTATTCATACGTGTGTGTTGGTGTTCAACCTTCCATTCTCATCTCATTTATATCACCTACATACTTGTGTTCATTTATGGTGACATAACACATATAGTTAAGAGTGTAACTAAATGTTAATTTCTTACTTAGGTCATTGGTAGAGGCACGTGATCGTCGGGTTCCTAGATAGTCCTTTTGTGGAGTCGTTCTCATGTTCGTATTTCTTGCCTTTTTAAGGTGAGTTATCACACCCCTTTTTTTATGGTTTTTACTTACTTTTTAGGTGTAATGCATGACGATTATTTTTACATAAACTTATAATCTATTGAACTATTTGAAGTATTTGAACTATTGAAATATTTGAATTATTTGAACTATTGAACCTTTTGAGTAATTTTGAACTCTTGAACTTGATTTTGGTCTTATGACTTATTTTGAACTCTTGAACTTGATTTTGGACTTATAACTTATTTTGAACTCTTGAACTTGTTTTGAACTTATGACTTTTATTGAACTTATGAATTTGACATGTATATTGTTGTATGTTGAGAATGATCTTACTCTACTTTTAGCTCACTATATCCCACGATTTGGAATGAAACGTTAGTACTTATGAATAGCACTATTAGGACCGAGTTACTCCTCACTACGCATGTCTTGGGGTGCATAGTACTAGATTTATGTCTAGTATTATTTAGGTCCCACTTGTAACACCCTCATTTTTCACAGATCGTAGCGGAATTTGATCTGGGGTATTACTTCATGGATCACAGTCACAATAATAGAAAACGACTCGAAAAGAGACGTTTTTAGAAATTAAGTTATCATTTATTTTATTTATCAGAGTTTTATAGTAAAAGATATACTTTTACCAAAAGTGAGGTCCCAAAATCTATGTGAAACACAGAGTTTGGAATGATAACTGTTTTGAAAATCCCCAAGTCCAGTGCCATACCATGCCATGAATCCATAATCTGCTCTTTACCTAGGATAACATGCTTAAAGGTCAACACTAGGGTTGAGTGAGGTCATAAGTTTTAGGTAGTAGTAGGTTTGAATACAAGCTCCACTGAGGACAGTGGAAGGTGTTTATAAAGGTGATAGTGTTATTGCACTGAGCACATGACATCGCACGTTAACATTCAGAGTCAATGATGGAACTGCAGACCAATCATGACCGGGGTGATAATGTTAACTTGCCAAGGTTAACCTTTGTATTTTCAAGTATAGTGCTAATTGATGCCCGGCAGGGGCAAACCAACGAGAGTTGTCAAACCCTAAGTAGATCTACTCACTATACTCGCGTTCATTCGCAAGTGATTATGGTTCATGAAATTTGGGGGAAATAGTAGCAAAGAAGGTACTCGTGCAATAACCAAAGAAAAAGACTTGTATTATGTTTAAACCATGTATCCCCCTCACGGGTTTAGAAAGCATTTAAAAAGTAAGGTATGAACTCACCTAGGATTTGGGAAATCTCATTGATGTAAAAAGTAACTCAGATTTAGGGAAATATGATTGATGTCAAAAGTGACTCCGATTTATAGACATCTTACTCACGTATCCTGAGGTTCTGTGTGTATACGTATGTCAAGTCCTAATTGGTTAGTCTGTGTTTCTTAAGTATGTATGCCTAAGTATATTAGATTTAGATATAAGGTAACACCGTTCGCGCCATCATAATCCAGAGGTATGAAACCCCTCAGATGAGGATCCCTAGTATTTTGTTATGTTGTTAAGTACTAGATTTATATGTAATGTAACATCGTTTGGGCCATCATAATCCAAAGCTCATGTAGTAAATGTTTGAGGAGCGGGGCACTTTAAGTTGTAAACCCAAACAAACTCGTCAATACGAATACCCAAATGAACCCCTCACATGAAGCTCCCTAGTATTGTGTTACATATTTATAGAAAATACTTTTAAGACCCTTAAGTATATAATTTGACAAAACTACCCTTCGGTTATAAACTTTTACAAAATTAGTCCTTTATGAAATAACTAATTATATACTTATCCTTAGCCTTTAAAACTTTCCAATTGAGGTCCTTAGACTTATAACTTCTAATAATGACAAAACAACCCTTGTACTTATTAGTTTCAAAAAGTTACAATATATACCCCTTATGCATGGAAAGCGTTACGAAACTAGTCCTAAAATCATGCAAACTATATTCTTTTGACACGAAAGTGTTTATAGCTTATTTCTTATTTTTAGAAACTTATGTATGTATTTTAAAGTAGCTTATGACTTATGACAAGGGCTTATTTCCTAAAAACATGAATTCGCCTAGTTTTAGGGTTTTAAAAGGAACACGCGAAGTTTTTATGATCAAGGTTTGGGAAAGGGTTATAGTGTGATCTAATACACCTTATAGCTTTCCTAGTACAAAAGTAAAGCTTATAGAACTAGTTTAGAACTTACATGACCAAGAAATGGGTCGTTTGGGGTGTTTACGGTTTCTCGACTAGAAATGAATTCGACAAGGCTTCTAGGCTTAATTATCTTGATTCCTTAGCTTCCTGTGGGCTCTTACGGACCTTATGCTACTGATAGTACTAGAGGTTTAAGTTGGAATGTGGTGGTGGGATGGTTTGGAAGAATAAAGCCAACGAGGGTATGTATAAGGCTTGTTAGCCTTCTTGGCTAAGTTTGGGGTGGTGTGGTGTCACGAGGGGGGGGGATGAATAAGGTCAGCTACATATGACTAATTTAAGCTAGGGGAGAGGATAAAGGAGGTGTAGGGGTGTTTATGGTGGTGGTTTTGATGTGACTCAAGGTGGTGACAAGTAGGTGGTACACCTACTTGTAAGCTACTAATGGTGGTTCTAGGGTGGTTGTTTGGAGTGACAAGGAGGAAGGTAAGCTGCTAGGGGGGTGGTGACAAGGTGGTGGGTCATGGAGGTGCTTAGGGTTAGGCTTAAGCTAGCTTAGGATTAGTTTAGATCTTGAACTAGATTAGTGTTTTGATTAGGGTCTAGATTAGTGTTTAGTTCCTAGATTAGGATCTAATGAGAGATTAGTGACTAGAATTAAGACTTAGGAGTCTTATACTAAGTGGTGGCAACTTGTGCTAAAGAAATGGGAAGGTTTAGACCCAGTTTAGAGTCCTAAATGACCTAATTAGTGTTTTGTGTTTCGTGCTTAAGGGTCTTGTACCTAAGCTCTAAGGGGTTGTACTAGGGTTTAGGGGTGGCTAAGATAATCTAAGGTTGCAAGGGTAACTTATACATAAGCCTTGAACACAATTAAACTAGTTTTATTTAGAAATTAGGGTTTTAGAAATAACTATAACCGGATAGGTCTTGTTTTTGTGTTATCATAGATATAGTATATTAGATTGATAGATTACTTAATAAAATAATGTTTAGAACTTTGAATTGACACACCAGGGGTTTACATGATGTAAACGTAAGGAATATTGGCATAGGTAGATATGTGAGCATGTCTAGGGGGTTATGTAAGCAGTTGAAATGAAATAGAAGCAAAAATTTACCTGTGAAAATACCTTATATAGATATTGTAGTAGAAGTAACATTGATGAAAATTATGGGCTGTTATAGTCTCACCCCCTAAGAGTAAATCTCGTCCCAACATTTGGTTGAAAGTAAGAGTGATGGTTGAGATAGATGAACGAGTTTACGATCCGAAGGAAAACTAGAAACTTAATGGTGGGAAGGTAACAAGGAAAAAAATGTTTCGTACAAACGGATTAGAAGAAAAGTGTTTGTACTAATGCCATATACTTAGGCCCACTTATTTATAATTCGTTACTTACAAAAAGAGGCGTCCCAATCCTTGTAAGTAAGAAATTATAAACTTATGGTTTGGTGGTTTATAATTTCCTTATTCAAATGAAGAAGCGTCCTAATTCATTTCAATAAGACGATTATAAATCATCCTTAAGTAATACTGGCCAACGTATGGTGTGAAAGTGATGATAAATAAAAGAAATTATTCTCATGATTTTCCCAAAATCATGAAGGTTAGCAAAAATATGGGTGAGTTGTACGAGGATGTTTCGAAAGGGTAGGGTAGTGGTTTGACTCAGAATTGAATATAAGGGAATCGATTGAGATTGACAAAGGAAGTCAATAAGGAGTTATGAAGAACATTGTGAAACTTACAATGTTTTGTGGGAAGGGTTTAGGAATCGTCAGGTCTTGTGGGTTATGGGCCAACTGTTTGGAGTCACGGGTGATTTCGTAGGAGCCATTCTTGCAACGTTTGCAAGATAGGACGAGATAGGAGCAGTATCATAGTCGAACATAATGAGGATTATGAAGATTCGACGTAGATATTCTTACAAGTTCTAACTAATAGAATCTTGCGGAATAACAGAAAATTGGAGAATGAAAGGAGATACAAGTTCTAACGTTTAGAACACTGTAGGATGTAACGGAAGAGTGAGATACAAGTTCTTACACTTAGAACATTGTAGGATGTAACGGAGGAGTAAGATACAAGTTCTAATACTTAGAACGTTGTAGGATGTAACGGAGGAGTGGGAAGACTAGGAAACCTAAAGCCTTTAGAAAGGTTACTCTAATAGGGATGAGATTTATTGGGTTCCCTAGAAGTTAGTTTCCCACCAAAAGGTCTCGTTATGATTCCTAAGGATTTATCTAAATAGTCTAACAAATAACGGTCTAACTCATAAAGAAGACAGTATAAATGATGATGGAAATTTGTCATAAGTTTCAGTGTTCCTAAATGAAGTCGCTTACTTAAATTCTTAGTTATAACTAGTAACCTTGAGTTCTAAGTCTAAGTATATAGGACCTAGGTTGGGCTTGGGATAATCGGGTGGTGTATAATTCAAATTAATTCCTATGATATAGTATAAGAGATCTTAATACGGGATAGATAACCTATGAAACTATGTATAGAGCGATTATAACTTCTTTACATGCTAAATTACTTGCCTATATATCTTACAGGGTGAAAGCTTCATGAGTACTTATATCCCATAACTAGGCTACATACTAAATTCGTAATCACTTAGGATTCTAAGATAGTAAATTTAATAGTCTATTAGATAGATGTTGGTGATTTGTTATTCTTAAGTTCCTTGGCTGTATCTAAGACTCTTTATGTCTAATTAGAAACTAACTTAAATATCCTCAATAACAGAAAGCCTAACACGAGCTAGGACAACCTAATAAGTATAATCCTCATGTAAGTTAGAAATCTATATAGGAGCTTTTCCTAATTCAGTTTCTAACCTATCTAGGTTTCCTTGGGATGATGTATCGACTCTTTTCAAGATCACAAATCTTAATTTCTACTTCCTCAATATGTTCTAGAGGTAACTTATCTTAAGTGAACAACTTCTATCAGTTCCTTATGTCTTTTTAAAGGGTATTCTAAAAGAACTACTTCCGCAATCATGAGAAGCTTAGGGGTTATAATATGGAATTATGAGGAGGGGAAACTACTTCGGGAACACAGAAGTATCGGGGATTAAAAAGTTAAGAGAGAAGGATAGGAATGTCACCATTATATGCTTGCACATAATTACTATTATATGTTTGCATATAAGGATCACCTGGAATGGTTTAGTGTTTCTAGGGAGTGTAGGAAGATAGAACATATGAAAAGGAAGTCGTAATTCATGACATAGGTTAGACGATCACGATGTCGTGAAATAATCAGGAATAAAATCACAACCGTATTATGTCATAAATAACTTGTCAAGATTTGACAAGTGTTGTTATTTATGTCATAAGCCTCGTAGTTGGATTTGACATAAAAACAGAAAGATAGGGATTTAGGCTAAGTGCCTGATATATAGGGAGGGGAAAATTAGTAGAGAAAGAAACTAGGGATTTGGCTTGTTTCTCATGTCCTATTAATAACTTCTAGGTATCTAAAGGCGATGTTCTAGGGTTTTCTTAAAATGCCTAAAGTTCAAAAGAAAATATCCTTAGGAGGCAATTCTCTATCATATAAGGTTCTTATGGTCTAGGGCGGGATCCAAGCTAGATCATAACAAGTATCCAACTTGTTAGGTTTCTTAGAAGCTAACTTAATCTCTAGGGGGAATTACTTATGATAACATAACGTAAGAATGGTCGGGTGAAGTTGTACCTAATTCTAATTGATAATACTATCCTAACAAAGGAGATACTTAAAAGTAATATCTAGGAAATTCGCAGGAAGGTGTAACAAAGTCATAACTTATCTTATATCATAAGTAGCCTATCTTATATATCCTATATTCCTTGCATATCCGGATTCTAACAAGTAATACTATATTACTTATCCTAGGGAAAAATTCTTAAACTAACCTATAGGTAGGGGTATAGTAATTGGTGGTTCCTTCTAATTGATCTTTAAGCCAAGGGTTGCGGTTGGAAGGGCTTTTATATATAACGATGATGAACCTGGTTATCATCATCATCTTTTCTAAAGTAGAAATCCTAAAAAAGGCAATCTTCTTATGGTGGTGTCTCATTTGGTGTTTCTGAAGTTTAGAAATTTGGGTACAGGTTTGTTGAAGTTTGGTTATTAATTTACTAAATCTTGTTGGGTGTTTATTTGGGTATTACTATGACCTTCTTCTATCTTCTCAATAAGGTCAAGAAAAAGTTCATCTAAGTCATTTAAAATATCCTCAACCGATCTTCCGGTGTTCTAAAGGTGTCTAGGGGATTTTCTCTAACCTCAAATTTCCAAGAGGTAGGAAGATTTGCTAAGATGGGTGAGCTAAGGTACAGTGTTTTGGAATGGGTTAGACTCATAACTAAGGATATGTGAATAAGGATGGATGGGTTTTCTAGGTAAGAATGATCCTCTAGGAATAAAGAATCCCTGAGGATCAGGTTTTGATGAGGGTAAGAGTGAAGGAAAAATAGTAGGCAAATGGATAGGGGTTGGTGGGGAATAGGGTGATGCCTTAGAATTCTCATAAAATTTTCAAATAGATCATCGTGAAAGGGTGTAAAACCTAGAGGGATGCGTAACTACACTATTCCTATGATCCTTCGAAGAGTTAGGGAAAAGGTGTTTATGGAAATAGTTTGGGAAGCGAGGTATAATCCGAACATTCGAAAGGAAAAAGATCATTCTCCGCATTGTAACTAGATGGGTGAGAGTAGGATAGCGGGAGTGGTGACATGACTATAACAACCGGTAAGAATAACATAAGCTATCTAGGTCTAAAATAATATTTATGAAATACTTACTATGCAAACCTTCGCACATAATGATCTTGGAAGGGCAACAAGACCGGGGATTTTCTTCGCTTTTAGAAAAGTAGTTGTAGCTAGCTTTTGACCTTGTTTCTACAACGAGGCTCGATATCAACCCTGTAACACCCCATTTTTCAAAGATTTATTTTGATCCGGGGTATTAATTCATGGATTATAAATACAATAATAAAAATGACTAAAAGAGACATTTTTAGATATTAAGTTATCATTCATTTTATTTATCAGAGTTTTATAGTAAAACATACACTTTTACCAAAAGTGAGCACCCAAAATCTATGTGAAATACAAAGTTTGGAATGATAACCATTTTGAAAATCCCCAAGTCCAGTGCCACACCATGCCATGAATCCGTAATCTACTCATTTACCTAGGATAACATGCTTAAAGGTCAAAC
The DNA here is from genome assembly GCA_910596185.1 of Chrysanthemum makinoi. NCBI lineage: Eukaryota > Viridiplantae > Streptophyta > Magnoliopsida > Asterales > Asteraceae > Chrysanthemum > Chrysanthemum makinoi. The sequence continues at coordinate 167,722,344 of OU343222.1, read as the reverse complement.
ACGGTTTGAGTGAGGTCATAGGTATTAGGTAGTAATAGGTTTAAATACAAGCTCCATTGACGACAGTGGAAAGTGTTTGTAAAGGTGATAGTGTTTGCAATAAGCTCATGACACTGCGTCTAACAGTTCAAGTCAATGATGGCTTGGAGACCAATCATGACCGTGGTGATAAGGTTAAGTTTCCAAGGTTAACCTTTGTATTTTCAAGTATAGTGCTAATTGGTTCCTGGATGGGGCAAACCAATGAGAGTTGTCAAACCCTAACTTGATCTACTCACTATACCTGCTCACTCGCAAGTGATTATGGTTCATGAAATTTAGGGGAATAGTGCCATAAAAGGTACTCGCGGCAATAACTAAAGAAAAAGACTTGTATTTAGTTTAAAGCATGTATCACCCTCACGGGTTTAGAAAGCACTTACAAAGTGAGGCTATGAACTCACTTGGGATTAGGAAATCGATTGATGTCAAAGACTCTGATTTAGGAAATTTGATTGATGTCAAAAGTGACTGAGATTTAGGGAAATCGATTGATGTCAAAAGTGACTCAGTTATAGACATTTTTACTCATATCCCGAGGTTGTGTGTGTATAGGTATGTCCGTCCATTGGTTTGTCTATGTTTCATAAGTATGTATTCCTAAGTTTACTAGATTTAGATATAATGTAACACCTTTCGGCATCATAATCCGGTAGAAACCCTCACATGAAGCTCCCTAGTATTGTTACGCTTTTAAGTACTAGATTTATATATAATGTAACACGCTTGGACCATCATAATCCAAAGGTCATGTAGTAAATGTTTGAGGAGCGAGTGGCAATTTAAGTCAGAACCCAAAAACTCGTCAATACGAATACCCAAATGAAAACCTCACATGAAGCTCCATAGTATTGTGTTACATATTTATAGAAAATACTTTTAAGATCCTTAAGTTTATAATTTAACATAACTACCCTTAGATTATAAATTTTACTAAATTAGTCCTTTATGAAAATAACTAATTATATACTTATCCTTAGACTTTAAAACTTTCCAATTGAGGTCCTTAGACTTATAACTTCTAAGAATGACAAAAACAACCCTTGTACTTATTAGTTTCAAAAAGTTATAATATATACCCCTTATGCATGGAAAGCTTTCTGAAACTAGTCCTAAAATCATGCAAACTATATTCTTTTGACACGAAAGTGTTTATAGCTTATTTCTTATTCGTAGAAACTTATGTATGTATTTTAAAGTAGCTTATGACTTATGACAAGGGCTTATTTCCTAAAAACATGAATTCGACTAGCTTTAGGGTTTTAAATGGAAAATGCGTAAGTTTTTTAGATCAAGAATTGGGCAAGGGTTCTAATGTGATCTAATACACCTAATAACTATCCTAGTCTAAGTCCTTATAGAACTAGTTTAGAACTTACGTGACCAAGAAATGGGTCACTAGGGGTGTTTAGGGTTTCTAGGCTAGAAATGAATTTGACAAGGCTTCTAGGCTAAATTATCTCTCACTCCTTTAGCTTCCTATGGGCTCTTAGGGACCTTATGCTACCGCTATTACTAGAGTTTTGGTGGAGAATGGTGATGGGATGGTTTGGAAAGAATGAACGAGGGTATTTATGGGGCTCGTTAGCCTTCTTGGCTAAGTTTGGGGTGGTGGGCGGAGTGGAGGGTGACTATGGTAAGATACATATTAATAATGGAAGCTAGGGGGAGGATAGAGGCATGTAGGGGTGTTTGTGGTGGTGGTTTTGTCGCGACTCAATGTGGTGACAAGTAGGCATACACCTACTTGTAAGCTTCTAATGGTGGTGTTAGGGTGTTTGTTTAGAGACAAGGATGAGGTAAGTCTATGGGTGGTGACAAGGTGGTGGGTCATGGAGGTGCTTAGGTTTAGGCTTAAGCTAGCTTAGGATTAGTTTAGGGCTTAAACTAGATTAGTGTTTTGATTAGGGTCTAGATTAGTGTTTAGTGCATAGATTAGGATCTAATGAGTGATTGGTGACATGGATTAAGACTTAGGAGTCTTATACTAAGTGGTGACAACTTGTGCTAAAGAAACGGAAGGTTTAGACCTTATCGCCTAAATGACCTAATTAGTGTTTCATGCTTATGACTATACCTAAGTAGTTGTAATAGGTTTTAGGGGAGGCTGAGTTACTCTAAGGTTGCTAGGGTAACTTATTCATAAGCCTGAACAAAATTAAACTAGTTTTGTTTTTTAGGGTTTTAGAAATAATGCGTAACGGATAGGTCTTGCTTCTTTACGTGTTATGATAGATATAGTGTATTAGATTGATAGATATGATGTATAAAACTTTGACATGACATAACAGGGGTTTACATGATGTAAACGTAAGGATATTTGGCATAGGTGGATACGTGAGCATGTCTAGGGGGTTATGTAAGCAGTTGAAATGAAATAGAAGAAAAAATTTACCTGTGAAAATACCTTATATAGATATTGTAGTGGATGTAACATTGATGAAAATTAACGGTTGTTATACCACCATTCATGGTTGACCGTTTGACAATAACATCTAGAGGGACGATCTTTATTGCTAGTATTGTTATACTAGTGGGACTGTATTTTGGAATAGTTCTTCGAGAACCGATCGGGTGAATACATATAAGTACTTACCTCACATAAAAACTATAGAATACATTATATTAGTATATGTTGTTTATACATACACCTTTGGCAAAGGATACTTGAGACTATTTTTTAGAACCATTTTTGTATGAGATTGGACAAATTTTGGAAACTATTTATGAAAATATTTTGGTGTACAATTTTTTGTGAAACACACCAACTATGTCATAGTTGACCATTTTTATCATGTCAAATTTTGGTTATAAATTTTATAATAATTATTATATGGATTGTTTACGAAATAATGTTTATCTTTCATTTTATATAAAACTTGTAAAACCCTTTTGCTTGCATGTATACTATTTTGATAAAACTTCAAATATATACTATACTATATATTAATTTTTTTACAATAGATCTCAAACTTAGACTATACTATGCATGATTATTTTTATGATAAAATGTAGTGATATCTTATCAAATTTTCTATATGGGTGTTGTTGTTTCTTCCATGTTACGTGGTTCGCATGATGTTTATTATGCAAAATTTAAATTATATCGTCTCAGCTTATCTTTGCTTACATAATTATCGTGATGAAAAATTTCAAATTTATGTCCTATCATGTAATTATCACTTGAACATATTTTGATCAAAATCCTACTAAAACAGATGTTTTATGTTAAATTTCTTAGAACAACAACGTGGACGTAGTGCGCATCTAAACACCGGCGCTAACAATGAGACTCATACCAATGATCCGGAAGGAGAGCTGGGCCTCAATGTGGTATTTGCCCAACTTGTTGTAGCCCTCATCGCTAACCGAGGTGAGCGAGGATTCAATTATAATACATTCATGTCTTGAAAACCTAAGGAGTTCTGTGGAACCAAAGGTGCAGTTGGCTTACTATCTTGGCTGGAAAGTATGGATTTTTTGCTCCATATCAGCAAGTGCCCACCGGAAACAGTCGGTATATTGTGTGTTGCAGGTCGAGCCCTGACGGTGGAAAGTCTAAGTGTAATCGCAAGTACCAGCCGATTTAGAAGACTTGAAGAACTTATTGCTAGAAGACTATTGTCCAATTGATCAACTTCAGAAGTTGGAGACGGAGTTTTGGAACCATTCTATTATTGGTGCTAAAGTGGATGGCTACACTAATCATTTTCATGAACTTTGAAGCTTGTGCCACACATGTTACCCTAGAAGAAAGTATGTGGATTTTTATATTTAGGAATTGGCCCGGAGATCAGGGGAATGGTCTTCAACCCGCTACCACAAATTGCGGTGGTCTTGATGACGACTAATGATGCGGGTTATTTAATAATGAAAAGCTAGTACTGAGAGGAGGTCGGATGATAAGTTTGGGAACCAGGGCAGAGGTAACCCTCACAAGAGGCAGTGAATAATAAAGAACTATATCATAGCAGCCTTGATGCAAAGTTTGTATGTTGGTCAACATACTAAGTGTACCAAATGCAATATACACCATTCCGGAAATTGTCCTGCGTATAGAAGGTGCAATCAAGTAGGCCACTTCGCCAAGAATTGTAGGAATAGAGGTGTGAATGAAAGGCTAGGGATGAACTGCTTTGAGTGTGAAAGCCTGGATCACTTCAAGAGGGTCTGCCCGAGATTGAACAAAGCCCCAAACCAAGAAGGAAATCGCCAGAACCCAGTGTTGCCTACATCTAATGAAAAAACTAAGGGAATAATAGCAACAAGCCCGTAGAGCATACATCATGGGGAGCCATGAATCTTGCCGGATCATATAGTGGCGGTACATTTTATTTAAACCATCACTATGGTACCTTACTATTTGATCATGGTGTTGATTTTAGTTTTGTTTTCACCAATTTATGACTTTGAAAAATGTGTAACCTAGTTTCCTAGACCTTAGTTATGGGGTTTATATAGTTAATAGCCAAAGAGTAGAAACCAATAAGATAGCTCAAATTCCATCACTTGGCTGAGATAATTTGGTGTCAAACCGCAAACTATTTTGGATTCTGATGAAGACCGTAGATAAACAACTAATCATTCCTTTCTTGATAGACACTTGATGTCTACCAAACGTCATAACTCGGTGAAATTCTCTCTGCATACGGATTTGATTTATTTTGTTACCTCATAATTTGAAAACTTTCTTCAAAGCTTATCTATGTAACCTCTTGAACAAAACTTCTCCCCACCTCCTTTTCGTTTTCTCAAGATGACTCAACTTACTTTGAAAATACCCTGAACTTCTTCACTAATCTCATCAACCTATATCCGCAAATACCCATTCATTCGCTTTTAAGAAACCCCAAACTTTAACTCATTATTCAATAACGTTAAGCTTTTTAATAATTCTTAACTTAATTTAATGTCTGTTCTTGTTTCATGAGATGTGAGATTAAGTTCAAAGTTGCCACTTAGCTTAAGATTTCTAATGATTTTGCTCAAGAACGGGCAAAGCTCACTCCATAAAACCTAATCACTCGATAGTAACAATTGACCACATTTCATCATGCTTAGTATGTAAGAGCATAAACCTAAAGATACCCATACGCTTTTGAGACTTCCTGAGGTATTCCGAAGACCTAATGGGAATTACCTCTACTCAGCAATTGAGTTTCACATAGACTTGCTCTCAAAGTGACAATGATTACATGATGCACGATACTTCTTCAAGATAGATCTTCTGGTTACCACCCATACATACAGTTGATTTCAAAACCACGTTCGGGACTAGAGACGGACATTTCAAGTTTACTTGTCATGCCTTCGGTTGAGCAATGCTCCGGTATTCGTGGACCCAATTAACCACGTGTCCAAGTCATTCGGAGACATTTTTCTTTGTGTTTATCGATGACATATTGATCTACTTAAAGCCCAAAGAAGAACATGAAATTCAATTAAGGTTAATTCTAGAGTTGCTCGAGAAGGAGAGATTTGTTTTTGAAGTCTAAATTTTGGCTAGAAGGAGTACATTTTCTCGGACAAGCGATTAACCAAGATAGTATTCGTGTGGACCCCATCAAGATTGAAGTAGTGAAGAATGCAAACCGCCTAAAACTAGTAGCGGACATGACGCTGGTTTGGGTCATTAGGGACAGACACCAAGTCTACGCATTTCTTAGCTATCCGTTAAGAGTATAAGATGGATAAGCTAGCATGGATTTACGTCAACAAGATAGTAGCAAGGCACCTGAGTACTGTGTTTATCATATCCAATATTACGGTCGTTCACGCCACATCGCGATTTTGGCGCAGACACTACATGGCGCTTTAGGAACATTGGATATGAGTATTGCCTCACTCATGGGTCAGTGAACTTATTTTCCGCATTAGAAGGCATGCTGAGGGCATGTGATATCAAATTTGGAAGAAACTGGGATACAACGCTCATTAATTGAACTTTTCTTAACATTCTCACCAAACTAAGCTACTGATACCTATTGATTTGTTTGTCTTAAGCGATCCTAAAAATGAGACAACTTTTCAAATACGTTGAGTTTCTTTTGAAAAACTTGATACTTAACTTAATCTCAAGACAGCTCTGTTTGATGAGTTGTGGAATTATGTTAGATTCAACTTGTTACTTAGCTTAAGGTTGGACTCAACTTGTCACTTAGCTTAATCTCATGACAGTTCTTGTTTGAGTAGTTATGAAATTAAGGTAGGTCCAAGTTGTTACTTAGCTTAAGCTACATAAAGTTAGCTTACGATTTTTTATAACTTTGATCCAGGATGGAAGAGCTTGCCCCATTTAAATCTAACTCTACTATCCGACATGCCCTTAGAATGAAGCGAACCTGAATTTCGGGATCTACGCCTATTTTGGTTAGTAAAGATAACTATTTTGACATGTTTAAATTAATTCCATGCTTTCGAGTTAGTTTTATACTTGTCTAGTCATTTTTGTGCTTAATGTCTATCTTATTAGGAACCCTTGTTTTTAACATGCCACGACCTATGATTCTAGTTGCGTTGTTTAACCGCCATGATATGTTCGCCTTAATCTTAAAATACTATAGTCATTTACAATTATGAACTTAAGACATTTTAAAATTTACATCTTCAATGTTACCTAGTAAACTCAAAATCCGTAAATCATTTTACGCTTAATACGATACCTTTTGGAAATTATAAATACATTTCACTTACACTTTTATAATAGAGTCATTTATACATAAGAATAAGTGCATTTCAAATTTTATAATTCCTAAGTTCAACGATACTTTACACTTTCATTTTAGTCTTAAGTTAAACGTTTTATACTTACACCTTTATATTTAAATCATACATATACATTATTACTTATCATTTTACAAAAATAAAAATAAAACTCTTTCCTCTTTTTTCAACCCATGGCCCCTCCACTCTAGAAAACCACAAAACCAAAAGTTTGGTTAAGCTCCTTCCTATACATGCATATCTATCACTTCACTTCTCACACTCACTCATTTCAACTAGTTAGTTCATTTTTCTCTCCTTTTGTGCTCCTCTCTTTAGATCACCATAGCAACCACCACCACCACCATCATTAAAATTCTTGCTTGATTCAAGATTTTGATAGAAAAGATTGATTCTTCTTCTTCCACAGCAAGATCTTCTTCTTTTAAGCCACCAATATACACCTTCCAAGCAAGGAAGCTTTCGGACTAAATGATTAGGAAGCGCAAAGATTTTTAAGTATCTACAGCAAGGAAAGATCAATTTTCTCCTTGGAAATCATCAGCGAGAACAAACAAAGAGGCGCACATCAAGAAAGTCAACAAAAGTCAAAATTTGAGGCACCCAACGTCGGTTGGAGCCCGCATTCCATTTGGCGATGGTCAAAACGCTAGCCAATCCGGTTGCATAGTAACCGGTTGATTGCATGGTGGAGTTACACAAAACATTTAATGTTGCCTTAACTCCCCATAATCATTAGGTCATCATTTCTTGTTATTAACTTGTTGGGAACGTTTTTGGCCAGTTAGTTAAGTCTCTTTGGCTATATATTGAACCTAGACTTAGTTTACTAGTGTGACACAACCCAAAGTGTAATAGTTTACACCAAAACTATTACCAACCATTTTATTCATCCCAAAGTTTAGTATTCATCAGAAACGCCCGACATTCTTCTTCTGGAGAAAGTAATTTCATCCATTGTTTTAGTTATTCGGAGTTATAATGTATTAAGTTAGGTGATTGAGGTATGGTTGCTATAAGCCAGATTTCT
>OU343222.1:167679896-167714452 GCA_910596185.1 Chrysanthemum makinoi | reverse complement strand
TTGAACCCAGCCTTCTTGCCAAGCTTCCACCAATCAAGTAATCCAACATCTCTTAAATACACGAGAAATCATGCTAAAAAGGTCATTCTGTTGGTGAGTTCATAGGTTTCAGTTCAACAAAATCATAGTGGACCTGTAAGAGTTGATTTGCTATGCAAGACCTAAGATAGAATAAATACCGTTTCACACCGCGATCCTACCCGAATCTCCAATCATATCCACATGGGGATTACTCGGGCCTGCGACTCTATTCCAGCCACTGTTGTGGCAAAATCTAGAACAATTGCCAACCCCGGACTAGGTCGAGGTAGAAGTCTCTTCTTAGCAAGACAACGGTTTAACCTAGTCTAAGGCAACAACTACCGCACATCTATCTATACAGTCAAGCACATAAGCAAATCCAAATATTTTCACGGTCCAAAAACAGTAGCATGATTCTCACCCCCAATATACTTAAAACGTAGATAAAAGTGGGGCTACGAAACTCACCTCAAGAAATCAACGCACAAATAAACACTAGCAGGAGATAACGGTATCACGGCACAACAACTATCGACTCGGCACAACCTATTAATGTATACCAACTTTAATATATATATTCCTCAAAATCAACGTTATCTACCCCAATATATTCCATTTCTTTATTTCCAAAAATGTCTCGTTTCACCATTTAATCCTAGTGTTTGGTATTCCTCATGTGGGTGTATCGACTCAATATGATGCTATGAATGCACTCAAACAACCAATATGTTATGCTTCACAACACAATATGCAACTCCATTCAACACAATATGTGACTCAATTCAACATAATATGTGACTCAATGCGACACAATGAGACGTCTAAGCGATAAGCTCCATTGTTCAATAAGTTTCGGAATAAATAGTAGACCTTATCGAATTCATCAACTCGATAAACTCATTTATTTATGCGTGTCGCTTATTATCCCATAAATCAATCGTATCCTAAAGAGTCATAAGGATAATTCACCCATTAATAAGGTTACCCAATGTACCTAGCGGGCTCTTATTAGATTCGTCAACCTAATAAGTCCGCTACCCACGTGGATCAACACTATTAACATTAGGTTATCCGTAATTCATGCACACAAAGTAAGTAAATAAATACTTAAACTTGTATTAATTGTCCACAATTGACATTTATTGATAAACGTGTACTCGAAACATTAATTACTTATTTATTACAAAACATTTTCAATTTAGTCGTTAGTTTCCATTAAAAATATAGTAAATAACAAGATAAAACTTGTTATCGATATTTATGGTACAAAAACCCATTTATTATTTAGATTTCATAATTTATTAGCATTTTCATGTATATATATATATTTCACCAAATTCCAATATTAATCTCATACGTTATTCGTTTCGAGTCCACAAGCACGAGTCATAACTTCTCGGCTTTTAATCAATCAATAGTCCAAATTATACTAAAGTCCATGTTACGGCTTTGTCGGAGTCAACTATTGACTAAAAAGTCAAAGTAACGCCGACGTAGCTCAAAGTCAACAATATATATATCAAGTCCAAATTTAAAAGTCACAATATCGCAATTCAATCCCAAACCAACTCAAAGCAACTCGCCAACCAATCAATCAACCAAATGTACTCGAAATCAATGTTATGACCCGAATGATCATGAAACGGTCGTGGTTAAAACCACGTGAACCAAACAAGCCCTAGAAGCTTTTCGGCTCCGCGCGTCTTATCCAAACCTCAACTACATTGACCAACAAGCTACCAAATCGACCCGACCCGGACCCGTGGCCCAAGTGGGTCACGTACACCAACCATGAGCCACGTACGTGTCCTTGGTGGCTCGTACGCCCCATATCTCACAACCAAACACAACCAAATCACTTCCACAACATCCAAATCCAATCATTCAAGTTCCAATCAATAACCAAACACAAAACCCATCATCTATCTTAACCAAAAAATATGAAACTAGATCTAAAATGCATAAACCCATCAAATTGATACACCACACACTAACCAAACACTAATTACTTGTTTATTTAGACACTAATTAGACTTAATTTCATGTTCCACCCAAAAGCCCTAATTTATTTCATAGGGTCGAAACCCTAATAGCCCATACGTGGCTTATTATTGATTAAAAAAGCTCCAAACTTGTTCCATTTACCTTATTCAAGCACCAATTGCAAAGCCCACTTGAAACCCTAAAAGTACGAATCTTGATTCGAAGATTTGAAGGTGTTATAGAGGTCCAAATGGAGCGTGTAATATATGGTTCAAGATGGTGGTGGAGGTGGGTGGTCACGCCCCATTGGTGGCCGGATTTTGGCCGGAACAGTGGCTGGCGGCCAAGGGGTTTAGGGTTAGGGTTAGGGTTTTTATTAATTTTTGAGGAGAGTAGAGAGAGAAAGGTGAGTTGTTTATGTTTTTAGTGAGAGAAATAAAGAGGGATAATTAGGTGAGGTGAGGGTATATATATCCATGAGAGAGGGACTCAAAAATAAAGAAAAGAGGATGAAGGGGTGGCCGGCCAAGGTGAAATGGAGGGGCCGTGGTCGCCATTTTTCATAAACTATCCCGTTTACCCATTCCCGAGCTCCTATATTGTCCCAAGTGTCCCACAATGTTCATTCGACTTTCTAACATCGTTATTTACATTTTCCATGAGTTTTGACTATTTATTTGTCAATTTTCGAGTTACGGTCTAAAAGTTACAATATTTCTCGTTTTAGGCTTTTTTAGTGCCGAATCGAATAGTGCCTACCAAATAGAGTTAAAACTCATACGATAACTCATTTAATAATGAAATAATCCGTAAAAACCAATAGAAGATATAAAATCAAGTCATGGTTAATAAAAATAGTGATAAAGGCAAAAGCTCGGTTTAGTTTAGCATGTAACGGTTACCTAAAATAGACTCCCTAAATTGCCAGTTGTCACATGATAGTTCTTCTCTTGAGGACCTCTTTCGAGACATCGATGATACGACTCCCAGATAATAAGACCAAGACAGATAAAGGGAAGAAACCTATGGATGAACAGTAATCAGATGATGAAAAGTATGACTCAATGGATAAAGATGAGCAATTCAGGAAAAAATCTGATTTGAAAAGACTTGAACACAGAAGTTTGCTGAATTTGCTCTTCAACAGACTAAAGGACTGGGAGGTTCCAGCGGTGGTGTTCTCTCTACACCTGTTCTTGATCCGGTTAATCAACCCGGTAAAGGAACATATGTCGTCACCAAGGAACTGCTTAGATGAACAACAACAAAGGATGAAGAAATGGTCGAACATGGTGATGAAGATCAAGATCAGATGGCGAATCATTGAGAAAGATATTTTGGAAGAAGAAAAGGAAAGGCTGAATAAGAAGCTAGGAATTTGAAGAGAGGCATTCGAAGGAAACCGATGCATACATTCGGTGACAATCGACCATAACCACTGAGCAATCTTCAGAACCACCCCTTGACACTTCCAAAACCAAATCATCCTCTCACTCATCACCACCACCATCAAAAACAACAACGAAATCATCTTCAATATCAATTAAGAAGAAATCCGATACTTGGGCATCTCGCACTAAGGCTAAGATCCACAAAGCATTGCTTCAATCACGAAAACACAAACAAAGTCTTCATGATACAAGATTGAACATGCTGGCTGACAAGGTCATTGATCTTTCTAAGCAGATGGACGAGTTCGAAGGAGAAAGAGAACAGATCAAGGCATTTCTCACCAGGGACGTCCAAGGAGAAATGAATGGACAGATCAAGAACTACACTCGTTACTTTCTTCTCAACATGGTTCCTGGCGTCACCAAAGAGATGTTCAAGAATCAGTTCTACTCAACGCTCAAAACACTGGATAAGCAGATGATTACAACTACACCGGTGGTCATACAAACCAGACCAATCCAGCCTCCAATTGTTATTGAAGATGATCTGATCTCATAGTTGGTACTTAAGATGTCTCCTCGATCTCCTTCTTTCACACCAGATGAATCTAAGTTGTATGAGGTACTTCTTGCACATCAACTGAAGACATCGTGCAAGGAGCTGCTGGTCTGGATAAGAGACTAAGAGATGATGATGACAAGGATCAAGATCGAATGCAAAACAGTCGAAGAAGATTGGCGGGTCATCGTCCATTTATGCCACCACCACTGCTAGAACCCCACGACACCCGCAAGACAAGCTACTCAACAACCTCCTTCTATTGATAAACCTTGAGATCTGAGACTCTCCACCACCAACAGCAAATCGGTGATCACTTCCCTTATATCATGGTGAGGGTCATGACATTCGAGCCTCGGCAACAACCATCACCCCAACCATCATCAACTCATCCTCGCTAGGATTTAAAGCGTACACTTTTAGGGGTCATTTAAGCCCTTAATCGCCCACTTTTATATCCGTTACTGCTTAATTTTGCTCCTTTTCATTTTTTTAGGTCTCTTGGAAGCAAAATGCTAGAATGATGCATATTTGGACGAAAAGGAGTGAATATATGAGAAAATGCCTAAGTCAAGATCGAAGACACTCAAGCTGCTGGAATTGAACCTGATGACGTCCCAACTAAAGGACAACGCCGTCCCTTTATACGAATTAAAATCTTAGACGGCTCAGTAGACTTTTGCTAAAATACACCTGACGGCGTCAGGCATTAAAGAGGAAGGGAGTCACTAAGACTTTTCATCTTAGACGGCCTAGATCCAGAATCAGACGACGTCCCTGTTGAAGCCCGACGACGTCACAACTACAATGCGTCGTCCCAACGATTACTTGGCCAAGACGAAAACCCTAATGATGGCTATCTGACGGCGTCCCACCTATAAGTTGAGGCCGTCGCAAGTGTAAAATTATATATAGAAATCGAATTTTCAGAATTTGAGAAGGTAGACTTATGGAATAAAAACCCTAAACGGTTGTAGTCCGACTTGGACAGTATCTTAGGGTTCTCAAACCTTATTTTACATCAAGATAAGTGTTTTACTTCATTGATTTCATTATGTCTTCCCTTGAATGTGTGTATGCTTGCGTGTTTAACATGTCCGACTAAATTTCTTGTGTGTTTGCTTAGATCTATGAAACCTAGTTATTAATTATTGATTGGATGTCTCTTATCTTAATTGTAATTGGCTTAGGAGCGTAATTAGGCCATCGTTGTGTTTAAATGCTTGAATAATCTTTGTGAACCTTAGTTTATGAATCACTTAGCGGATTTCGTAGCCTAAACATCCAAAGATAACCTTAAAGTTAGTTTATGATTAATCTAGAGGATTTCATATTCAATAACATTAAGGTAGTCTCAAAGATTTTGGGAAAAAGGCACACCCTACGACCTCAGAAAACACAACGCGTTAAGAATAAGGACATGACAATTCAAACACCAATAAAAGATAACTAGGGAGTAATAGTATCTAGGTAGACACATTTTTAATCATCATACGAGCACACATCAATAGACATAAGACTACCCATAGTTTAGATAATTAGATACTAGAAGTAATCGGTAGAAGTACCACCCCCGAAATCCAAGCCCCGATATTTTACCCTTAGCTTTCTAAAATATATATATATAAAGATAAAAAAGAATCCTCCTCAACCTCAATCTTAGCGTAGTACACTTCTCACTATCATTACTATTCCCTAGAGAACGATATCAATCCCCGAGGCTTACCCAATACTACACTACAACGATTAGGTTCACCGCCTAGGGTGTTGAAAAACTTGCTCGACAAAAAGGAAGTTCCTTTGACCCCGAACGCGCCTTGTACGCGCATCATCCTCCCGTACAAAGAAGAAGAAGTCATCAGTCATCTCTTGGCTAGATGACGTCAACACGGAAGAGTATGAATCGTTTAGCAATATGGTCGAGGCGACACCCAGACTGTCTGAAGGCCAAAAACCGGTAGACGGCCAAACTATGGAGCAAGTCAAGATTATCCAGGATGAGTTTAAGGTTAAAAAGATGACGAAACGGGAGTTGCGCAGGATAAAGAATGATGCATTCAACTTGTTGAAAGATAGAGTCTGCAACGTAGTTGAGCTCGAATAGCATTTGGACAATATTGCCCGTGCAATGTCCAACAACATCGATTGGCTCAACCCCAAATCAAACATCGACATAACAAGGAAGGATAATACACCATACTACACGGATTGGACTAAGCCTCTACCAACTATTGGCAGACCCAAACAACAAAGTATCCCTTACCGTTTCTTATTTAACAACGATCTCTAGTTTCTTCAGCACGGCAGTAGCGTAAGCAAGAAGTATGCTACCTCGCTCACCTTCAACATTCCAGCTGCAGTATTCTCCGACAACATAGCCATTAAAGAAGAGCATACAATCATCTGCGTTGACAATGTGGTGTAATATGACATTGATGCTAAATACGGCATTCACCATTGGTCTGAAAGGAGGAGACTATACTACAGGAGCTACCAAGTAAGAAAATCCAGCAAGAAGGTGAAGAATGAGAATAGAATAGTTGATGTGATGGGAGTAACACTGGAAACAAAGTGGGGCTACTTATACTTGTCCAAGATCAAGGTTAAAAGACAAGATGAAGTAGAGTATGATTTCACGGAAGCTGATTTCTCGGAATTGTCACTGAACGACATCGAAGACATGTATCTCACAAAAGTATAAGGTAGGATGCAACAGTTCTCTACAGAAATTCAACTCCAGTTCATCACTGCCCTACTAGTCTTCATCCTCAGCAAAGTTATTCAAGAACGTGTTGAAGACTTGCAACTTGGGGTCGAATCATACCAAAAGCAAATTAATCTCACCCAACCGCTGCTGCACTTTCCCGAACTTAATAAACAAGCTCAGTACACCATCATAGATAAACCGAAGTTTGGAATCATCTACCACAGCGAGCATCATCACACATGTTTCATGGCACTTTAAGAGATCCACAAGTTCTGTGACGCAACATTGAAGATGGTTCGTGATGGGTTAGCTTATCGGTTAAAGGTTATTGAAGCTGGTATTGTTCAAAAGAAGAGATGGAATTCAGAAGATCACAAGGAAGTTTGCAAGTTTATCACCAGGCTGGATGAAAGGTTGTTCCACCGGGATCAGATGAGACGTTTGGAGATCTATGTGGGTGGAAGACAAAGCTTCCCTATCTTGACGTTCCAACGTGAAGATAAATTTCCTGGTCGTGTGTAATCCTTTGGGTACTCTTTAAAACACTCTTGATTGTATTTGGATATTTGATTTATTTATTCATAATGGTTTGTACATAAATAGCAGTGTACAACCCGATCTTGCAATGAAAGGACCCTGTGGTACGCTTCAGTGCCACAATCCTCATAAAAGGAGCGAAAGCTTCTTAATTTTGAGTAAAACTAATCAAATATTTTCATATTTTCAAAATTTTGCTCAAAAGAACAAGTATTCCCTCTCGTGTTTTCTAAAACCTCAAAAGTTAATATTACTTGTTGAGGGGGATTATTTGCAAACTAATTTGTTCTTATCAAAGTTCTTTGTGGAAATCTTCCCGCAAAACTCGAAATGGTCATATTCGATATCAAAATTTCATCAAAAATAACATTAATATGCCATTTTGAGGGGGGGGGGAAATTGTGTGATAAAAATATGTTGGATTGTGATTGAACCTAAGTGTGCTAAGACTTAACTCTTGAATTGACGAGTTCTAAAATGTCATAAATCGAAAAGACTTGTCCGGGACGGGTAATAATTTCAAAATAGTTCGCTAGTGATATAAAACGTGTCTTGCAAAGGACTAGTCTTAGTAGAATGTACCATCCGAGAAACTCTTGGTAGACATGAACCTTGACGGGTCTAACCTCCTCATCAAGGATAGTTTACAACTTCAAGCTGACCTAGTCAGTGATGTAACCGTGTCTCTCGGGGAATTGTCTATCTTGAGTCAATCAATTCAAAAGTGCGCACTCTACCCTCACTGTGCAGATTTCAGTAAAAACTTACATGAACATGTAGAGGGGGAGTATTTCTAAAAATGCAAAACTCTCGAAGTGTTACAAACATGTTTCATTCATAAACAGTTTGAGAGATTTTCAAGAAAATTTTTTATGGCAACATAGGATAGTCATGGAGTTATAAGGTGACTAAGTTTAGGAATAAAATTCATATGATCCGCCAGAGCCGGAGGGATCTACCCAAGGACATCACCAATAGTTAGCATTTAGAAGTCCTTAGGTATGATTGAAAAAAGAGAAAATGAGAATCGGAGAAAGAATGAGTTGAAGAATTAAAAAGAAAATTTAAAGAAAAGGGTGAAAAGAAATAGCCCTCCAAATAATTCAACCTAGGGCAGACACCGGGTTCAATTCATATGCTACTGGATGTCACAAGATGACACCGGTATTGAAGACAAAGTCATCATGGACCAAGTTACGCAATGTACTAAACCTTCTAAGCCACTCAAGTTCTCTCAAAAGACCTTGTCTCATTCTCACAGGGAACCCTACGTAATCTATCGACTTTTTCTTAGAGATTGTGGGTATTGCGAAGGAAACACTCTCCCTATTCTCCGCATTAGGGAAACCAAAGCGCACTATTGAGTCTAGAGCCACGAGATTCATCAAAAGATATCTTAGGGACACTTGACTTTTCATCACTTGTCGTTCAATAATAAGAACGCAAGTGAAACATTCTAGAGTCATTCGCAGATCCTAGCAATCTGCCGAGAACATTTATGAGGGGATTCACAATTGTGATCCTCGGTAATGAATGGAAACTCTGCGGGGTCAATATCAACACCCTAACAGCGGTCTTTTCGGTAACTCCTTGTGGGTTACGCTTAGTGTTCGCGGTGGTATCAAACGGTCTACACTCGTGGAGTGATACTTTGGTATACTCCGGCCAACTCACGATATTGAGTAAGGGGACATGCCAATGACCATCGGTTTAAGATTCTTCTAAGACGCTAGCTGGCGAGATATGTGCAAAATATCTGAACTCTTACGTCGGGAACTTTATTGCTAACTGTCTACATGCAAGATTGGAGATCCGAAGTTCCGAGAGAGATCGTGCGGTTCTCCACATGCTCATACCAACAACATCACTAATGAAGTTCTCTCAAAATCAAAGGCAACTCAAAAGTCAAAATGATTCTTCTTCAAAGCCAAAGAATCTACAAAGTTTAAAGAATTGAGAACTACATCACATCTGAAATCCAAAGTCAAAAGATGTGTGAGCATCATTGCGAAAGACATCGAGACACCGGAACGACGAAGCTGACGAATGGCCAAAAACAACATACTATCACTACATCCACAAAAGAACCAAGAACAAAGAATACTACGATGTCAAAGCTAAAAATTTCAAAAGAAACAAGATCGAACTTAAGGGAGATTGCTGGAACATGAAGCATTTCTACTCACAAGAAAGAAGAATACTAGAAGATGTCAAGCAACTCTATTACTTCATTACTACACAGGGGAGATTGTTGGAATCACTCCTAAACAGTATTATCAAGTGCTAGTTAATTCATTGTAATAGGTTGCGCATTTATGGTTTTTATGTTTGTTATTAAGTGCTAGGCTTATGTAGAAAGCCCATGAGCCTATGCAAAGGCCCAAAAGGCCAAGGAAGGGACTAAATGTGTTGCCCTAGCTCCCTTCCCCTATAAATACATTGTAACCTCTCCTTGGAGAAGTGTTGTTCACTTTAATACATTTCGCATAACATTTCTCTATTCATATATGTGTGTTCGTGTTCAACCTTCCCTTCTCATCTCATTTCTATCACCTACATACTTGTGTTCATTTATGGTGACATAACACATATAGTTAAGAGTGTAACTAAATGTTAATTTCTTACTTAGGTCATTGGTAGAGGCACGTGATCGTCGGGTTCCTAGATAGTCCTTTTTTCGAGTCGTTCTCATGTTCGTATTTCTTGCCTTTTTAAGGTGAGTTATCACACCCCGTTTTTATGGTTTTTACTTACTTTTTAGGTGTAATGCATGACGATTATTTTTACATAAACATAATTATTGACCTATTTGAAGTATTTGAACTATTGAAATATTTGAAGGTTGAACTATTGAACCTTTTGAGTTATTTTGAACTCTTGAGCTTGATTTTAGACTTATGACTTATTTTGAACTCTTGAACTTGATTTTGGACTTATAACTTATTTTGAACTCTTGAACTTGTTTTGAACTTATGACTTTTATTGAACTTATGAATTTGACATGTATATTGTTGTATGTTGAGAATGATCTTACTCTACTTTTAGCTCACTATATCCCACGATTTGGAATGAAACGTTAGTACTTATGAATAGCACTATTAGGACCGAGTTACTCCTCACTACGCACGTCTTGGGGTGCATAGTACTACATTTATGTCTAGTATTATTTAGGTCCCACTTGTGACACCCTCATTTTTCACAGATCGTAGCGGAATTTGATTTGGGGTATTACTTCATGGATCACAGTCACAATAATAGAAAACGACTCGAAAAGAGACGTTTTTAGAAATTAAGTTATCATTCATTTTATTTATCAGAGTTTTATAGTAAAAGATATACTTTTACCAAAAGTGAGGTCCCAAATTCAATGTGAAACACAGAGTTTGGAATGATAACTGTTTTGAAAATCCCCAAGTCCAGTGCCATACCATGCCATGAATCCATAATCTGCTCTTTACCTAGGATAACATGCTTAAAGGTCAACACTAGGGTTGAGTGAGGTCATAAGTTTTAGGTAGTAGTAGGTTTGAATACAAGCTCCACTGAGGACAGTGGAAGGTGTTTATAAAGGTGATAGTGTTATTGCACTGAGCACATGACATCGCACGTTAACATTCAGAGTCAATGATGAAACTGCAGACCAATCATGACCGGGGTGATAATGTTAACTTGCCAAGGTTAACCTTTGTATTTTCAAGTATAGTGCTAATTGATGCGGCAGGGCAAAAAACAGAGTTGTCAAACCCTAAGTAGATCTACTCACTAGACTCGCGTTCATTCGCAAGTGATTATGGTTCATGAAATTTGGGGGAAATAGTAGCAAAGAAGGTACTCGTGCAATAACCAAAGAAAAAGACTTGTATTCTGTTTAAACCATGTATCCCCCTCACGGGTTTAGAAAGCATTTAAAAAGTAAGGTATGAAATCACCTAGGATTAGGGAAATCTCATTGATGTAAAAAGTAACTCAGATTTAGGGAAATCTGATTGATGTCAAAAGTGATTCCAATTTATAGACATCTTACTCACGTATCCTGAGGTTCTGTGTGTATACGTATGTCAAGTCCTAATTGGTTAGTCTGTGTTTCTTAAGTATGTATGCCTAAGTATATTAGATTTAGATATAACGTAACACCGTTCGGGCCATCATAATCCAGAGGTATGAAACCCCTCAGATGAAGATCCCTAGTATTTTGTTATGTTGTTAAGTACTAGATTTATATGTAATGTAACATCGTTTGGGCCATCATAATCCAGAGCTCATGTAGTAAATGTTTGAGGAGCCAGGGCACTTTAAGTTGTAAACCCAGCAAACTCGTCAATACAAATACCCAAATGAACCCCTCACATGAAGCTCCTAGTATTGTGTTACATATTTATAGAAAATACTTTTAAGACCCTTAAGTATATAATTTGACAAAACTACCCTTCGGTTATAAACTTTTGCAAAATTAGTCCTTTATGAAATAACTAATTATATACTTATCCTTAGACTTTAAAACTTTCCAATTGAGGTCCTTAGACTTATAACTTCTAATAATGACAAAAACAACCCTTGTACTTATTAGTTTCAAAAAGTTACAATATATACCCCTTATGCATGGAAAGCGTTTCGAAACTAGTCCTAAAATCATGAAAACTATATTCTTTTGACACGAAAGTGTTTATAGCTTATTTCTTATTTTTAGAAACTTATGTATGTATTTTAAAGTAGCTTATGACTTATGACAAGGGCTTATTTCCTAAAAACATGAATTCACCTAGTTTTAGGGTTTTAAAAGGAAAACGCGAAGTTTTTGTGATCAAGGTTTGGGAAAGGGTTATAGTGTGATCTAATACACCATATAGCTTTCCTAGTACAAAAGTAAAGCTTATAGAGCTAGTTTAGAACTTACATGACCAAGAAATGGGTCGTTTGGGGTGTTTACGGTTTCTCGACTAGAAATGAATTCGACAAGGCTTCTAGGCTTAATTATCTTGATTCCTTGGCTTTCTATGGGCTCTTAAGGACCTTATGCTACTGATAGTACTAGAGGTTTAAGTTGGAATGTGGTGGTGGGATGGTTTGGAAGAATAAAGCCAATGAGGGTATGTATAAGGCTTGTTAGCCTTCTTGGCTAAGTTTGGGGTGGTGTGGTGTCACGAGGGGGGGGGATGAATAAGGTCAGCTACATATGACTAATTTAAGCTAGGGGAGAGGATAAAGGAGGTGTAGGGGTGTTTATGGTGGTGGTTTTGATGTGACTCAAGGTGGTGACAAGTAGGTGGTACACCTACTTGTAAGCTACTAATGGTGGTTCTAGGGTGGTTGTTTGGAGTGACAAGGAGGAAGGTAAGCTGCTAGGGGGGTGGTGACAAGGTGGTGGGTCATGGAGGTGCTTAGGGTTAGGCTTAAGCTAGCTTAGGATTAGTTTAGATCTTGAACTAGATTAGTGTTTTGATTAGGGTCTAGATTAGTGTTTAGTTCCTAGATTAGGATCTAATGAGAGATTAGTGACTAGAATTAAGACTTAGGAGTCTTATACTAAGTGGTGGCAACTTGTGCTAAAGAAATGGGAAGGTTTAGACCCAGTTTAGAGTCCTAAATGACCTAATTAATGTTTTGTGTTTCGTGCTTAAGGGTCTTGTACCTAAGCTCTAAGGGGTTGTACTAGGGTTTAGGGGTGGCTAAGATAATCTAAGGTTGCAAGGGTAACTAATACATAAGCCTTGAACACAATTAAACTAGTTTCATTTAGAAATTAGGGTTTTAGAAATAACGTATAAGGATAGGTCTTGTTTTTGTGTTATCATAGATATAGTATATTAGATTGATAGATTACTTAATAAAATAATGTTTAGAACTTTGAATTGACACACCAGAGGTTTACATGATGTAAACATAAGGAATATTGGCATAGGTAGATATGTGAGCATGTCTAGGGGGTTATGTAAGCAGTTGAAATGAAATAGAAGCAAAAATTTACCTGTGAAAATACCTTATATAGATATTGTAGTGGAAGTAACATTGATGAAAATTATGGGCTGTTATAGTCTCACCCCCTAAGAGTAAATCTCGTCCCAACATTTGGTTGAAAGTAAGAGTGATGGTTGAGATAGATGAACGAGTTTACGATCCGAAGGAAAACTAGAAACTTAATGGTGGGAAGGTAACAAGGAAAAAAATGTTTCGTACAAACGGATTGGAAGAAAATTGTTTGTACGAATGCCATATACTTAGGCCCACTTATTTATAATTCGTTACTTACAAAAAGAGGCATCCCAATCCTTGTAAGTAAGAAATTATAAACTTATGGTTTGGTGGTTTATAATTTCCTTATTCAAATGAAGAAGCGTCCTAATTCATTTCAATAAGACGATTATAAATCATCCTTAAGTAATACTGGCCAACGTATGGTGTGAAAGTGATGATAAATTAAAGAAATTATTCTCATGATTTTCCCAAAATCATGAAGGTTAGCCAAAATATGGGTGAGTTGTATGAGGATGTTTCGAAAGGGTAGGGTAGTGGTTTGACTCAGAATTGAATATAAGGGAATCGATTGAGATTGACAAAGGAAGTCAATAAGGAGTTATGAAGAACATTGTGAAACTTACAATGTTTTGTGGGAAGGGTTTAGGAATCGTCAGGGCCTGTGGGTTATGGGCCCACTGTTTGGAGTCACGGGTGATTTCGTAGGAGCCATTCTTGCAACGTTTGCAAGATAGGACGGGATAGGAGCAGTATCATAGTCGAACATAATGAGGATTATGAAGATTCGACGTAAATATTCTTACAAGTTCTAACTAATAAAATCTTGCGGAATAACAGAAGATTGGAGAATGAAAGGAGATACAAGTTCTAACGTTTAGAACACTGTAGGATGTAACGGAAGAGTGAGATACAAGTTCTTACACTTAGAACATTGTAGGATGTAACGGAGGAGTAAGATACAAGTTCTAATACTTAGAACGTTGTAGGATGTAACGGAGGAGTGGGAAGACTAGGAAACCTAAAGCCTTTAGAAAGGTTACTCTAATAGGGATGAGATTTATTGGGTTCCCTAGAAGTTAGTTTCCCACCAAAAGGTCTCGGTATGATTCCTAAGGATTTATCTAAATAGTCTAACAGCGTAACTGGTCTAACTCATAAAGAAGACAGTATAAATGATGATGGAAATTTGTCATAAGTTTCAGTGTTCCTAAATGAAGTCGCTTACTTAAATTCTTAGTTATAACTAGTAACCTTGAGTTCTAAGTCTAAGTATATAGGACCTAGGTTGGGCTTGGGATAATCGGGTGGTGTATAATTCAAATTAATTCCTATGATATAGTATAAGAGATCTTAATACGGGATAGATAACCTATGAAACTATGTATAGAGCGATTATAACTTCTTTACATCCTAAATTACTTGCCTATATATCTTACAGGGTGAAAGCTTCATGAGTACTTATATCCCATAACTAGGCTACATACTAAATTCGTAATCACTTAGGATTCTAAGATAGTAAATTTAATAGTCTATTAGATAGATGTTGGTGATTTGTTATTCTTAAGTTCCTTGGCCGTATCTAAGACTCCTTATGTCTATTTGGAAACTAACTTAAATATCCTCAATAACAGAAAGCCTAACACGAGCTAGGACAACCTAATAAGTATAATCCTCATGTAAGTTAGAAATCTATATAGGAGCTTTTCCTAATTCAGTTTCTAACCTATCTAGGTTTCCTTGGGATGATGACTCGACTCTTTTCAAGATCACAAATCTTAATTTCTACTTCCTCAATATGTTCTAGAGGTAACTTATCTTAAGTGAACAACTTCTATCAGTTCCTTATGTCTTTTTAAAGGGTATTCTAAAAGAACTACTTCCGCAATCATGAGAAGCTTAGGGGTTATAATATGGAATTACGAGGAGGGGAAACTACTTCGGGAACACAGAAGTATCGGGGATTAAAAAGTTAAGAGAGAAGGATAGGAATGTCACCATTATATGCTTGCACATAATTACTATTATATGTTTGCATATAAGGATCACCTGGAATGGTTTAGTGTTTCTAGGGAGTGTAGGAAGATAGAACATATGAAAAGGAATTCGTAATTCATGACATAGGTTAGACGATCATGATGTCGTGAAATAATCAGGAATAAAATCACAACCGTATTATGTCATAAATAACTTGTCAAGATTTGACAAGTGTCGTTATTTATGTCATAAGCCTCGTAGTTGGATTTGACATAAAAACAGAAAGATAGGGATTTAGGCTAAGTGCCTGATATATAGGGAGGGGAAAATTAGTAGAGAAAGAAACTAGGGATTTGGCTTGTTTCTCATGTCCTATTAATTACTTTTAGGTATCTAAAGGCGATGTTCTAGGGTTTTCTTAAAATGCTTAAAGTTCAAAAGCAAATATCCTTAGGAGGCAATTCTCTATCTTATAAGGTTCTTATGGTCTAGGGCGGGATCCAAGCTAGATCATAACAAGTATCCAGCTTGTTAGGTTTCTTAGAAGCTAACTTAATCTCTAGGGGGAATTACTTATGATAACATAACGTAAGAATGGTCGGGTGAAGTTGTACCTAATTCTAATTGATAATACTATCCTTAACAGTGAGATACTTAAAAGTAATATCTAGGAAATTCGCAGGAAGGTGTAACAAAGTCATAACTTATCTTATATCATAAGTAGCCTATCTTATATATCCTATATTCCTTGCATATCCGGATTCTAACAAGTAATACTATATTACTTATCCTAGGGAAAAATTCTTAAACTAAACCTATAGGCGGTAGGGGTATAGTAATTGGTGGTTCCTTCTAATTGATCTTTAAGCCAAGGGTTGCGGTTGGAAGGGCTTTCTATATATAATCGATGACGAACCTGGTTACCATCGATCATCTTTTCTAAACTAGAAATCCTAAAGCGGGCAAAGGCAATCTTATGGTGGTGTCTCATTTGGTGTTTCTGAAGTTTAGAAATTTGGGTACAGGTTTGTTGAAGTTTGGTTATTAATTTACTAAATCTTGTTGGGTGTTTATTTGGGTATTACTATGACCTTCTTCTATCTTCTCAATAAGGTCAAGAAAAAGTTCATCTAAGTCATTTAAAATATCCTCAACCTGATCTTCCTGGTGTTCTAAAGGTGTCCTAGGGGGATTTTCTCTAACCTCAAATTTCCAAGGTGAGGTAGGAAGATTTGCTAAGTAAGATGGGTGAGCTAAGGTATAGTGTCGTTTCTGGAATGGGTTAGACTCATAACTAAGGATATGTGAATAAGGATGGATGGGTTTTCTAGGTAAGAATGATCCTCTAGGAATAAAGAATCCCTGAGGATCAGGTTTTGATGAGGGTAAGAGTGAAGGAAAAATAGTAGGCAAATGGATAGGGGTTGGTGGGGGAATAGGTGATGCCTTAGCATAGAATTCTCATAAAATTTTCAAATACAGATCATCGTGAAAGGGTGTAAAACCTAGAGGGGATGACGTAACTACACTATTCCTATGATCCTTCGAAGAGTTAGGGAAAAGGTGTTTATGGAAATAGTTTGGGGAAACGGAGGTATAATCCAGAACATTCGGAGAGGAAAGATCATTCTCCGCATTGTAACTAGATGGGTGAGAGTAGGATAGCGGGGAGTAGACATGACTATAACAACCCGGTAAGAATAACATAAGCTATCTAGGTCTAAAATAACAATTATGAAATACTTACTATGCAAACCTTTCGCACATACGGATTCGGGGAAGGGCAGCGGCACTGGGGATTTTCTTGCGTTTTAGAAAAGTAGTTGTAGCTTAGCTTTTGACCTTGTTCTCTACAACTGAGGCTCAGATAACAACCTGTAACACCCCATTTTTCAAAGATCACAGCGTATTTTGATGCGGGTATTAATTCATGGATTACAGTCACAATAATAAAAAATGACTCGAAAAGAGACATTTTTAGATATTAAGTTATCATTCATTTTATTTATCAGAGTTTTATAGTAAAACATACACTTTTACCAAAAGTGAGCACCCAAAATCTATGTGAAATACAAAGTTTGGAATGATAACCATTTTGAAAATCCCCAAGTCCAGTGCCACACCATGCCATGAATCCGTAATCTACTCATTTACCTAGGATAACATGCTTAAAGGTCAACACTAGGGTTGAGTGAGGTCATAGGTATTAGGTAGTAATAGGTTTAAATACAAGCTCCATTGACGACAGTGGAAAGTGTTTGTAAAGGTGATAGTGTTATTGCACTAAGCTCATGACACTGCACGTTAACAGTTCAAGTCAATGATGGCACTGGAGACCAATCATGACCAGGGTGATAAGGTTAAGTTTCCAAGGTTAACCTTTGTATTTTCAAGTATAGTGCTAATTGGTTCCTGGATGGGGCAAACCAATGAGAGTTGTCAAACCCTAACTTGATCTACTCACTATACTCGCGTTCACTCGCAAGTGATTATGGTTCATGAAATTTGGGGGAAATAGTGCCATAAAAGGTACTCGTGCAATAACTAAAGAAAAAGACTTGTATTTAGTTTAAAGCATGTATCACCCTCACGGGTTTAGAAAGCACTTACAAAGTGAGGCTATGAACTCACTTGGGATTAGGGAAATCTGATTGATGTCAAAAGTGACTCAGATTTAGGGAAATTTGATTGATGTCAAAAGTGACTCAGATTTAGGGAAATCTGATTGATGTCAAAAGTGACTCAGATTTATAGACAGTTTACTCACGTATCCTGAGGTTGTGTGTGTATAGGTATGTCACGTCCTAATTGGTTTGTCTATGTTTCATAAGTATGTATTCCTAAGTTTACTAGATTTAGATATAATGTAACACCTTTCGGGCCATCATAATCCAGTGGTAAGAAACCCCTCACATGAAGCTCCCTAGTATTGTTTTACGTTTTTAAGTACTAGATTTATATATAATGTAACACCGTTTGGACCATCATAATCCAAATGTCATGTAGTAAATGTTTGAGGAGCCAGGGCAATTTAAGTCGTAAACCCAGCAAACTCGTCAATACGAATACCCAAATGAAAACCTCACATGAAGCTCCATAGTATTGTGTTACATATTTATAGAAAATACTTTTAAGATCCTTAAGTTTATAATTTAACATAACTACCCTTAGATTATAAAATTTTACGAAATTAGTCCTTTATGAAATAACTAATTATATACTTATCCTTAGACTTTAAAACTTTCCAATTGAGGTCCTTAGACTTATAACTTCTAAGAATGACAAAAACAACCCTTGTACTTATTAGTTTCAAAAAGTTATAATATATACCCCTTATGCATGGAAAGCTTTACGAAACTAGTCCTAAAATCATGCAAACTATATTCTTTTGACATGAAAGTGTTTATAGCTTATTTCTTATTCGTAGAAACTTATGTATGTATTTTAAAGTAGCTTATGACTTATGACAAGGGCTTATTTCCTAAAAACATGAATTCGACTAGCTTTAGGGTTTTAAATGGAAAATGCGTAAGTTTTTTAGATCAAGAATTGGGCAAGGGTTCTAATGTGATCTAATACACCTAATAACTATCCTAGTACAGAAGTCCTTATAGAACTAGTTTAGAACTTACGTGACCAAGAAATGGGTCACTAGGGGTGTTTAGGGTTTCTAGGCTAGAAATGAATTTGACAAGGCTTCTAGGCTAAATTATCTCGACTCCTTAGCTTCCTATGGGCTCTTAGGGACCTTATGCTACTGCTATTACTAGAGTTTTATGGTGGAGAAGTGGTGATGGGATGGTTTGGAAGAATGAAGCTAACGAGGGTATTTATGGGGCTCGTTAGCCTTCTTGGCTAAGTTTGGGGTGGTGTGGTGTCACGAGGGTGGAGGGAGGTGACTATGGTAAGATACATATTAATAATGGAAGCTAGGGGAGAGGATAGAGGCGGTGTAGGGGTGTTTGTGGTGGTGGTTTTGTCGCGACTCAAGGTGGTGACAAGTAGGTGATACACCTACTTGTAAGCTTCTAATGGTGGTGTTAGGGTGTTTGTTTAGAGTGACAAGGATGAGGGTAAGCTGCTATGGGGTGGTGACAAGGTGGTGGGTCATGGAGGTGCTTAGGTTTAGGCTTAAGCTAGCTTAGGATTAGTTTAGGGCTTAAACTAGATTAGTGTTTTGATTAGGGTCTAGATTAGTGTTTAGTGCATAGATTAGGATCTAATGAGTGATTGGTGACATGGATTAAGACTTAGGAGTCTTATACTAAGTGGTGACAACTTGTGCTAAAGAAACGGGAAGGTTTAGACCTAGTTTACTGGCCTAAATGACCTAATTAGTGTTTCATGCTTAAGGGACTTATACCTAAGCTCTAAGTAGTTGTAATAGGTTTTAGGGGAGGCTGAGTTACTCTAAGGTTTCTAGGGTAACTTATTCATAAGCCTTGAACAAAATTAAACTAGTTTTGTTTTGAAATTAGGGTTTTAGAAATAATCGTAACCAGATAGGTCTTGTTTCTGTGTTATGATAGATATAGTGTATTAGATTGATAGATATGATGTATAAAACTTTGACATGACATAACAGGGGTTTACATGATGTAAACGTAAGGATATTTGGCATAGGTGGATACGTGAGCATGTCTAGGGGGTTATGTAAGCAGTTGAAATGAAATAGAAGAAAAAATTTACCTGTGAAAATACCTTATATAGATATTGTAGTGGATGTAACATTGATGAAAATTAACGGTTGTTATACCACCGTTCATGGTTGACCGTTTGACAATAACATCTAGAGGGACGATCTTTATTGCTAGTATTGTTATACTAGTGGGACTGTATTTTGGAATAGTTCTTCGAGAACCGATCGGGTGAATACATATAAGTACTTACCTCACATAAAAACTATAGAATACATTATATTAGTATATGTTGTTTACACATACACCTTTGGAAACTATTTATGAAAATATTTTGGTGTACAATTTTTTGTGAAACACACCAACTATGTCATAGTTGACCGTTTTTATCATGTCAAATTTTGGTTATAAATTTTATAATAATTATTATTTGGATTGTTTACGAAATAATGTTTATCTTTCATTTTATATAAAACTTGTAAAACACTTTTGCTTGCATGTATACTATTTTGATAAAACTTCAAATTTATACTATACTATATATTAATTTTTTTACAATAGATCTCAAACTTAGACTATACTATGCATGATTATTTTTATGATAAAATGTAGTGATATCTTATCAAATTTTCTATATGGGTGTTGTTGTTTCTTCCATGTTACGTGGTTCGCATGATGTTTATTATGCAAAATTTAAATTATATCGTCCGCTTATCTTTGCTTACATAATTATCGTGATGAAAAATTTCAAATTTATGTCCTATCATGTAATTATCACTTGAAACATATTTTGATCAAAATCCTACTAAAACAGATGTTTTATGTTAAATTTCTTAGAACAATGTCGGGACGTATAAGCGGACGCAACACCAGTGCTAACAATGAGACTCATACCAATGATCTGGAAGGAGTAGCAGCTCGTCAGTTCAATGTGGCATTTGCCCAACTTGCTAAAGCCCTCATCGCTAACCGAGGTGAGCGAGGATTCAATTATAATACATTCATGTCTTGAAAACCTAAGGAGTTCTGTGGAACCAAAGGTGCAGTTGGCTTACTATCTTGGCTGGAAAGTATGGATTTTTTGCTCCATATCAGCAAGTGCCCAGCTGAGAACCAGGTCGAGTATATTTCTTGTGTGTTGCAAGGTCGAGCCCTGACTTGGTGGAAAGCCCAAGTGCAGAATAGCAGAAACGAGGCTGCTTACCAGTTGACTTAGGAAGACTTAAAGAACTTATTGCTAGAAGACTATTGTCCAATTGATCAACTGCTTTGAGTGTGAAAAGCGCTGGATCACTTCAAAGCAGATGCAAAGTTTGTATGTTGGGTGTTGAACAAATTGCCCCAAACCAAGAAGGAAATGCCTTGAGAACCCGGTGTTGCCTATCGAATGGAAAACGAATTAAGGGAATAATAGCAATCAAGCCCGTGGTAGAGCATACATCATGGGAGCTAATGAATCTTGCCAGGATCCCGAATAGTGACTGGTACATTTTATTTAAACCATCACTATGGTACCTTACTATTTGATCATGGTGTTGATTTTAGTTTTGTTTTCACTGAATTTATGACTTTGAAAAATGTGTAACCTAGTTTCCTAGACCTTAGTTATGGGGTTTATATAGTTAATAGCCAAAGAGTAGAAACCAATAAGATAGCTCAAATTCCATCACCTGGCGGCGAGACATTTGGGTCTTTGGCTTGCAAACTATTTTGGATTCTGATGAAGACCGTAGATAAACAACTAATCATTCCTTTCTTGATAGACACTTGATGTCTACCAAACGTCATAACTCGGTGAAAATTCTCTGCATACAACAGATTTGATTTATTTTGTTACCTCATAATTTGAAAACTTTCTTCAAAGCTTATCTATGTAACCTCTTGAACAAAACTTCTCCCCACCTCCTTTTCGTTTTTTCTCAAGGATGACTCACTTACTTTGAAAATACCCCTGAACTTCTTCACTAATCTCATCAACCTATACTGCAAATACCCATTCATTCGCTTTTAAGAAACCCCAAACTTTAACTCATTATTCAATAACGTTAAGCTTTTTAATAATTCTTAACTTAATTTAATGTCTGTTCTTGTTTCATGAGATGTGAGATTAAGTTCAAAGTTGCTACTTAGCTTAAGATTTCTAATGATTTTGCTCAAGAAAGGGCAAAGCTCACTCAATAAAACCTAATCACTCGATAGTAACAATTGGACTGTTAATTTCATTGCGCTTAGTAAGATGAGCATAAACCTAAAGATACCCACAGTTTTTGAGACTTCCCTGAGGTATTCCGTGAAGACCTAATGGGAATTACCTCTACTCGACGAATTGAGTTTCACATAGACTTGCTCTCAAAGTGACAGTGATTACATGATGCACGATACTTCTTCAAGATAGATCTTCGTTCTGGTTACCACCAGTTACGAGTACATGAATCTGATTTCTCGAAAACCACGTTCAGGACTAGAGACGGACATTTCAAGTTTACTGGTCATGCCTTTCAGGTTGAGCAATGCTCCTGCGGTATTCGTGGACCTAATTAACCACGTGTCCAAGCCGTATCTGGAGACATTTTTCTTTGTGTTTATCGATGACATATTGATCTACTTAAAGCCCAAAGAAGAACATGAAATTCAATTAAGGTTAATTCTAGAGTTGCTCGAGAAGGAGAGATTTGTTTTTGAAGTCTAAATTTTGGCTAGAAGGAGTACATTTTCTCGGACAAGCGATTAACCAAGATAGTATTCGTGTGGACCCCATCAAGATTGAAGTAGTGAAGAATGCAAAACTGCCTAAAACTAGTAGCGGACATGACGAGGTTTGGGTCATTAGGGACAGATTGACCAAGTCTACACATTTCTTAGCTATCCGTTAAGAGTATAAGATGGATAAGCTAGCATGGATTTACGTCAACAAGATAGTAGCAAGGCACGGAGTGCCTGTGTTTATCATATCCAATGGCGACGGTCGGTTCACGTCCACATCGCGATTTTGGCAGACACTACATGACGCTTTAGGAACACAGTTGGATATGAGTATTGCCTCCTCCGACCATGGGTCAGAGTGAACTTATTTTTCCAGACATTAGAAGGCATGCTGAGGGCATGTGATATCAAATTTGGAAGAAACTGGGATACAACGCTCCTTAATTGAACTTTTCTTAACATTCTCACCAAACTAAGCTACTGATACCTATTGATTTGTTTGTCTTAAGAGATCCTAAAAATGAGACAACTTTTCAAATATGTTGAGTTTCTTTTTAAAAACTTGATACTTAACTTAATCTCATGACAGTTCTTGTTTGATGAGTTGTGGAATTATGTTAGATTCAACTTGTTACTTAGCTTACGGTTGGACTCAACTTGTCACTTAGCTTAATCTCATGACAGTTCTTGTTTGAGAAGTTATGAAATTAAGCTAGGTCCAAGTTGTTACTTAAGCTTAAGCTACATAAAGTTAGCTTACGATTTTTTATAACTTTGCTCGAGGATGGAAGAGCTTGCCCCATTTAAATCTAACTACTCGACCGTACGTCCTTAGAATGAACGAACTGAATTTCAGGACGGCTGCCTATTTTTGGTTAGTAACCGATAACTATTTTTGACATGTTTAAATTAATTCCATGTTTTCGAGTTAGTTTTATACTTGTCTAGTCATTTTTGTGCTTAATGTCTATCTTATTAGGAACCCTTGTTTTTTAACATGCCTACGACCTATGATTCTAGTTAAGCATTGTTTAACCGTCATGATATGCTCAGTTCATCTTAAAATACTATAGTCATTTACAATTATGAACTTAAGACATTTTAAAATTTACAACTTCAATGTTACCTAGTAAACTCAAAATCACGTAAATCATTTACGTTTAATACGTATACCTTTTGGAAATTATAAATACATTTCACTTACACTTTTATACTAGAGTCATTTATACATAAGAATAAGTGCATTTCACATTTTATAATTCCTAAGTTCACCTGACCATTTACACTCGCGTTTTAGTCTTAAGTTAAATGTTTTATACTTACACCTTTATATTTAAATCATACATATACATTATTACTTATCATTTTTACAAAAATAAAAAATAAAACTCTTTCCCTCTTTTTTCAACCCATGGCCCCTCCACTCTAGAAAACCACAAAAACCAAAAGTTTGGTTCGCTCCTTCCTATACATGCATATCTATCACTTCACTTCTCACACTCACTCATTTCAACTAGTTAGTTCATTTTTCTCTCCTTTTGTGCTCCTCCTTGTGACTGTCCATAGCAACCACCACCACCACCATCATTAAAATTCTTGCTTGATTCAAGATTTTGATAGAAAAGGTTGATTCTTCTTCTTCCACAGCAAGATCTTCTTCTTTTAAGCCACCAATATACACCTTCCAAGAAAGGAAGCTTTCGGACTAAATGATTAGGAAGCGCAAAGATTTTTAAGTATCTACAGCAAGGAAAGATCAATTTTCTCCTTGGAAATCATCAGCGAGAACAAAGAAAGAGGCGCACATCAAGAAAGTCAACAAAAGTCAAAATTTGAGGCACCCAACCGTTCGGTTGGAGCCCGCAACCGATTTGGTTGGGCGATGGTCAAAACGCAGCCAATCCGGTTGCATAGTAACCGGTTCAGTTGCATGGACTGGAGTTACACAAAAACACATTTAATGTTGCCTTAACTCCCCATAATCATTAGAGGCCGATCATTTCTTGTTATTAACTTGTTGGGAACGTTTTTGGCCAGTTAGTTAACTCTCTTTGGCTATATATTGAACCTAGACTTAGTTTACTAGGTGTGACACAACCCAATGTGTAATAGTTTACACCAAAACTTTTACCAACCATTTTATTCATCCCAAAAGTTTAGTATTCACTGTAAAACGTCCAGGAGGTTGGAGAGAGCAATTCTCATCCATTGTTTTAGTTATTCGGAGTTATACGGTTAAGCTAGGTGATTGGAGGCGTGTGGTTGCTATAAGCCAGGATTTCTAGTTCTTGTAATTGCAAAAGTTTAGGTATTCTATGAACTTTGTTATGGATTTCTATTCTCTTGACTTATTGGAATTACTTTGTTATTTCTTGTGTTTTGTTATTATTATCATGGAGTAGTTTTTGAATATACTTGTGTGTGAGGATGTAGGAAATCATACTAGTGTTCTCATATGTGATGCATGTATATATGATCTTGTTTAAATGAGTTTGTTGGAAAAATACTAGTCTTGTTTGATTTGACGGTAAAACATGTTTTAAGAAAAAGGACCGAAAGGATTTCTCTTGTGTTTTATTCCAAAAAGTTAAGTGGCAAACTAGTATGGGGATATGGTGATTGACAACCACCATGTTTACTTATTAAAACAAGACAAGAAACATTTTCATCACGAAAGGTCGAAAGATTCGTAGCAACAAGTTTAATAAGAACATTTTACAAACAAATGGATTTTTTAAAGGATAATCATTAGGATAAGGACCGAAACGATTACTTATACGTTTTTGTTCTTAGAATGATTTTTGCAAACATAAACCATGGTTAGAAATCATTTGCTTATGATTTGTGCATCACATCAAGAGTTTATACCAAGCCTTCATGAACACTTACTATGATTGCCTATAGACTACACACAAGTATATATATTTCTTTATATTGAATTTCGCTATAACATCACTTTTGGAAGAAGCCTTGACAAAGCTTTCTTGTTACTAATCTTTTTAAACAATTTCAAACACAAAATCTCTTGGGACGATCTCGACTTACCCACCTTTGCTATCGCGAAGGAGTATACTTGCTCGTAGGTGTTTATAGTATTAGACGGATAAAATCGTGTTAATAAATTTTTAAAACTTGCACACGGTAAGCACATCAAGTTTTTGGCGCCGCTGCCAGGGATTTTTGATTTTTAAGCAATTTGATTTTGTTAAGATTCTGTAAAATTGGTAGATTTTAAAATTGAATTTCGTGAAGAGTAAAAAAAAATTGGTTTAGAGGCTAACTGATCCGGTTGCGCCTGCAACCGATCCTGTTGGTGCTCTCGGAAAATTTTTGTCTTTTGATATTCATAGTTTTAGTTTATCCAGTGATTTGTGTTATAGTTTATACATTAATTCTTGTCATTTCTGATTTTTATAGATTATCTCTTGGGTTGTTTATGATTTTCTTAGATTTTTAGCTTTTCTATTATTTTTAGTTATTTTTAGTTTTATTTACGCTTTAGTTAATTGTCTTAATTGATAATTAGAAATAGTTAATTTTTAGGTTTTATGGTTTTAGTAGTCTTAATGAGTAGTTTAATAGATTAGTTAATATAGTTTTCATTTCATAACTTAATTAATTTTATAATCAATAAGGATAATGAGTAGTCTCAATTAATTAAGAGTTTAAGTACACTTAATAGTTTTTAATTTTAATTAATTTACTGGTTTAATATATATATTTTTTTAGGAAATCAATCCAACCGTTCGGTTGCAACCCGCAACCGGATCGGTTGGATGTTTTGGTTAAGAAGTTTACCACCAACCGAATCGGTTGGTGAGCCAACCGATCCGGTTGGAGCTCTTGGTAAATTTTTTTTCTACTTTTTAAATTTTGAGTTTTAGCTTGTGTTTTCAGTTTTGTTAAGTGTCTTTACTTGCTTATGTTAGGTTCCCATATTAGTAACACAAGAATCAATATAAGAAAGGAGATGAAGGAAGGATCGGTTGGACACACACACACTCTACGCGTATAATATGCGAGAAAAATTAAGCATAAGTGAACTAGGGCAACATGCAAGTTCCCTTCCTTTCCCATAATGGGCTTTGGCATAGGCTCATGGGCTTTCTACATGAGCCTAGCCTTAATTACTAACATAAAAGCCATAATTAAGCTAACTATTACATATTAATTACTAACACTTGAATTCTAGTTTAGGAGTGATTCCAACAATCTCCCCCTAAGTGTTAGTGATTGATTATTTGATCTTTAAACGTTGTAGGTGCTGATGTAATAGTAGCCTTGACGTCTTCTGACATTCTTCTTTCTTGTGAGAAGAAGTTCCTTGATTCGAACACTCTCCCGGTGTAGGGAAATTGTTTCCTTTGAAGTATTACGCTTTGGCGTCATCATTTTCTTTGTTCTTTGATCTTTGTTCTTTGTGATGGTAGTGATAGTATGTTGTTGTTGTCGCCTCGAATTCAACCGTTGCTCAGTGTCTCCACGTCTTTCTCCAACATACTCACACACTCTTGGATGTTAGATTTCAGTACTGATGTAGTTCTCCTAGTCTTTAAACTTTGTAGATTATTTGACTTTGACGAAGAATCATTCTGACTTTGTGTTGCCTTTTGAGAGAACTTCAATTAGTGTTGTTGTTGGTATGAGCATGTAGAGAATCTGCACAATCTTTTCCACCCGCAAGCATCCATAAGAAGAAAACATAAAACATGGGTTAGAAATAATCCAGTGCTTACAAGTTTGAACTTTGAGCGTGTTAACATCATAGTGTGAAAACACATATCTAATTCTCACAAAGGCGTTCTGAAATGGAGTCCCACAAGTGATATAACGCGATGTACAGAAGTACACCTCTGATTCGAGATGAGCGTGAGGTACACGAAGCATCACCCCCATAGACCGTTTGAGACACACTAAGCATAATCCACGGGGAGTTACCGAAGTGACTGCTTGTCGGTCGTTTGATGTTGACCTGGCAGGAGTTTCCATTCAATCACGAGGATCACAGTGTGACCCCTCATAAATGTTCTCGACAGATTGCTAAGATCTGTGTAGGACTCTAGAATTGTATCACTAGCGTCCTTATTGTTGAACGACAAGTGATGAAATTTCAAGTGTACCTAAGAGATCTTTTGATGAATCTCGTGGCTCTAGACTCAATAGTGCGCTTTAGTTTTCCTGAGGGGAGACTAGGGAGAGGGTCTCTTTCTTCAATACCAACAATCCCTAAGAGAAAGCCGATAGTTTACGTAGGGTTCCCTGTGAGAATGAAACAAGCTTCTGTTGAGAGAAACTTGAGTGGCTCAGAAGGTTTAGTGCATGCGTCACTGGGTCCATCACGACTTTGATCTTCAATACGGGTGTCATCAAGTGACAACCAGTAGCATATGAATTGAACCCGGTGTCTGCCCTAAGTTGAATAATCTGGAGGGCTATTTATTTTCACCCTTTTCTTTACTTTTCTTTTTAATTCTTCAACTCCTTCTTTCTCCGATTCTCTTTTTTCTCCTTTTTATAATCATACCTAAGGACTTCTAATTCTAACTATTGGTGGTGTCCTTGGGTAGATGCCTCCGGCTCTGGCGGATCATAAGACGGTTATTTCTAACCTTAGTCACCTTATAACTCCATGACTATCCTATGTTGCCATAAAACCATTATCATGAAAATCTCTCACAGTGGTTATGAATAAAAGCTTTTTGTACCACTGTTGAGAGTTTAGGATTTTGCAGAAATACTCCCCCTCCACACGTGCTTAAGTATTTTAACAGAAATCTGCACGGTGTGAGAAGAGCGCTCACTTTTGAATTTATTAACTCTAGATAGACAATCCGCCGCGAGACACGGTTACGTTGCATAGTTAAAGAGTTACATTGTCAGCTTTTAGGTGACAACT
Source organism: Chrysanthemum makinoi (assembly GCA_910596185.1). Taxonomy (NCBI): domain Eukaryota; kingdom Viridiplantae; phylum Streptophyta; class Magnoliopsida; order Asterales; family Asteraceae; genus Chrysanthemum; species Chrysanthemum makinoi. Next base: position 167,686,071 of record OU343222.1, on the reverse strand, counting down.
AGCTCTAATAACTACCTTGAAGGTGTGGACAAACCTCGAAAGGTTGTCAAACCCGTCAAAGTTCATGTCTACCAAGAGTTTCTCGAATGGTACATTCTACTAAGACAAGTCCTTTGCGAGACACGTTTACATCACTAGCAAACTAGCTTGAAATTATTACCCGTCCCAGACAAGTCTTTTCGAGTTACTAACATTTAAGATCTCGTCAATTCATTGGTTAAGTCTTTATCATGAAGATTCAATTGCAATTCACAACATATTTCTTATCACATAATTTTTCTCCCCCTCAAAAATGGCATATAAATATTATTTTTGATGAAATTTTGATAACGAATATGTCCATTTCGAGTTTTGTGGGAAGATTACCACCAAGAACAATTTGTGAACAAAGTTTTTAAATCAAATACTCCCCCTCAACAAGTGATGTTAACTTTTGAGGTTTTGAAAATTATAAGGGGAAGTACTTATTCTTTTGAGGAAAACTTTGAAAATGAAAGTTTTGATTAGTTTTACTCAAAAGTAATAAGCCTTCGCTCCTTTTAAAAGGATTGTGGCACTGAAGCGTACCACAGTATCCTTTCATTACAAATCGGGTTGTACCTTTGTTATGTGTGCGCAAGCCATTGTCAAATAAAATCACACATCTAAATAGTAAATTAAAGAAACAGATCAAGGGATACCAGGAGTCTCAGGTAATCCAGCAATAACTCCAGGAATGCGTTATGGACGTTGATAGCCTGTGAGAGATATGCTTGGACGACCACCAACGAAGCTCTTCAATGTTTTGATTTGATCCCTTCTGAACAACCTTTCATCAATCCGCTTGATGATATTCTTAACATCCCTTATGTCCCTCGAATTCCATCTCTTCGGCGACCCAATGCCTTCATGTATCTCCTTTAACCGATACGCTAAACCGTCCCTAACTTTCTTCAGTGTGTGATCCCCAAAATTGTGTAGCTCGTTTGCATCATGAAGCAATTATGGTGTAGTTCACTTCTATAGACTACCCCAAATGGTTTCTTAATTAAGGTGTACTGAGCAAGTTGGTTGATGTCGGGAAGGGCTAGCTGAGCCTTTATGAGATTGACACGTTTCTGATAAGATTCCACGGCAAGCTGAATGTCCTCTACACGTTCTTGGATCACAATGCTTCTGATGAAGATTAATAATGACTTGATGTACTCGCGTTGGATAGTTGTGGAGAAATGTCGCATTCGTCCTTGCACCTTAGCGAGATACATATCTTCAATGTCATTTAGTGACAGTCTCGGAAAATCTGCTTCACAGAAATCATAATCCTCTTCATCTTGTCGTTTGACCACAATGTTCTTGAGTAATGTGTAGTCCCACTTCGATGACAGGGTAATATGCTTGATTGCAATGATCCGTTTTTCACTAAACACCTCCTTTTTGGACTTATGAACCTAGAAGCTTCTATAGAATATTCTTCGGCGTTCAGGCCAATGATGAATCCCATACATCGCATCAAGGTCATACTATTCCACTTTAGCAGCAAACATATGTGAGGCTTCTTCCTCGATAGCTGAATTGTTAGAATAGATTGCAGCTGGGAAAGGAAATGTGAGTGATGTAGCGTACTTCCTTGAAACATCACTACTGTGTAGAAGAAACTCGAGGTCACTGTTGAAGAACGGTATGGGATTTAAGGTTGATCCGGTCGGCCAATTGTTGGTAGCGGTCTGGTCTAGTCTGTGTTGTAGGGAGCCTTGTCTTGTCTTGTGAAGTCGATGTTAGCTTCGGGATTGAGCCAATCGATATTGTTTGACATGGCTCGGGCAATGTTGTCGAGATGGTATTCGACTTCAATTGCACTTTCGGAGCTATCTTTAAGCAGTTGGAAGGCATCATTCGTTATTCGCCTTAGCTCAGCCTTAGTCATCTTCTTCACTTTAAACTGTTCTTGAATCAGCTTCACATGCTCCATAGTACGGCCATCTACCATTTCTTGACCTTCTGGTAGTGAGGGAGTAGCATCAACAAGTGTAGAAAACCAGTCATATTTTGCGGTGTCATCTTCATCTAGCCATGAGACAACATTGGTCTTTGTCTTCTTCTTCTTTGGCTTTGAGGAGGACTCTGGTTTGTTTATTGAGGTGGGAGAGGTGGGTTGTTGTTGGGGCTCTGGGATCTCTTCATCGTCACCACCAGTGTACTCGAAATGATCACCGGTTTTCTTTGTGTGAGGTGGTAACTTCGAGTCCCGAGATTTCTCGAGCGAGAACTTGGAGGAGATATTGTTTCGGTTGGAGTCCTTTGGAGTGGTGGTGGCATAGAGGAGGATTCACCAGCTTTCTTTGGACGTTTTTGTGCAGAATCCTTGTCCTTGTCATCGTCATCTCTTGGTCATTTAGGTTGACCTGCTGACTCTTTGCATGAAGACTTGAGTTGATAATCTAGTAGACCTTCAAAAAATTTAGCTTCATCCGAAGTAAAGGTTGCAGATCGTTTAGACATTTGCATCACCAATTTCGAAATTAACTCAGCTTCAGAGAGATTAGGTACGTTGGCCATTGTATGTTTGGAGTAAGTTGTCTGGAAAATATCTCCCTTGTCACACCATGGACAATGTCGAGAAGAAATTTGTGAGTATATTCTCTTGCCGTCTTCTCCATTTCCCTTTGGAAATCTCTTTTGAGAAGCTTCTGGATATGCTCCCTTTCTTCCAACATCTCGTTTATCCCGTCTTGAAGAAGGTTAATTCTGTCAGCGAGTTGATTCAGCTTCTTGTTGGTCACGTCTTTCTTCCTGACTTGCTTGACAGCTTTGACAATCGTTGTCTTAGCTCGGGATATCCAAGAGTCGGTTGGTTTCTTCTGAGACTTGGATGCGGATCTGGTTGAGTCTTTGGATGGTGGTGGAGAAGAGTGAGAAGGCGAGTCGATGATGATGAGACATGAGGAGGCTCAGGGTCTTTTGGTGGCTCAGTAGTTAGTTCCTTGGAGCGTGTTGGACTATCTAGAAGAAAATCATCATAGTCAACTTCGTCATCTTTTCCAGATTTAGCCATTTCTTGACCTTAATCACGGCTTCTTCATCGCTTGAGCTTGAGCTTCTTTTTACGCTTTTCTTTAGCTGCAACCTCGGCATCTTCATCAGAATTTTCTCGGACTTCTCCATTTCTGGTTCCTCAAAGTCATATTTGATAAAATCCTCCAGTTGCCTTTGTTGTTGTTCGTGGGTGGTGGTACCAGTTCCCTTATCGGGTTGATTAAGCGCATCGGGCTGGTGTAAATAGTGCACCACCACTTGACCCTCGGGGCCACGAGTTTGTTCGGGTAAATTCGAGCAACATGTTGGAGTCGATATTCAACTTCTTTCGTAGTCTTTGTCCGGTGTTTCTTCATCCGAGCTCTCATCTTCCTCTGGCTCAAGGCGGGGTTTTACCTTTATCGACCTTAGGACTTAGAGGTTTTGCTCTTGTCAAAGTATCATCGATAGGAGTTTGAGTAGATGACCTCTTCGTCGTTTAGTGTCCTCGAGTCCTCGTCCATTAGCTTTTGTTGCGGTTCAAGTTTGGGAATAGGGATTGCCTCCTTTAATGGAACTATCCTTTTACAGGAAGGACTCCTCTTCGGATACCTTCTAATACTCTCGTGCTCGCTATACTTCTGTCTGCCTCTTACGGTCTTCCTAACAGGTGTTCCAGAAGATTTTTCATCCATGAATCCCACTTTCCCTAATGCAACTGCTTCCAAATAACGTGTGTATGATTGTAGTCCTTTGATATTAGCAGTGAGAAGGCAATCTGGTAATACCACACCTTGTTTCTTTATAGTTGATTCTTTAAATCTTACCATATTGAGTGTGGGTTCAAGCAACACGGAGTGATATTTGGGGTCATCAAGTCTCAAAGGAATATCAGGATTATTCCCTAGAGCCCTTTGGATCAACAACTTGGTATATCTGATGTAAGGGATCTTGGTGCCAGGATTTTTAAGGTAAGACATCATGTCGTCCCGTCGAGCTACAAATTCGATGTGTTTCATGTTGACCATACCCCAAAATATTTGAAGTTCCATGAGCTTTGGATGCCCAAAACCACTTGTCATGTCCGGCCCGACTTTGTAATCATGATGTAGAGGGTTCTCCATGGTGGGGATGTTCTTAAGATCCACTGAGATGAGTGCTTTGTGATTACCCGGCAGACTTCATCATAGCCGATGTCGACCATGAGGCTGGAGAGCGACCTCTTCATGTAGGAGTAGCGTAATGTCGGCGAAATTTGGATGGTAGGAAGTAGAAGAACAACCCTTAAATCTGCAGGAGTGATGGTGAGTTGTTTGTGATTAAGTGTCACCGTCACACCACTTTGAACTTTGACCTTTCGTATCGTGTGCCAGAATTGGTGGAGATAGATTTCCGGCACATTAGCAGAATTTTTGAGCATGTTCTAGTAAGGGTGAGTCTTCAGAATATCCACGGCAATCTGACAAGAAGACTCAGAACAAGTGAAGTTTTCAAAATCGACCCTGAGGTTGTTCTTTCCAATCTTCATAGGGTAACCGTCGGGGAAGATGTCTTCCATTGAGAGAACATTTTGTACATCAATGTATTCCATTTGGGCGTCCATATCATGATCTGAAAGATATTTAGCCAAAAGAACCAATATATCGAAAGACATTATGTTAGTCAATAGTTTATTTTATTTTCTATTTATTGAATGTGATATGTCAATGATTGTTACGTGTTCAATTTCACTTGTTAGTCTAATAGTCCAAAGACGTCGTGATAAGTTTCGTGACTAGATTAATCTTTGAGTTTTAAAGTCCAATTTTTCACTTATTTTCACAACTTATTCAACATTTAAGCTTATTAATAACATTTTGGTTTCGTGACATTATGATTTATTTAATTACAATTTTGTACGCGTAACAATTCATAATTTTGGTTGATTTAAGGCTTAGGCGTAAAATTCCAAGCTTATGCGTAAACAGTGAACCATACGTGTAGTTATAAGCTTATGCGTAGGATCTAGACATACTGCGTGAAATGTTACACGTAGGAAAAGAGGGCCTTAAGCATAGAGCTTACTCGTGGCGTATGTGGAACCTACGCGTAAGGCTTACTCGTAAGAGTGAACCTTATCGCGTAAAGGTTCTTGTTCACATATCCTTCACAAGATATGCGTAGTCCCCTTTGTAGAACCTTACGCGTAAAGGTTACGCGTAAGATTTCTCTTACGCATAACATTCTATGCGTAAGGTGATCCTTATGCGTAGAAGCTCAATTAACCTTGATTCTGAATTTTCACGCGTAATAATCCTGAAATAATTCATCATAACACAATCATTAACACATACATTCAATCACTTTCAGTCTAATCATGAAGTCTCAATCAAAACAGTTATGCGTAGAAAACTTCTTACGCGTAAAACTTAAACCCTAGGTTTCAAAAATTACGAGTAAGAGTTTTAACAATAGAATTTGCACCAAATCTTTTCTGGGATAACTTAGAGGCCTAGTGAGTTGTCCTAAACAAGTTTTAACATAAAAAAACTTGTGAATCAAAAGTACCTAAATTGTATGAACATAAACCCTAAATCTTAATTTTCACACAATTGAAGATTCTGGGTATGTTTTAAGCCTAGATACGATCAATTAAACATGTAAACAAAATCACACAACCATCTTTTTAACCAGAAACTCTCCCAAATGAAAACACCCAAATTTACGCATAAACCCTAAATTCAAAAAATGATTAATAATGTTTTCTGGGTTGATTTTGGTTGATATATGTGGTTTAAGAATGATCATTTAAGCATTTTAACATATCCATTTTATCAATAAACACCTAAACATGATTTCATGTTCATACGCTTATGCGTGGAACACAAAATCAATCCTAGAGTAAAATCTAGGCGTTGGATCATGAAACAAATCAAAACCATTGTTTAAATAATCATTTAGAACGTTTACACACTTACGAATTCGAAGATTAAAGCACGGATTTGTGGGTTGAATCTTATGCATGAATTAGGTAGTTGAGGATAATAAATGTAGTGAAGTCAATGTGTTTAGAAATTTGGTGGAGAGTTTTATTACAAATTAGTTCAAGGTTTTAACAATTTCAGTCCCTCCACCTTAACCATTTTCATACATAGCACTTAACTTCCATTTTGGTTAAGAAATAATGAAATTTTATAAATTTGAG
>OU343222.1:167614836-167679796 GCA_910596185.1 Chrysanthemum makinoi | reverse complement strand
GGAGGGTTTTGTGAATAGGTTACATTCTTAGCCGCGGTCGTTCACATTTGGGTTCCCTGTTTGGGTTATCAATGTTGAGTTCTCAACGAGGTGGTGTAGTGGGGCGGGCGGCGACCTCGACGACCGGGGAGCAACAACGGCGGCGCTTTCGGTTGTTCCTAAGCGAGTTTGTCTTGTTGCCGTTAAGGTAAGAAGAACGGTTTCATAAGTTTACTATTCACGTTCTAAAAATAGAGTTGGGTTCCAAGGGTCACCCAATAACGCCTAAATACATAATCAAGGCCAATAGGGATAGCGCTAAACCAAAGCGAAACAATCAAATACCGAATCATAACCAAGGATGCACGTTCCAATAACCATAACTCATAGATTTCAAAAGTGGAAATACATGGAAGGATACAAAGAAATCAAAAACGATCCTAATAACGATACTAGTATGACAACTAGCATAATCCTACATCTCGAACCAAGTACTACTTACTTTCAAGATGGTACAAAACCATAAATCTAATACTATCTAGCCGTCTGAATACCACTCATTTGATCTCTAACATCATCAACCTCTCTCCACAAGATGCTAACTCAACACGTCGAGTCGCGATCACTCTTAAGCTCTGCGACCTATCTCTCCAACTCACCAATCCTATGCCAAATCGCTCTATCAGCATCACGAGCTATCGCGAACCCTCTCGAGGTCCCCAACACTGCTCACGGAGCTCCGACATACCCTCACGCAAGACCTAGTCTCCTGCGACTACGGTACCCATATCAACTCTCAAATCCTCTATACTAGCCCTCGATACTCCAACCAAACCATCCGTCAACGGACTAAGCTTAGTACCCTGCGATGTAATCCTCTCACATCGGACCGTCTCACCATACTCCAGGGCTCTGAAGCAATCTCAGATGGTATCTCGATCTAAAGGGCTACCTATATAAGGTGAGTAGGTGGTGAGTCAATGTCTAGGCTGTCCGGGGGACTCGGGCTCAGGCAAAGGAGAACCTAGTCCGGGAGAATGTGCAAGACTCTGTGGAGGAGTACCCCCCACGGGATATCCTCATCATCCTCTCTGAGGATCCTCATCCTTATCTACATACTACTCATCAATCTCATGCTCCTCCTTGACCTCGTGCTCCTCCTCGCCTCATCCATTAGAGGAGAGTCCATGAGTCGGAGTCTCTGTCTGGTAAATCTGAGGTGGTACACTAGGAGATCTAGGCCTCCTAAGACATGGTGATGCTGGTGGTGAAGACAGAAGAGAGTCTTGTTGCTAAACGGATAGGTGATGATGGTGGTCTAACGGACATACGGGCAGTGCTATAAGCAACCCTAGGAGATGCTTGTCGCAAAACGATGTAAGTGGTGCCTAGGCGAGCTAGAGGCGTCCGATGATGATGAACTAGTGTGACGGGCAATCTCGTAAGATCACCTGCTTGCAACCGTCATGAGAGTCAATATTGGCGAACTTGCAAGCAGGGACCTCCTTAGACACATCAAAAGCTAGTGAAGGCATATGCGTGACAATGACATAGGGTAGGTATAAGTGTTCGAAACAACTAGTTTTAATAAACGCATCAACTCAACCAAAACATATATCACATAATGAAAGCTTTAAAAGTAAGGTGCGCATTACTCAAAACATGCCTTTAATAAAACAAATAAGTTCAGTTTCATCACATATTCCCATATCAATTCAATTGAGTTCAAAATTTCCAAAATCATAATATATAGTTTACTCAAAATCATATACATTGTATCTCGATAATCGCTTCTCATTTAACCAAAATCAATAATCATGTCTCATTTTCAACAATCAATAATCATATCTCCAAATCATAACGTTTCCATAAACAGTTCACAATATCCCTTAACATATCATTTCATAATTCAAATCGCAGTTCATACCATAATCAAATAAGAAGCCCAGCTTGGCAGCGTCGTCGATCGAGGATCAATTTTCTTAAAAGTCGTTATAGTTTAGGGTTTACAAAATACCTAATTCTATAACCTTGAGCTCGATACCAATCGTAACACCCAAATCTTGGTACAGCGGAAGACTTAATCAAGTTTTGAGGAGTTACTATTGGTATACACACAAGTATATCAAATAGATAGTCATTTAACATTCAAAACCAATCCCAAATTTAGTTATTCAAAACATTTAATACACATGTATAAATATTAGGCCCAAAACATAGTTTAATAAAATAGTTCCCCATAGTTTATCAGAGTCAGAAATGATCCTTGAACCCCGCCTTCTTGCCAAGATTCCACGATCCAGTAATCCAAACATCTCTTAAATACAGATCATGCTAAAAGGTGACTTATTTGGTGAGTTCATAGGTTTATGTTCAACAAAATCATAGTGGACCTGTAAGAGTTGATTTGCTATGCAAGACCTAAGATATATAAATACCGTTTCACACAGATCCTACCGGATCTCCAATCATATCCCACATCAGGGGATTACTCCGGGCCCTGCGACTCTATATACGGTGGCAAAATCTAGAACAATTGCCAACCGGACTAGGTGAGGTAGAAGTCTCTTCTTAGCAAGACAACGGTTTAACCTAGTCTAAGGCAACAACTACCGCACATCTATCTATACAGTCAAGCACATAAGCAAATCCAAATATTTTCACGGTCCAAAAATAGTAGCATGATTCTCACCCCAATATAGTTAAAACGTAGATAAAAGTGGGGCTCTGAAACTCACCTCAAGCAATCAACGCACAAATAAACACTAGCAGGAGATAACGGTATCATGGCACAACAACTATCGACTCGGCACAACCTATTAATGTAGACCAAATTTAATATATATATTCCTCAAAATCAACGTTATCTACCCCAATATATTCCATTTCTTTATTTCCAAAAATGTCTCGTTTCACCATTTAATCCTAGTGTTTGGTATTCCTCATGTCGGTGTATCGACTCAATATGATGCTATGAATGCACTCAAACAACCAATATGTTATGCTTCACAACACAATATACAACTCCATTCAACACAATATGTGACTCAATTCAACACAATATGTGACTCAATGCGACACAATGAGACGTCTAAGCGATAAGCTCCATTGTTCAATAAGTTTCGGAATAAATAGTAGACCTTATCGAATTCGTCAACTCAATAAACTCATTTATTTATGCGTGTAAACATTATCCCATAAATCATTCATATCCTAAAGAGTCATAAGGATAATTCACCCATTAATAAGGTTACCCAATGTAACTAGCGGGCTCTTATTAGATTCGTCAACCTAATAAGTCCGCTACCCACGTGGATCAACACTATTAACATTAGGTTATCCGTAATTCATGCACACAAAGTAAGTAAATAAATACTTAAACTTGTATTAATTGTCCACAATTGACATTTATTGATAAACGTGTACTCAAAACATTAATTACTTATTTATTACAAAACATTTTCAATTTAGTCATTAGTTTCCATAAAAAAATAGTAAATAACAAGATAAAACTTGTTATCGATATTTTTGCTACAAAAACCCATTTATTATTTAGATTTCATAATTTATTAGCATTTTCATGTATATATATATATTTCACCAAATTCCAATATTAATCTCATATCGTTATTCGTTTCAAGTCCACAAGCACGAGTCATAACTTCTCGGCTTTTAATCAATCAATAGTCCAAATTATACTAAAGTCCATGTTACGGCTTTGTGGAGTCAACTATTGACTAAAAAGTCAAAGTAACGCCGGCGTAGCTCAAAGTCAACAATATATATATCAAGTCCAAATTTAAAAGTCATATTAGCGCAATTCAATCCCAAACCAACTCAAAGCAACTCGTCAACCAATCAATCAACCAAATGTACAAATCATGTTATGACCCAATGATCATGAAGCGGTCGTGGTTAAAACCACGTGAACCAAACAAGCCCTAGAAGCTTTTCGGCTCCGTGTCTTATCCAACCTCAACTACATTAACCAACAAGCTACCAAATCGACTCGACCCGGACCCGTGGCCCAAGTGGGTCACGTACACCACCATGAGCCACGTGCGTGTCCTTGGTGGCTCGTGCGTATATCTCACAACCAAACACAACCAAATCACTTCCACAACATCCAAATCCAATCATTCAAGTTCCAATCAATAACCAAACACAAAACCCATCATCTATCTTAACCAAAAAATATAAAACTAGATCTAAAATGCATAAACCCATCAAATTGATACACCACACACTAACCAAACACTAATTACTTGTTTACTTAGACACTAATTAGACTTAATTTCATGTTCCACCCAAAAGCCCTAATTTATTTCATAGGGTCGAAACCCTAATAGCCCATACGTGGCTTATTATTGATTAAAAAAGCTCCAAACTTGTTCCATTTACCTTATTCAAGCACCAATTGCAAAGCCCACTTGAAACCCTAAAAGTACGAATCTTGATTCCAAGATTTGAAGGTGTTATAGAGGTCCAAATGGGCGTGTAATATGGTGGAAAGAGGAGAAAAGAGCTTCAAGATGGTGGTGGAGGTGGGTGGTCCGAGCCATTGGTGGACGGATTTTGGCCGGAGCAGTGGCCCGGCCAAGGGGTTTAGGGTTAGGGTTTTATTAATTTTTAGGAGAGAGAGAGTAGAGAAAAGGTGAGTTGTTATGTTTTTAGTGAGAGAAATAAAGAGGGATAATGAGGTGAGGTGAGGGTATATATATCCATGAGAGAGGGACTCAAAAATAAAGAAAAGAGGATGAAGGGGTGGCCAGCCAAGGTGAAATGGAGGGGCCGTGGTGCCATTTTTCAGTAAACTATCCGTTTACCCATTCCGAGCTCCTATATTGTCCCGAGTGTCCCATGTTCATTCGACTTTCTAACATCGTTATTTATGTTTTTCCATGAGTTTTGACTATTTATTTGTCAATTTTGATTACGGTCTAAAAGTTACAATATTTCTCGTTTTAGGCTTTTCTAGTGCGAATCGAATAGTGCCTACCAAATAGAGTTAAAACTCATACGATAACTAATTTAATAATGAAATAATCCGTAAAAACCAATAGAAGATATAAAATCAAGTCATGGTTAATAAAAAGAGTGATAAAGGCAAAAGCTCGGTTTAGTTTAACGTAATGCGGTTACCTAAAATAGACTCCCTAAATTGCCGTTGTCACATGATAGTTCTTCTCTTGAGGACCTCTTTGAGACATCGATGATACGACTCCCAGATAATAAGACCAAGACAGATAAAGGGAAGAAACCTATGGATGAACAGGAATCAGATGATGAAAAGTATGACTCAATGGATAAAGATGAGCAATTCAAGAAAACTCTGAAGCAAAAAAGACTTGAACACGGTTGCTGAATTTGCTCTTCAACAGACTAAAGGACCGGAGGTTCCAGGGTGGTGTTCTCTCTGTTCTTGATCGGTTAATCAACCGGTAAAGTAACATATGTCGTCACCAAGGAACCTGCCGATGAACAACAACAAAAGGATGAAGAAATGGTCGAACATGGTGATGAAGATCAAGATACAGATGAGCGAATCATTGAGAAAGATATTTTGGAAGCAGAAAAAGAAAGGTGAAGAAGAAGCTAGGAAGGCTGAAGAGGAACGCATTCGAAGGGAAACCGATGCATACATTCGTGACAATCCTGACCATAACCCTGAGCAATCTTCAGAACCACCCCTTGAAACCTCCAAAACCGAATCATCTTCTCACTCATCACCACCACCATCAAAAGAAACAACAAAATCATCCTCAAAATCAATTAAGAAGAAATCCGATACTTGGGCATCTCGCACTAAGGCTAAGATCCACAAAGCATTGCTTCAATCACGAAAACACAAACAAAGTCTTCATGATACAAGATTGAACATGCTGGCTGACAAGGTCATTGATCTTTCTAGCGGAGATGGATGAGTTGAAGGAAGAAACAGATCAAGTCATTTCTCACCAGGGCGTCCAAGGAGAAATGAATGGGCGATCAAGAACTACACTCGTTACTTTCTTCTCATGGTTCTGGCGTCACCAAAGAGATGTTCAAGAATCAGTTCTACTCAACGCTCAAAACACTGGATAAGCAGATGATTACAACTACACCGGTGGTCATACAAACCAGACCAATCCAGCCTCCAATTGTTATTGAAGATGATCTGATCTCATAGTTGGTACTTAAGATGTCTCCTCGATCTCCTTCTTTCACACCAGATGAATCTAAGTTGTATGAGGTACTTCTTGCACATCAACTGAAGACATCGTGCAAGGAGCTGCTGGTCTGGATAAGAGACTAAGAGATGATGATGACAAGGATCAAGATCCGAATGAAAAACATCAGAAGAAGATTGGCGGGTCATCGTCATCTATGCCACCACCACCTGCTAGAACCCCTACGACACCCGCAAGACAAGCTACTCAACAACCTCCTTCTATTGATAAACCTTGAGATGCAGACTCTCCACCACCACAGCAGAAAAAGCGGTGATCACTTCCCTTATATCAGTGGTGAGGGTCATGACATTCCCGAGCCCCAGCAACAACCATCACCCCAACCATCCTCTGCCAAGGATTTAAAACGTACACTTTTAAGGGGTCATTTAAGCCCTTAATCGCCCACTTTTATATCCGTTACTGCTTAATTTTGCTCCTTTTCATTTTTTTAGGTCTCTTTGAAGCAAAATGCTAGAATGATGCGTATTTGGACGAAAAGGAGTGAATATATGAGAAAATGCCTAAGTCAAGATCGAAGACACTCAAGCTGCTGGAATTGAACCTGATGGCGTCCCAACTAAAGGACAACGCCGTCCCTTTATACGAATTAAAATCTTAGACGGCTGGTAGACTTTGCTAAAATACACGGACGGCGTCAGGCTTAAAGAGGAAGAGTCACTAAGACTTTTCATCTTAGGCGGCCTAGATCCAGAATCAGGGCGTCCCTGTAGCGGAAGCGACGGCGTCACAACTACAATGCGTCGTCCCAGCATTACTTGGAGACGAAAACCTAATGATGGCTATCGGCGTCCCACCTATAAGTTGAGGTCGCAAAGTGTAAAATATATATAGAAATGAATTTTCAGAATTTGAGAAGGTAGACTTATGGAATAAAAACCCTAAACGGTTGTAGTCCGACTTGGACAGTATCTTAGGGTTCTCAAACCTTATTTTACATCAAGATAAGTGTTTTACTTCATTGATTTCATTATGTCTTCCCTTGAATGTGTGTATGCTTGCGTGTTTAACATGTCCGACTAAATTTCTTGTGTGTTTGCTTAGATCTATGAAACCTAGTTATTAATTATTGATTGGATGTCTCTTATCTTAATTGTAATTGGCTTAGGAGCGTAATTAGGCCATCGTTGTGTTTAAATGCTTGAATAATCTTTGTGAACCTTAGTTTATGAATCACTTAGCGGATTTCGTAGCCTAAACATCCAAAGATAACCTTAAAGTTAGTTTATTATTAATCTAGAGGATTTCATATTCAATAACATTAAGGTAGTCTCAAAGATTTTGGGAAAAAGGCACACCCACGACCTCGAGAAAACACAGCGTTAAGAATAAGGACATGACAATTCAAACACCAATAAAAGATAACTAGGGAGTAATAGTATCTAGGTAGACACATTTTTAATCATCATACGAGCACACATCAATAGACATAAGACTACCCATAGTTTAGATAATTAGATACTAGAAGTAATCGGTAGAAGTACCACCCCGAAATCCAAGCCCGATATTTTACCCTTAGCTTTCTAAAAAAATATATATATAAAGATAAAAAAGAATCCTCCTCAACCTCAATCTTAGCGTAGTACACTTCTCACTATCATTACTATTCCCCTAGAGAACGATATCAATTCACAGCTTACCCAATACTACACTACAACGATTAGGTTCCTGCCTAGGGTGTTGAAAAACTTTCGACAAAAAGGAAGTTCCTTTGACCCCGAGCAGCCTTATGCAGCGCATCATCCTCCCATACAAAGAAGAAGAAGTCATCAGTCATCTCTTGGCTAGATGACGTCAACACGGAAGAGTATGAATCGTTTAGCAATATGGTCGAGGCGACACCCACACTGTCTGAAGGCCAAAAACCGGTAGCGGCCAAACTATGGAGCAGGTCAAGATTATCCAGGATGAGTTTAAGGTTAAAAAGATGACGAAACGGGAGTGCCAGGGATAAAGAATGATGCATTCAACTTGTTGAAAGATAGAGTGCAAGCGTAGTTGAGCTCGAATAGCATTTGGACAACATTTCCCATGCAATGTCCAAAAATATTGATTGGCTCAACATGAAATCAAACATCGAAATTACAATAAATGATAACGAACCATACTACACGGATTGGACTAAGCCTCTACCAACTATTGGCGGACCCAACAACAAAAGTATCCCTTACCGTTTCTTATTTAACAACGATATCTAGTTTCTTGACGCAGCGATAGCGTAAGCAAGTATGCTACCTCGCTCACCTTCAACATTCCAGCTGCAGTATTCTCCGACAACATAGCCATTAAAGACACGCCATCTGTCGTTGACAATGTGGTGTAATATGACATTGATGCTAAATACGGCATTCACCATTGGTGCGAAGGAGGAGACTATACTACAGGAGCTACCAAGTAAGAAAATCCAGCAAGAAGGTGAAGAATGAGAATAGAATAGTTGATGTGATGGGAGTAACACTGGAAACAAAGTGGGGCTACTTATACTTGTCCAAGATCAAGGTTAAAAGACAAGATGAAGTAGAGTATGATTTCACGGTGATTTCTGGAATTGTCAGCGAACGACATCGAAGACATGTATCTCACAAAAGTATAAGGTAGGATGCAACAGTTCTCTGGAAATTCAACTCCAGTTCATCACCCCCTACTAGTCTTCATCCTCAGCAAAGTTATTCAAGAACGTGTTGAAGACTTGAAACTTGGGGTCGAATCATACCAAAAGCAAATTAATCTCACCCAACCATTGCGCACTTTCCCGAACTTAATAAACAAGCTCAGTACACCATCATAGATAAACCGAAGTTTGGAATCATCTACCACAGCGAGCATCATCACACATGTTTCATGGCACTTTAAGAGATCCACAAGTTCTGTGACGCAACATTGAAGATGGTTCGTGATGGGTTAGCTTATCGGTTAAAGGTTATTGAAGCTGGTATTGTTCAAAAGAAGAGATGGAATTCAGAAGATCACAAGGAAGTTTGCAAGTTTATCACCAGGCTGGATGAAAGGTTGTTCCACCGGGATCAGATGAGATGTTTGGAGATCTATGTGGGTGGAAGACAAAGCTTCCCTATCTTGACGTTCCAACGTGAAGATAAAGTTCCTGGTCGTGTGTAATCCTTTGGGTACTCTTTAAAACACTCTTGATTGTATTTGGATATTTGATTTATTTATTCATAATGGTTTGTACATAAATAGCGATGTACAACCCGATCTTGCAATGAAAGGACCTGTGGTACGCTTCATGCGACAATCCTCATAAAAGGCGAGCTTCGTACTTTTGAGTAAAACTTATCAAACTTTCAATATTTTCAAAATTTTGCTCAAAAGAACAAGTATTCCCTCCCGTGTTTTTTCAAAATCTCAAAAGTTAATATTACTTGTTGAGGGGGATTATTTGCAAACTAATTTATTCTTATCAAAGTTCTTGTAGAAATCTTCCCTTAACACTCGAAATAGTCATATTCGATATCAAAATTTCATCAAAAATAACATTAATATGCCAATTTTGAGGGAGAGAAAAATTGTGTGATACAAATATTTTGGATTGTGATTGAAGCTAAGTGTGCTAAGACTTAACTCTTGAATTGACGAGTTCTAAAATGTCATAAATCGAAAAGACTTGTCCGGGACGGGTAATAATTTCAAACTAGTTCGCTAGTGATGTAAACGTGTCTCAAAGGACTAGTCTTAGTATAATGTACCATCCGAGAAACTCTTGGTAGACATGAACCTTGACGGGTCTAACCTCCTCATCAAGGATAGTTTACAACTTCAAGCTGACCTAGTCAGTGATGTAACCGTGTCTCTCGGGGAATTGTCTATCTTGAGTCAATCAATTCAAAAGTGCGCCTCTACCCTGTTGCAGATTGGTAAAAACTTACATGAACATGTAGAGGGGGAGTATTTCTAAAAATGCAAAACTCTCGAAGTGTTACAAACATGTTTCATTCATAAACAGTTTGAGAGATTTTCAAGAAAATTTTTTATGGCAACATAGGATAGTCATGGAGTTATAAGGTGACTAAGTTTAGGAATAAAATTCATATGATCCGCCAGAGCCAGAGGGATCTACCCAAGGACATCACCAATAGTTAGCATTTAGAAGTCCTTAGGTATGATTGAAAAAAGGAGAAATGAGAATCGGAGAAAGAATGAGTTGAAGAATTAAAAAGAAAATTTAAAGAAAAGGGTGAAAAGAAATAGCCCTCCAAATAATTCAAGCTAGGGCAGACACCGGGTTCAATTCATATGCTACTGGATGTCACAAGATGACACCGG
The DNA here is from genome assembly GCA_910596185.1 of Chrysanthemum makinoi. Classification (NCBI taxonomy): domain Eukaryota; kingdom Viridiplantae; phylum Streptophyta; class Magnoliopsida; order Asterales; family Asteraceae; genus Chrysanthemum; species Chrysanthemum makinoi. Next base: position 167,669,306 of record OU343222.1, on the reverse strand, counting down.
TATTGAAGACAAAGTCGTCATGGACCAAGTTACGCAATGTACTAAACCTTCTAAGCCACTCAAGTTCTCTCAAAAGACCTTGTCTCATTCTCACAGGGAACCCTACGTAATCTATCGACTTTTTCTTAGAGATTGTTGGTATTGCAGAAGGAAACACTCTCCCTATTCTCCACATTAGGGAAACCAAAGCGCACTATTGAGTCTAGAGCCACGAGATTCATCAAAAGATATCTTAGGGACACTTGACTTTTCATCACTTGTCGTTCAACAATAAGAACGCAAGTGAAACATTCTAGAGTCCTTCGCAGATCCTAGCAATCTGCCGAGAACATTTATGAGGGGATTCACAATTGTGATCCTCGGTAATTGAATGGAAACTCCTGCCAGGGTCAATATCAAACAGCCCTAACAGCAGGTCTCTTCGGTAACTCCTTGTGGGTTACGCTTAGTGTTCGCGGTGATTTCAAACGGTCTACAGCCGTGGAGTGATACTTTGGTATACTCCAGCAACTCACGATATTGAGTACGGGGACATGCCAATGACCATCCGGTTTAAGATTCTTCTAAGACCGCGCTAGCGAACTGAGATATGCCTGTACAAAATATCTGAACTCTTACGTCGGGAACTTTATTGCTAACTGTCTACATGCAGGATTGGAGATCCGAAGTTCCGGGAGAGATCGTGCGGTTCTCCACATGGTCATACCAACAACATCACTAATGAAGTTCTGTCAAAATCAAAGGCAACTCAAAAGTCAAAATGATTCTTCTTCAAAGCCAAAGAATCTACAAAGTTTAAAGAATTGAGAACTACATCACATCTGAAATCCAAAGTCAAAAGATGTGTGAGCATCATTGCGAAAGACATCGAGACACCGGAACGACGAAGCTGACGAATGGCAAACAACAACACACTATCCCTACATCCACAAAAGAACCAAGAACAAAGAATACTACGATGTCAAAGCTGAAAATTTCAAAAGAAACAAGATCCCGAACTTAAGGGGAGATTGCTGGAACATGAAGCATTTCTACTCACAAGAAAGAAGAATACTAGAAGATGTCAAGCAACTCTATTACTTCATTACTAACACTTACGGGGAGATTGTTGGAATCACTCCTAAACAGTATTATCAAGTGCTAGTTAATTCATTGTAATAGGTTGCGCATTTATGGTTTTATGTGTTTGTTATTAAGTGCTAGGCTTATGTAGAAAGCCCATGAGCCTATGCAAAGGCCCAAAAGGCCAAGGAAGGGACTAAATGTGTTGCCCTAGCTCCCTTCCCCTATAAATACATTGTAACCTCTCCTTGGAGAAGTGTTGTTCACTTTAATACATTTCTCATAACATTTCTCTATTCATATATGTGTGTTGGTGTTCAACCTTCCATTCTCATCTCATTTCTACATACTTGTGTTCATTTATGGTGACATAACACATATAGTTAAGAGTGTAACTAAATGTTAATTTCTTACTTAGGTCATTGGTAGAGGCCGCGTGATCGTCGGGTTCCTAGATAGTCCTTTTTGGTCGTTCTCATGTTCGTATTTCTTGCCTTTTTAAGGTGAGTTATCACACCCCGTTTTTATGGTTTTTACTTACTTTTTAGGTGTAATGCATGACGATTATTTTTACATAAACTTATAATCTATTGAACTATTTGAAGTATTTTGAACTCTTGAACTTGATTTTGGTCTTATGACTTATTTTGAACTCTTGAACTTGATTTTGGACTTATAACTTATTTTGAACTCTTGAACTTGTTTTGAACTTATGACTTTTATTGAACTTATGAATTTGACATGTATATTGTTGTATGTTGAGAATGATCTTACTCTACTTTTAGCTCACTATATCCCACGATTTGGAATTAAACGTTAGTACTTATGAATAGCACTATTAGGACCGAGTTACTCCTCACTACGCACGTCTTGGGGTGCATAGTACTACATTTATGTCTAGTATTATTTAGGTCCCACTTGTGACACCCTCATTTTTCACAGATCGTAGCGGAATTTGATTTGGGGTATTACTTCATGGATCACAGTCACAATAATAGAAAACGACTCGAAAAGAGACGTTTTTAGAAATTAAATTATCATTCATTTTATTTATCAGTTTTTATAGTAAAGATATACTTTTACCAAAGTGAGTCCCAAATTCAATGTGAAACACAGAGTTTGGAATGATAACTGTTTTGAAAATCCCCAAGTCTGGTGCCACACCATGCCATGAATCTGTAATCTGCTCTTTACCTAGGATAACATGCTTAAAGGTCAACACTAGGGTTGAGTGAGGTCATAAGTTTTAGGTAGTAGTAGGTTTGAATACAAGCTCCAGGGACAGTGGAAGGTGTTTATAAAGGTGATAGTGTTATTGCACGAGCACATGACATCATACGTTAACATTGAGTCAATGATGAAACTGCGACCAATCATGACGGGGTGATAATGTTAACTTGCCAAGGTTAACCTTTGTATTTTCAAGTATAGTGCTAATTGATGCGGCAGGGCAAACCAACGAGTTGTCAAACCCTAAGTAGATCTACTCACTAGACTGCGTTCATTCAAGTGATTATGGTTCATGAAATTTGGGGGAAATAGTAGCAAAGAAGGTACTCGTGCAATAACCAAAGAAAAAGACTTGTATTATGTTTAAACCATGTATCCCCCTCACGGGTTTAGAAAGCATTTAAAAAGTAAGGTATGAACTCACCTAGGATTTGGGAAATCTCATTGATGTAAAAGTAACTCAATTTAGGGAAATATGATTGATGTCAAAAGTGATTCCAATTTATAGACATCTTACTCACGTATCTGAGGTTACTGTGTATACATTATGAAGTCCTAATTGGTTAGTCTGTGTTTCTTAAGTATGTATGCCTAAGTATATTAGATTTAGATATAACGTAACACCGTTCGGGCCATCATAATCCAGAGGTATGAAACCCCTCAGATGAAGATCCCTAGTATTTTGTTATGTTGTTAAGTACTAGATTTATATGTAATGTAACATCGTTTGGGCCATCATAATCCAGAGCTCATGTAGTAAATGTTTGAGGAGCCAGGGCACTTTAAGTTGTAAACCCACAAAACTCGTCAATACAAATACCCAAATGAACCCCTCACATGAAGCTCCTAGTATTGTGTTACATATTTATAGAAAATACTTTTAAGACCCTTAAGTTTATAATTTGGCAAAACTACCCTTCGGTTATAAACTTTTGCAAAATTAGTCCTTTATGAAATAACTAATTATATACTTATCCTTAGACTTTAAAACTTTCCAATTGAGGTCCTTAGACTTATAACTTCTAATAATGACAAAAACAACCCTTGTACTTATTAGTTTCAAAAAGTTACAATATATACCCCTTATGCATGGAAAGCGTTTCGAAACTAGTCCTAAAATCATGAAAACTATATTCTTTTGACACGAAAGTGTTTATAGCTTATTTCTTATTTTTAGAAACTTATGTATGTATTTTAAAGTAGCTTATGACTTATGACAAGGGCTTATTTCCTAAAAACATGAATTCACCTAGTTTTAGGGTTTTAAAAGGAAAACGCGAAGTTTTTGTGATCAAGGTTTGGGAAAGGGTTATAGTGTGATCTAATACACCATATAGCTTTCCTAGTACAAAAGTAAAGCTTATAGAGCTAGTTTAGAACTTACATGACCAAGAAATGGGTCGTTTGGGGTGTTTACGGTTTCTCGACTAGAAATGAATTCGACAAGGCTTCTAGGCTTAATTATCTTGATTCCTTGGCTTTCTATGGGCTCTTAAGGACCTTATGCTACTGATAGTACTAGAGGTTTAAGTTGGAATGTGGTGGTGGGATGGTTTGGAAGAATAAAGCCAATGAGGGTATGTATAAGGCTTGTTAGCCTTCTTGGCTAAGTTTGGTGTGGTGTGGTGTCACAAGGGGGGGGGGGATGAATAAGGTCAGCTACATATGACTAATTTAAGCTAGGGGAGAGGATAGAGGAGGTGTAGGGGTCTTTATGATGGTGGTTTTGACGCGACTCAAGGTGGTGACAAGTAGGTGGTACACCTACTTGTAAGCTACTAATGGTGGTTCTAGGGTGGTTGTTTGGAGTGACAAGGAGGAAGGTAAGCTGCTAGGGGGGTGGTGATAAGGTGGTGGGTCATGGAGGTGCTTAGGGTTAGGCTTAAGCTAGCTTAGGATTAGTTTAGGGCTTGAACTAGATTAGTGTTTTGATTAGGGTCTAGATTAGTGTTTAGTTCCTAGATTAGGATCTAATGAGAGATTAGTGACTAGAATTAAGACTTAGGAGTCTTATACTAAGTGGTGGCAACTTGTGGTAAAGAAATGGGAAGGTTTAGACCCAGTTTAGAGTCCTAAATGACCTAATTAATGTTTTGTGTTTCGTGCTTAAGGGTCTTGTACCTAAGCTCTAAGGGGTTGTACTAGGGTTTAGGGGTGGCTAAGATAATATAAGGTTTGCAAGGGTAACTAATACATAAGCCTTGAACACAATTAAACTAGTTTCATTTAGAAATTAGGGTTTTAGAAATAACTGTAACCGGATAGGTCTTGTTTTTGTGTTATCATAGATATAGTATATTAGATTGATAGATTACTTAATAAAATAATGTTTAGAACTTTGAATTGACACACCAGAGGTTTACATGATGTAAACATAAGGAATATTGGCATAGGTAGATATGTGAGCATGTCTAGGGGGTTATGTAAGCAGTTGAAATGAAATAGAAGCAAAAATTTACCCTGAAAATACCTTATATAGATATTAGTGAAGTAACATTGATGAAAATTGGGGACAGTTGCTCATAAGAGTAAATCTCGGAACAGGTTGAAAGTAAGAGTGATGGTTGAGATAGATGAACGAGTTTTATCCGAAAAAACTAGAAACTTAATGGTGGGAAGGTAACAAGGAAAAAATGTTTCGTACAAGCGGATTAGAAGAAAAATTGTTTGTACTAATGCCATATACTTACCCACTTATTTATAATTAATTACTTACAAACAAAGGCGTCCGAATCCTTGTAAGTAAGAAGTTATAAACTTATGGTTTGGTGGTTTATAATTTCCTTATTCAAATGAAGAAGCGTCCTAATTCATTTCAATAAGACGATTATAAATCATCCTTAAGTAATACTGGCCAAAGTATGGTGTGAAAGTGATGATAAATAGAAAAATGATTCTCATGATTTTCCCAAAATCATGAAGGTTAGCTAAAATATGGGTGAGTTGTACGGGGATGTTTGAAAGGGTAGGGTAAGTGGTTTGACTCAGAATTGAATATAAGGTCGATTGAGATTGACAAACGAAGTCAAGAAAGGAGTTATGAAGAACATTGTGAAACTTACAATGTTTTGAGGGAAAGGTTTAGGAATCGTCAGGGCCTGGGTTATGGGCCTTGTTTGGAGTCACGGGTGATTTCGTAGGAGCCATTCTTGCAACGTTTGCAAGATAGGGCGGGATAGGAGATATCATAGTGAACATAATGAGGATTATGAAGATTCGACGTAAATATTCTTACAAGTTCTAACTAATAAAATCTTGCGGAATAACAGAAGATTGGAGAATGAAAGGAGATACAAGTTCTAACGTTTAGAACACTGGGGATGTAACGGAAGAGTGAGATACAAGTTCTTACACTTAGAACATTGTAGGATGTAACAGAGGAGTAAGATACAAGTTCTAATACTTAGAACGTTGTAGGATGTAACGGAGGAGTGGGAAGACTAGGAAACCTAAAGCCTTTAGAAAGGTTACTCTAATAGGGATGAGATTTATTGGGTTCCCTAGAAGTTAGTTTCCCACCAAAAGGTCTCGGTATGATTCCTAAGGATTTATCTAAATAGTCTAACAATGCTGGTCTAACTCATAAAGAAGACAGTATAAATGATGATGGAAATTTGTCATAAGTTTCAGTGTTCCTAAATGAAGTCGAACACTTAAATTCTTAGTTATAACTAGTAACCTTGAGTTCTAAGTCTAAGTATATAGGACCTAGGTTGGGCTTGGGATAATCGGGTGGTGTATAATTCAAATTAATTCCTATGATATAGTATAAGAGATCTTAATACGGGATAGATAACCTATGAAACTATGTATAGAGCGATTATAACTTCTTTACATCCTAAATTACTTGCCTATATATCTTACAGGGTGAAAGCTTCATGAGTACTTATATCCCATAACTAGGCTACATACTAAATTCGTAATCACTTAGGATTCTAAGATAGTAAATTTAATAGTCTATTAGATAGATGTTGGTGATTTGTTATTCTTAAGTTCCTTGGCCGTATCTAAGACTCCTTATGTCTATTTGGAAACTAACTTAAATATCCTCAATAACAGAAAGCCTAACACGAGCTAGGACAACCTAATAAGTATAATCCTCATGTAAGTTAGAAATCTATATAGGAGCTTTTCCTAATTCAGTTTCTAACCTATCAAGGTTTCCTTAGGATGACGACTCTTTTCAAGATCACAAATCTTAATTTCTACTTCCTCAATATGTTCTAGAGGTAACTTATCTTAACTGAATAGCTTCTAGCGGTTCCTTATGTCTTTCTAAAGGGTATTCTAAAAGAACTACTTCCGAGATTATGAGAAGCTTAGGGGTTATAATATGGACTTATGGGGAGGGGAAACTACTTGGGAACCAGAAGTATCGGGATTAAAAAGTTAAGAGAGAAGGATAGGAATGTCACCATTATATGCTTGCACATAATTACTATTATATGTTTGCATATAAGGATCACTGGAATGGTTTAGTGTTTCTAGGGAGTGTAGGAAGATAGAACATATGAAAAGGAATTCGTAATTCATGACATAGGTTAGACGATCATGATGTCGTGAAATAATCAGGAATAAAATCACAACCGTATTATGTCATAAATAACTTGTCAAGATTTGACAAGTGTTGTTATTTATGTCATAAGCCTAAATAGTTGGATTTGACATAAAAACAGAAAGATAGGGATTTAGGCTAAGTGCCTGATATATAGGGAGGGGAAAATTAGTAGAGAAAGAAACTAGGGATTTGGCTTGTTTCTCATGTCCTATTAATTACTTTTAGGTATCTAAAGGCGATGTTCTAGGGTTTTCTTAAAATGCTTAAAGTTCAAAAGCAAATATCCTTAGGAGGCAATTCTCTATCTTATAAGGTTCTTATGGTCTAGGGGTCCAAGCTAGATCATAACAAGTATCCAACTTGTTAGGTTTCTTAGAAGCTAACTTAATCTCTAGGGGGAATTACTTATGATAACATAACGTAAGAATGGTCGGGTGAAGTTGTACCTAATTCTAATTGATAATACTATCCTTAACAGTGAGATACTTAAAAGTAATATCTAGGAAATTCGCAGGAAGGTGTAACAAAGTCATAACTTATCTTATATCATAAGTAGCCTATCTTATATATCCTATATTCCTTGCATATCCGGATTCTAACAAGTAATACTATATTACTTATCCTAGGGAAAAATTCTTAAACTTAACCTATAGGCGGTAGGGGTATAGTAATTGGTGCTTCCTTCTAATTGATCTTTAAGCGTAAGGGTTGCGGTTGGAAGGGCTTTCTATATATAGTCGATGATGAACCTGGTTATCATCGATCATCTTTTCTAAAGTAGAATTCCTAAAACGGGCAAAGGCAATCTTATGGTGGTGTCTCATTTGGTGTTTCTGAAGTTTAGAAATTTGGGTACGGGTTTGTTGAAGTTTGGTTATTAATTTACTAAATCTTGTTGGGTGTTTATTTGGGTATTACTATGACCTTCTTCTATCTTCTCAATAAGGTCAAGAAAAAGTTCATCTAAGTCATTTAAAATATCCTCAACCTGATCTTCCTGGTGTTCTAAAGGTGTCCTAGGGGGATCTTCTCTAACCTCAAATTTCCAAGGTGAGGTAGGAAGATTTGCTAAGTAAGATGGGTGAGCTAAGGTACAGGGTCGTTTCTGGAATGGGTTAGACTCATAACTAAGGATATGTGAATAAGGATGGATGGGTTTTCTAGGTAAGAATGATCCTCTAGGAATAAAGAATCCCTGAGGATCAGGTTTTGATGAGGGTAAGAGTGAAGGAAAAATAGTAGGCAAATGGATAGGGGTTGGTGGGGGAATAGGTGATGCCTTAGCATAGAATTCTCATAAAATTTTCAAATACAGATCATCGTGAAAGGGTGTAAAACCTAGAGGGGATGACGTAACTACACTATTCCTATGATCCTTCGAAGAGTTAGGGAAAAGGTGTTTATGGAAATAGTTTGAAAGCGGTATAATCCAGAACATTCGGAGAGGAAAGATCATTCTCCGCATTGTAACTAGATGGGTGAGAGTATGATAGCGGGGAGTAGACATGACTATAACAACCCGGTAAGAATAACATAAGCTATCTAGGTCTAAAATAACAATTATGAAATACTTACTATGCACACTTTACGCTTTATACGGATTAGGAAGAGCGTACTGGGGACTTTCTTGCGTTTTAGAAAAGTAGTTGTAGCTTAGCTTATGACCTTGTTATCTACAACTGAGGCTCATATAACAGCCTGTAACACCCCATTTTTCAAAGATCACAGCGTATTTTGATCTGGGGTATTAATTCATGGATTACAGTCACAATAATAAAAAATGACTCGAAAAGAGACATTTTTAGATATTAAGTTATCATTCATTTTATTTATCAGAGTTTTATAGTAAAACATACACTTTTACCAAAAGTGAGCACCCAAAATCTATGTGAAATACAAAGTTTGGAATGATAACCATTTTGAAAATCCCCAAGTCCAGTGCCGCACCATGCCATGAATCCGTAATCTACTCATTTACCTAGGATAACATGCTTAAAGGTCAACACTAGGTTTGAGTGAGGTCATAGGTATTAGGTAGTAATAGGTTTAAATACAAGCTCCTTGACGGCAGTGGAAAGTTTTGTAAATGTGATAGTGTTATTGCACTAAGCTCATGACACTGCACGTTAAGATTCAAGTCAATGATGGCACTGGAGACCAATCATGACCAGGGTGATAAGGTTAAGTTTCCAAGGTTAACCTTTGTATTTTCAAGTATAGTGCTAATTGGTTCCTGGATGGGGCAAACCAATGAGAGTTGTCAAACCCTAACTTGATCTACTCACTATACTCGCGTTCACTCATAGTGATTATGGTTCATGAAATTTGGGGAAATAGTGCCATAAAAGTACCGTGCAATAACTAAAGAAAAAGACTTGTATTTAGTTTAAAGCATGTATCACCCTCACGGGTTTAGAAAGCACTTACAAAGTGAGGCTATGAACTCACACAGGATTAGGAAATCGATTGATGTCAAAAATGACTCAGATTTAGAGAAATCTGATTGATGTCAAAAGTGACTCAGATTTAGGAAATCGATTGATGTCAAAAGTGACTTCAGTTATAGAGCAGTTTACTACGTATCACGAGGTTGTGTGTGTATAGGTATGTCACGTCCTAATTGGTTTGTCTATGTTTCATAAGTATGTATTCCTAAGTTTACTAGATTTAGATATAATGTAACACCTTCGGGCCATCATAATCCAGAGGTATGAAACCCCTCACATGAAGCTCCCTAGTATTGTGTTACGTTGTTAAGTACTAGATTTATATATAATGTAACACCTTGGACCATCATATTCCAAAGGTCATGTAGTAAATGTTTGAGGAGCCGAGGGCATTTAAGTTAAATAAACCCGACAAACTCGTCAATCGAATACCCAAATGAACCCCTCACATGAAGCTCCTAGTATTGTGTTACATATTTATAGAAAATACTTTTAAGATCCTTAAGTTTATAATTTAACATAACTACCCTTAGATTATAAAATTTTACGAAATTAGTCCTTTATGAAATAACTAATTATATACTTATCCTTAGACTTTAAAACTTTCCAATTGAGGTCCTTAGACTTATAACTTCTAAGAATGACAAAAACAACCCTTGTACTTATTAGTTTCAAAAAGTTATAATATATACCCCTTATGCATGGAAAGCGTTACGAAACTAGTCCTAAAATCATGCAAACTATATTCTTTTGACACGAAAGTGTTTATAGCTTATTTCTTATTCGTAGAAACTTATGTATGTATTTTAAAGTAGCTTATGACTTATGACAAGGGCTTATTTCCTAAAAACATGAATTCGACTAGCTTTAGGGTTTTAAATGGAAAATGCGTAAGTTTTTTAGATCAAGAATTGGGCAAGGGTTCTAATGTGATCTAATACACCTAATAACTATCCTAGTACAGAAGTCCTTATAGAACTAGTTTAGAACTTACGTGACCAAGAAATGGGTCACTAGGGGTGTTTAGGGTTTCTAGGCTAGAAATGAATTTGACAAGGCTTCTAGGCTAAATTATCTCGACTCCTTAGCTTCCTATGGGCTCTTAGGGACCTTATGATACTGCTATTACTAGAGTTTTAAGGTGGAGAAGTGGTGATGGGATGGTTTGGAAGAATGAAGCTAACGAGGGTATTTATGGGGCTCGTTAGCCTTCTTGGCTAAGTTTGGGGTGGTGTGGTGTCACGAGGGTGGAGGGAGGTAACTATGGTAAGCTACATATTAATAATGGAAGCTAGGGGAGAGGATAGAGGCAGTGTAGGGGTGTTTGTGGTGGTGGTTTTGTCGCGACTCAAGGTGGTGACAAGTAGGTGATACACCTACTTGTAAGCTTCTAATGGTGGTGTTAGGGTGTTTGTTTAGAGTGACAAGGATGAGGGTAAGCTGCTATGGGGTGGTGACAAGGTGGTGGGTCATGGAGGTGCTTAGGTTTAGGCTTAAGCTAGCTTAGGATTAGTTTAGGTCTTAAACTAGATTAGTGTTTGATTAGGGTCTAGATTAGTGTTTAGTGCATAGATTAGGATCTAATGAGTGATTGGTGACAAGATTAAGACTAGGAGTCTTATACTAAGTGGTGACAACTTGTGCTAAAGAAAGCGGAAGGTTTAGACCTAGTTTACTGGCCTAAATGACCTAATTAGTGTTTCATGCTTAAGGGACTTATACCTAAGCTCTAAGTAGTTGTAATAGGGTTTAGGGAGAGTTACTCTAAGGTTTCTAGGGTAACTTATTCATAAGCCTTGAACAAAATTAAACTAGTTTTGTTTTGAAATTAGGGTTTTAGAAATAATCGTAACGGATAGGTCTTGTGTCTGTGTTATGATAGATATAGTATATTAGATTGATAGATATGATGTTTAAAACTTTGACATGACATAAGAGGGGTTTACATGATGTAAACGTAAGGATATTTGGCATAGGTGGATACGTGAGCATGTCTAGGGGGTTATGTAAGCAGTTGAAATGAAATAGAAGCAAAAATTTACCTGTGAAAATACCTTATATAGATATTGTAGTGGAAGTAACATTGATGAAAATTAACGGTTGTTATACCACCGTTCATGGTTGACCGTTTGACAATAACATCTAGAGGGACGATCTTTATTGCTAGTATTGTTATACTAGTGGGACTGTATTTTGGAATAGTTCTTCGAGAACCGATCGGGTGAATACATATAAGTACTTACCTCACATAAAAACTATAGAATACATTATATTAGTATATGTTGTTTACACATACACCTTTGGAAACTATTTATGAAAATATTTTGGTGTACAATTTTTTGTGAAACACACCAACTATGTCATAGTTGACCGTTTTTATCATGTCAAATTTTGGTTATAAATTTTATAATAATTATTATATGGATTGTTCTGAAATAATGTTTATCTTTCATTTTATATAAAACTTGTAAAACACTTTTGCTTGCATGTATACTATTTTGATAAAACTTCAAATTTATACTATACTATATATTAATTTTTTTACAATAGATCTCAAACTTAGACTATACTATGCATGATTATTTTTATGATAAAAAGTAGTGATATCTTATCAAATTTTCTATATGGGTGTTGTTGTTTCTTCCATGTTCGTGGTTGCATGATGTTTATTATGCAAAATTTAAATTATATCGTCCGCTTATCTTTGCTTACATAATTATCGTGATGAAAAATTTCAAATTTATGTCCTATCATGTAATTATCACTTGAAACATATTTTGATCAAAATCCTACTAAAACAGATGTTTTATGTTAAATTTCTTAGAACAATGTCGGGGACATTATGCGAGACCTTAACACCGGTGCTAGCAATGAGACTCATACCAATGATCCGGAAGGAGTAGCACTCGTCGGTTCAATGTGGCATTTGCCCAACTTGCTAAAGCCCTCATCGCTAACCGAGGTGGCGAGGATTCATTATAATACATTCATGTCTTGAAAACCTAAGGAGTTCTACGTGGAACCAAAGGTGCATGATTGGCTTACTATCTTGGTCGGAAAGTATGGATTTTTGCTCCATATCGGCAAGTGCGGTGAGAAGGTCAGTATGTTTCTTGTGTGTTGCAAGGTTGAGCCCGACTTGGTGGAAAGCCAGTGCAGAATAAGCGGTACGCCTGATTGACTTGGAAGACTTAAAGAACTTATTGCTAGAAGACTATTGTCCAATTGATCAACTGCTTTGAGTGTGAACGCCTGGATCACTTCAAAAGGGTCTGCCCGAGATTGAACAAAGCCCCAAACCAAGAAGGAAATCGCCAGAACCCAGTGTTGCCTATCTAATGGAAAACGAATTAAGGGAATAATGGCAATCAAGCCCATGGTAGAGCATACATCATGGGAGCTAATGAAACTTGCCAGGATCCCGCATAGTGACTGGTACATTTTATTTAAACCATCACTATGGTACCTTACTATTTGATCATGGTGTTGATTTTAGTTTTGTTTTCACTGAATTTATGACTTTGAAAAATGTGTAACCTAGTTTCCTAGACCTTAGTTATGGGGTTTATATAGTTAATAGCCAAAGAGTAGAAACCAATAAGATAGCTCAAATTCCATCACCTGGCGGCGAGATAATTTGGTGCTGAAACGCCTGCAAACTATTTTGGATTCTGATGAAGACCGTAGATAAACAACTAATCATTCCTTTCTTGATAGACACTTGATGTCTACCAAACGTCATAACTCGGTGAAAATTCTCTAAGATTTGATTTATTTTGTTACCTCATAATTTGAAAACTTTCTTCAAAGCTTATCTATGTAACCTCTTGAACAAAACTTCTCCCCACCTCCTTTTTTTTTTTCTCAAGGATGACTCACTTACTTTGAAAATACCCCTGAACTTCTTCACTAATCTCATCAACCTATACTGCAAATACCCATTCATTCGCTTTTAAGAAACCCCAAACTTTAACTCATTATTCAATAACGTTAAGCTTTTTAATAATTCTTAACTTAATTTAATGTCTGTTCTTGTTTCATGAGATGTGAGATTAAGTTCAAAGTTGCTACTTAGCTTAAGATTTCTAATGATTTTGCTCAAGAAAGGGCAAAGCTCACTCAATAAAACCTAATCACTCGATAGTAACAATTGGACTGTTAATTTCATTGCGCTTAGTAAGATGAGCATAAACCTAAAGATACCCACAGTTTTTGAGACTTCCCTGAGGTATTCCGTGAAGACCTAATGGGAATTACCTCTACTCGACGAATTGAGTTTCACATAGACTTGCTCTCAAAGTGACAGTGATTACATGATGCACGATACTTCTTCAAGATAGATCTTCGTTCTGGTTACCACCAGTTACGAGTACATGAATCTGATTTCTCGAAAACCACGTTCAGGACTAGAGACGGACATTTCAAGTTTACTGGTCATGCCTTTCAGGTTGAGCAATGCTCCTGCGGTATTCGTGGACCTAATTAACCCGTGTCCAAGGTATCTGGAGACATTTTTCTTTGTGTTTATCGATGACATATTGATCTACTTAAAGCCCAAAGAAGAACATGAAATTCAATTAAGGTTAATTCTAGAGTTGCTCGAGAAGGAGAGATTTGTTTTTGAAGTCTAAATTTTGGCTAGAAGGAGTACATTTTCTCGGACAAGCGATTAACCAAGATAGTATTCGTGTGGACCCCATCAAGATTGAAGTAGTGAAGAATGCAAAGCGCCTAAAACTAGTAGCGGACATGACGAGGTTTGGGTCATTAGGGACAGATTGACCAAGTCTACACATTTCTTAGCTATCCGTTAAGAGTATAAGATGGATAAGCTAGCATGGATTTACGTCAACAAGATAGTAGCAAGGCAGTGCTGTGTTTATCATATCCAATGGCTACGGTCGGTTCACGTCCACATCGCGATTTTGGCAGACACTACATGACGCTTTAGGAACACAGTTGGATATGAGTATTGCCTCCTCCGACCATGGGTCAGAGTGAACTTATTTTTCCAGACATTAGAAGGCATGCTGAGGGCATGTGATATCAAATTTGGAAGAAACTGGGATACAACGCTCATTAATTGAACTTTTCTTAACATTCTCACCAAACTAAGCTCTTGATACCTATTGATTTGTTTGTCTTAAGCGATCCTAAAAATGAGACAACTTTTCAAATACGTTGAGTTTCTTTTTAAAAACTTGATACTTAACTTAATCTCATGACAGTTCTTGTTTGATGAGTTGTGGAATTATGTTAGATTCAACTTGTTACTTAGCTTAAGGTTGGACTCAACTTGTCACTTAGCTTAATCTCATGACAGTTCTTGTTTGAGAGTCGTGAAATTAAGCTAGATCCAATTTTTTTACTTAGCTTAATCTACATAAAATTGGCTTAAGTTTTTTGATGACTTTGCTCGAGGATGGAAGAGCTTGCCCCATTTAAATCTAACTACTCGACCGTACGTCCTTAGAATGAACGAACTGAATTTCGGGACTGTTGCCTATTTTGGTTAGTAAGATAACTATTTTTGACATGTTTAAATTAATTCCATGTTTTCGAGTTAGTTTTATACTTGTCTAGTCATTTTTGTGCTTAATGTCTATCTTATTAGGAACCCTTGTTTTTAACATGCCTCGACCTATGATTCTAGTTAAGCGTTGTTTAACCGTCATGATATGCTCAGTTAATCTTAAAATACTATAGTCATTTACAATTATGAACTTAAGACATTTTAAAATTTACATCTTCAATGTTACCTAGTAAACTCAAAATCACGTAAATCATTTACGTTTAATACGTATACCTTTTGGAAATTATAAATACATTTCACTTACACTTTTATAATAGAGTCATTTATACATAAGAATAAGTGCATTTCAAATTTTATAATTCCTAAGTTCACCTGACCATTTACACTCGCGTTTTAGTCTTAAGTTAAACGTTTTATACTTACACCTTTATATTTAAATCATACATATACATTATTACTTATCATTTTTACAAAAATAAAAAATAAAACTCTTTCCCTCTTTTTTCAACCCATGGCCCCTCCACTAGAAAACACAAAACCAAAAGTTTGGTTCGCTCCTTCCTATACATGCATATCTATCACTTCACTTCTCACACTCACTCATTTCAACTAGTTAGTTCATTTTTCTCTCCTTTTGTGCTCCTCCTTGTGACTGTCCATAGCAACCACCACCACCACCATCATTAAAATTCTTGCTTGATTCAAGATTTTGATAGAAAAGATTGATTCTTCTTCTTCCACAGCAAGATCTTCTTCTTTTAAGCCACCAATATACACCTTCCAAGCAAGGAAGCTTTCGGACTAAATGATTAGGAAGCGCAAAGATTTTTAAGTATCTACAGCAAGGAAAGATCAATTTTCTCCTTGGAAATCATCAGCGAGAACAAACAAAGAGGCGCACATCAAGAAAGTCAACAAAAGTCAAAATTTGAGGCACCCAACCGTTCGGTTGGAGCCATGCCGATTTGGTTGGCGATGGTCAAAAGCAGCCAATCCGGTTGCATAGTAACGAGTTGATTGCATGGTGGAGTTACACAAAAACGAATTTAATGTTGCCTTAACTCCCCATAATCATTAGAGGCCGATCATTTCTTGTTATTAACTTGTTGGGAACGTTTTTGGCGATTAGTTAACTCTCTTTGGCTATATATTGAACCTAGACTTAGTTTACTAGGTGTGACACAACCCAAATTGTAATAGTTTACACCAAAACTATTACCAACCATTTTATTCATCCCAAAGTTTAGTATTCACTGTAAAACGTCGGGAGGTTGGAGAGCAATTCTCATCCATTGTTTTAGTTATTCGAGTTATCACGGTTAAGCTAGGTGATTGGAGGCGTGTGGTTGCTATAAGCCAGGATTTCTAGTTCTTGTAATTGCAAAAGTTTTGGTATTCTATGAACTTTGTTATGGATTTCTATTCTCTTGAGTTATTGGAATTACTTTGTTATTTCTTGTGTTTTGTTATTATTATCATGGAGTAGTTTTTGAATGTACTTGTGTGTGAGGATGTAGGAAATCATACTAGTGTTCTCATATGTGATGCATGTATATATGATCTTGTTTAAATGAGTTTGTTGGAAAAATACTAGTCTTGTTTGATTTGACGGTAAAACATGTTTTAAGAAAAAGGACCGAAAGGATTTCTCTTGTGTTTTATTCCAAAAAGTTAAGTGGCAAACTAGTATGGGGATATGGTGATTGACAACCACCATGTTTACTTATTAAAACAAGACAAGAAACATTTTCATCACGAAAGGTCGAAAGATTCGTAGCAACAAGTTTAATAAGAACATTTTACAAACAAATGGATTTTTTAAAGGATAATCATTAGGATAAGGACCGAAGGATTACTTATACGTTTTTGTTCTTAGAATGATTTTTGCAAACATAAACCATGGTTAGAAATCATTTGCTTATGATTTGTGCATCACATCAAGAGTTTATACCAAGCCTTCATGAACACTTACTATGATTGCCTATAGACTACACACAAGTATATATATTTCTTTATATTGAATTTCGCTATAACATCACTTTTGGAAGAAGCCTTGACAAAGCTTTCTTGTTACTAATCTTTTAAAACAATTTCAAACACAAAATCTCTTGGGACGATCTCGACTTACCCACCTTTGCTATCATGAGCAGTATTGCTCGTTGTGTTTATAGTATTAGGCGGATAAAATCGTGTTAATAAATTTTTAAACTTGCACCCGGTAAGCACATCAAGTTTTTTGGCATTTGCGGGATTTTGATTTTTAAGCAATTTGATTTTGTTAAGATTCTGTAAAATTGGTAGATTTTAAAATTGAATTTCGTGAAGAGTAAAAAAAATTGGTTTAGAGGCTAGCTGATCCGGTTAGCGCAACAAATCCTGTTGTGCTCTCGGAAAATTTTGTCTTTGATATTCATAGTTTTAGTTTATCCAGTGATTTGTGTTATAGTTTATAGATTAATTCTTGTCATTTCTGATTTTTATAGATTATCTCTTGGGTTGTTTATGATTTTCTTAGATTTTTAGCTTTTCTATTATTTTTAGTTATTTTTAGTTTTATTTACGTTTTAGTTAATTGTCTTAATTACAGTAATTAGAAATAGTTAATTTTTAGGTTTTATGGTTTTAGTAGTCTTAATGAGTAGTTTAATAGATTAGTTAATATAGTTTTCATTTCATAACTTAATTAATTTTATAATCAATAAGGATAATGAGTAGTCTCAATTAATTAAGAGTTTAAGTACACTTAATAGTTTTTAATTTTAATTAATTCTTGGTTTAATATATATATTTTTTAGGAAATCAATCCAACCGTTCGGTTGCAACCCGCAACCGATCGGTTGGATATTTTAATTAAGTTTACCACCAACGAAGATGGTTGGTGAGCCAACCGATCGGTTGGAGCTCTTGGTAAATAAAAATTTCTACTTTTTAAATTTTGAGTTTTAGCTTGTGTTTTCAGTTATGTTAAGTGTCTTTACTTGCTTATGTTAGGTTCCCATATTAGTAACACAAGAATCAATATAAGAAAGGAGATGAAGGAAGGATCGGTTGGACACACACACTCTCTGGCGTATAATATCGAGAAAAATTAAGCATAAGTGAACTAGGACAACATGCAAGTTCCTTCCTTTCCATAATGGGATTTGGCATAGGCTCATGGGCTTTCTACATGAGCCTAGCCTTAATAACTAACATAAAAGCCATAATTAAGCTAACTATTACATATTAATTACTAACACTTGAATTCTAGTTTAGGAGTGATTCCAACAATCTCCCCTAAGTGTTAGTGATTGATTATTTGATCTTTAAGCGTTGTAGGTGTGATGTAATAGTAGCCTTGGCGTCTTGACATTCTTCTTTCTTGTGAGAAGTTCCTTGATTCGAACACTCTCCAGTGTAGGGAAATTGTTTCCTTTGAAGTTACGCTTTGACATCATTTTCTTTGTTCTTTGATCATTGTTCTTTGTGATGGAAGTGATAGTATGTTGTTGTTGTCCTTCCGAGTCAGCTTGTTGCTCAGTCTCCACGCCTTTCTCCAACATACTCACACACTCTGGATGTTAGATTTCGATCGATGTAGTTCTCCTAGTCTTTAAACTTTGTAGATTATTTGACTTTGATGAAGAATCATTATGACTTTGTGTTGCCTTTTGAGAGAATTAATTAGTGTTGTTATTGGTATGAGCATGTAGAGAATCGCACAATCTTTTCCACCGCAAGCATCCATAAGAAAACATAAAACATGGGTTAGAAATAATCCGGTGCTTACAAGTTTGAACTTTGGCGTGTTAACATCATAGTGTGAAAACACATATCTAATTCTCAAAAGGTCGTTCCTGAAATGGAGTCCCACAAGTGATATAACGCGATGTACCGAAATACACCTCTGATTCGGATGAGCCGAGGTACACCGAGCATCACCCCACTATGACCGTTTGAGACACACTAAGCATAATCCACGGGGAGTTAAAGTGACTGCTGTCGGGGCGTTTGATGTTGACTGGCGGAGTTTCCATTCAATCGAGGATCACGGTGTGACCCCTCATAAATGTTCTCGACAGTTGCTAAGATCGTGTAGGACTCTAGAATGTATCACTAAGTCCTTATTGTTGAGCGACAAGTGATGAAATGTCAAGTGTACCTAAGAGATCTTTGATGAATCTCGTGGCTCTAGACTCAATAGTGCTTTAGTTTTCACGAGGGGAGACTAGGGAGAGGGTCTCTTTCTTCAATACAACAATCCCTAAGAAAGCCGATAGTTTACGTAGGGTTCCCTGAGAAATGAAACAAGCTTCGTTGAGAGAAACTTGAGTGGCTCGAAGGTTTAGTGCATGTCGTGGGGTCATCCACGACTTTGATCTTCAATAGGGTGTCATCAAGTGACAACCCGTAGCATATGAATTGAACCCGGTGTCTGCCCTAAGTTGAATAATCTGGAGGGCTATTTATTTTCACCCTTTTCTTTACTTTTCTTTTTAATTCTTCAACTCCTTCTTTCTCCGATTCTCTTTTCTCTTTTATAATTATATACCTAAGGACTTCTAATTCTAACTATTGGTGGTGTCCTTGGGTAGATGCCTCCGACTCTGGATCATAAGATGGTTATTTCTAACCTTAGTCACCTTATAACTCCATGACTATCCTATGTTGCCATAAAACCATTATCATGAAAATCTCTCACAGTGGTTATGAATAAAAGCTTTTTGTACCACTGAGAGTTTAATTTTTTGCGAAATACTCCCCTCCACGTGCTTAAGTATTTTCGAAACGCAGCGGTGTGAGAAAGCGCTCACTTTTGAATATTAACTCTAGATAGACAATCCCCGAGACACGGATTCATAGTTTAAAGTTACATTGACTTTGGTGACAACCTCTAATAACTACCTTGAAGGTGTGGACAAACCTCGAAGGTTGTCAAACCCGTCAAAGTTCATGTCTACCAAGAGTTTCTCGAATGGTACATTCTACTAAGACAAGTCCTTGGCGAGACACGTTTACATCACTAGCGAACTAGCTTGAAATTATTACCCGTCCCAGACAAGTCTTTTGAGTTACTAACATTTAAGATCTCGTCAATTCATTGGTTAAGTCTTTATCACGAAGATTCAATTGCAATTCACAACATATTTCTTATCACATAATTTTTCTCCCCCTCAAAATGGCATATAAATGTTATTTTTGATGAAATTTTGATATCGAATATGTCCATTTCGAGTTTTGTGGGAAGATTACCACCAAGAACAATTTGTGAACAAAGTTTTTAAATCAAATACTCCCCCTCAACAAGTGATGTTAACTTTTGAGGTTTTGAAAATTATAAGGGGAAGTACTTATTCTTTTGAGGAAAACTTTGAAAATGAAAGTTTTGATTAGTTTTACTCAAAAGTAATAAGCCTTCGCTCCTTTTAAAAGGATTGTGGCACTGAAGCGTACCACAGTATCCTTTCATTACAAGTACGGGTTGTACACTGTTATGTGTGCGCAAGCCATTGTCAAATAAAATCACACATCTAAATAGTAAATTAAAGAAACAGATCAAGGGATACCAGGAGTCTCGGTAATCAGCAATAACTCGAGAATGCGCATGGGCGTTGATAGCTTTGAGAGATATGCTTGGGCGACCACAGCGAAGCTCTTCAATGTTTTGATTTGATCCCTTGAACAACCTTTCATCAATCCCTTGATGATATTCTTAACATCCCTTATGTCCCTCAATTCCATCTCGACCCAATGCCTTCATGTATCTCCTTTAACCACGATCGCTAAACCGTCCCTAACTTTCTTGATTGTGATCCCCAAATTGTGTAGCTCGTTGCGCATCGTGAAGCAATTGTGGTGTAGTTCACTTCGTAGACTACCCCAAATGGTTTCTTAATTAAGGTGTCTTGAGCAAGTTGGTTGATGTCGGGAAGGGCTAGGTGAGCCTTTATGAGATTGACCGTTTGATAAGATTCCACGGCAAGATGTCCTCTACGTTCTTGGATCACAATGCTTCGATGAAGATTAATAATGACTTGATGTACTCGCGTTGGATAGTTGTGGAGAAATGTTGCATTCGTCCTTGCACCTTAGCGAGATACATATCTTCAATGTCATTTAGTGTGATCTCGGAAAATCCTTCGAAATCATAATCCTCTTCATCTTGTCGTTTGACCACAATGTTCTTGAGTAATGTGTAGTCCCACTTCGATGACAGGGTAATATGCTTGATTGCAATGATCCGTTTTTCACTAAACACCTCCTTTTTGGACTTATGAACCTAGAAGCTTCTATAGAATATTCTTCGTTCGGGCCAATGATGAATCCCATACATCGCATCAAGGTCATACTATTCCACTTTAGCAGCAAACATATGTGAGGCTTCTTCCTCGATTTGAATTGTTAGAATAGATTGCATGGGAAAGGAAATGTGAGTGATGTAGCTTTCTTGAAACATCACTCGTGAAGAAACTTCGAGGTCCTTTGTTGAAGAGCGGTATGGGATTTAAGGTTGATCCGTTCGGCCAATTGTTGGTAGCGCCGTTGATACGTGTTGTAGGGAGCCTTGTCTTGTCTTGTGAAGTCGATGTTAGCTTCAGGATTGAGCCAATCGATATTGTTTGACATGGCTCGGGCAATGTTGTCGAGATGGTATTCGACTTCAATTGCACTTTAGACTATCTTTAAGCGGTTGGAAGGCATCATTCGTTATTCGCCTTAGCTCAGCCTTAGTCATCTTCTTCACTTTAAGCTGTTCTTGAATCGACTTCACATGCTCCATAGTACGGCCATCTACCATTTCTTGACCTTACGGTAGTGAGGGTATCAACAAGTGTAGCCAGTCATATTTTGCGGTGTCATCTTCATCTAGCCATGAGACAACATTGGTCTTTTCTTCTTTGGCTTTGAGGAGGACGGTTTTGTTTATTGAGGTGGGAGAGGTGGGTTGTTGTTGGGGCTCTGGGATCTCTTCATCGCCGTCACCACGGTGTACTGAAATGATCACGGTTTTCTCTGTGAGGTGGTAACTTCGAGAGTCTGAGATTTCTCGATGGCAGTGAGAACTTGGAGGAGATTTTGTTTCGGTTGGAGTCCTTTGAAGTGGTGGTGGCATAGAGGAGGATTCACCGACTTTCTTTGGACGCTTTTTGTGAATCCTTGTCCTTGTCATCGTCATCTCTTGGTCATTTAGGTTGACCTGTGACTCTTTGCATGAAGACTTGAGTTGATAATCTAGTAGACCTTCAAAAAATTTAGCTTCATCTAAAGTAAAGGTTGCAGATCGTTTAGACATTTGCATCACCAATTCGAAATTAACTCACCCGGAGAGAGATAGTCGCGTTGTTGTATGTTTGGAGTAAGTTGTGCTGAAAATATCTCCTTGTCACACCATGGACAATTAAGAAGAAACTTGTAAGTATATTCTCTTGCCGTCTTCATTTCCTTTGGAAATCTCTTTTGAGAAGCTTCTGGATATGCTCCCTTTCTTCCAACATCTCGTTTATCCCGTCTTGAAGAAGGTTAATCACATGAGTTGAGTTGACTTCTTGTTGGTCACGTCTTTCTTCACTTGACGGCTTTGACAATCGTTGTCTTAGCTCGGGATATCAAGAGTCGGTTGGTTTCTTCTGAACTTGGATCGGATCTGGTTGAGTCTTTGGATGGTGGTGGAGAAGAGTGAAGGCGAGTCGATGATGATGAGACATGAGGCTGGGGTCTTTTGGTGGCTCGATAGTTAGTTCCTGGAGGCGTCTTTGGACTATCTAGAAGAAAATCATCATAGTCAACCGTCATCTTTTCAGATTAGCCATTTCTTGACCTTAATCACGGCTTCTTCATCTGCTTGAGCTTGAGCTTCTTTTTGCTTTTTCTTTAGCCGCAACCTCGGCATCTTCATCGAGAATTTTCTCGAGACTTCTCATTGGTTCCTCAAAGTCATATTTGATAAAATCCTTGCCTTTGTTGTTGTTGTTGGGTGGTGGTACCAGTTCCTTTATCGGGTTGATTGCATGGCCGGTTGTAAATAGTGCACCACCACTTGACCCTCAGGCCACGAGTTTGTTCGCGGGTCTGAGCAACATGTTGGAGCGATATTCAACTTCTTTGGTAGTCTTTGTCGGTGTTTCTTCATCGAGCTCTCATCTTCCTCGGCTCAAGCAAGCTGGGTTTTACCTTTATCGACCTTAGGACTTAGAGGTTTTGCTCTTGTCAAAGTATCATCGATAGGAGTTTGAGTAGATGACCTCTTCGTCGTTTCGTGTCCTCGAGTCCTCGTCCATTAGCTTTTGTTGCGGTTCAAGTTTGGGAATAGGGATTGCCTCCTTTAATGGAACTATCCTTTTACGGAAGGACTCCTCTTGGATACCTTCTAATACTCTCGATGCTCGCTATACTTCTGTCTTGCCTCTTAGGGTCTTCCTAACAGGTGTTCGGAAGATTTTTCATCCATGAATCCCACTTTCCTAATGCGCTTCCAAATAGCGTGTGTATGATTGTAGTCCTTTGATATTAGCAGTGAGAAGGCAATCTGGTAATACCACACCTTGTTTCTTTATAGTTGATTCTTTAAATCTTACCATATTGAGTGTGGGTTCAAGCAACACGGAGTGATATTTGGGGTCATCAAGTCTCAAAGGAATATCGGGATTATTCCACAGAGCCTTTGGATCAACAACTTGGTATATCGATGTAAGGGATCTTGGTGCGGGATTTTAGGTAAGACATCATGTCGTCCCGGTCGAGCTGCAAATTGATGTGTTTCATGTTGACCATACCCCAAAATATTTGAAGTTCCATGAGCTTTGGATGCCCAAAACCACTGTCATGTCCAGGCTGACTTTGTAATCATGATGTAGAGGTTCTCCATGGTGGGGGATGTTCTTAAGATCCACGAGATGAGTGCTGTGATTACCCCGGACTTCATCATAGCCGATGTCGACCATGAACTGGAGAGAGACCTCTTCAGAAGGAGTAGCAGAGTAATGGCAGTGGATGGTAGGAAGTAGAAGAACAACCCTTAAATCTGCAGGAGTGATGGTGAGTTGTTTGTGATTAAGTGTCACCGTCACACCACTTTGAACTTTGACCTTTTCGTATCGTGTGCGGAATTGGTGGAGATAGATTTCCGGCATTAGCGAATTTAGCATGTTCTAGTAAGGGTGAGTCTTGAATATCCACGGCAATCGACAAGAAGACTTCAGAACAAGTGAAGTTTTCAAAATCGACCCAGGTTGTTCTTTCCAATCTTCATAGGGTTGCTTGGGAAGATGTCTTCCATTGAGAGAACATTTTGTACATCAATGTATTCCATTTGGGCGTCCATATCATGATCTGAAAGATATTTAGCCAAAAGAACCAATATATCGAAAGACATTATGTTAGTCAATAGTTTATTTTATTTTCTATTTATTGAATGTGATATGTCAATGATTGTTACGTGTTCAATTTCACTTGTTAGTCTAATAGTCCAAAGACGTCGTGATAAGTTTCGTGACTAGATTAATCTTTGAGTTTTAAAGTCCAATTTTTCACTTATTTTCACAACTTATTCAACATTTAAGCTTATTAATAACATTTTGGTTTCGTGACATTATGATTTATTTAATTACAATTTTGTATGCAGCGTAACAATTCATAATTTTGGTTGATTTAAGGCTTGGTAAAAAATTCCAAGCTTATGCGTAAGCGATGAACCATACGTGTAGTTATAAGCTTATGCGTAGGATCTGACATACGCGTAAAATGTTACGTAGGAAAAGAGGGCCTTAAGCATAGAGCTTACTAAATGGCGTATGTGGAACCTTAGCGTAAGGCTTGCACGTAAAGTGAACCTTATCGCGTAAAGGTTCTTGTTCACATATCCTTCACAAGATCTGTAGTCCCCTTTGTAGAACCTTACGGTAAAGGTTCGCAGCGTAAGATTTCTCGCGTAACATTCTATAAGGTGATCCTTATCGTGAAGCTCAATTAACCTTGATTACGAATTTTCCGCAGCGTAATAATCACGAAATAATTCATCATAATACAATCATTAACACATACATTCAATCACTTTCAGTCTAATCATGAAGTCTCAATCAAAGCGGTTATCGTAGAAAACTTCTTACGCGTAAAACTTAAACCCTAGGTTTCAAAATTACGGTAAGAGTTTTAACAATAGAATTTGCACCAAATCTTTTAGGATAACTTAGAGGCCTAGTGAGTTGTCCTAAACAAGTTTTAACATAAAAAAACTTGTGAATCAAAAGTACCTAAATTGTATGAACATAAACCCTAAATCTTAATTTTCACACAATTGAAGATTCTGGGTATGTTTTAAGCCTAGATACGATCAATTAAACATGTAAACAAAATCACACAACCATCTTTTTAACCAGAAACTCTCCCAAATGAAAACACCCAAATTTACGCATAAACCCTAAATTCGAAAAATGATTAATAATGTTTTCTGGGTTGATTTGGTTGATAGATATGGTTTAAGAATGATCATTTAAGCATTTTAACATATCCATTTTATCAATAAACACCTAAACATGATTTCATGTTCATACGCTTATGCGTAGAACACAAAATCAATCCTAGAGTAAAATCTAGGCGTTGGATCATGAAACAAATCAAAACCATTGTTTAAATAATCATTTAGAACGTTTACACACACAATTGAAGATTAAAGCAGTTTGTGGGTTGAATCTTATGCATGAATTAGGTAGTTGAGGATAATAAATGTAGTGAAGTCAATGTGTTTAGAAATTTGGTGGAGAGTTTTACCAAATTAGTTCAAGGTTTTAATTTCAGTCCTCCACCTTAACCATTTTCATACATAGCACTTAACTTCCATTTTGGTTAAGAAATAATGAAATTTTATAAATTTGAGCTCGGTGTCGAGTGAACGAATTAAGACCACCATTAACAAAGATACATCCGGGATGAGGTAACATGAAAGTTCAAGGTTTTATGAAACCGAAAAATATTTACTTTCTCCCCCTCAATACTTGACCAAGAAAAATCGAATTTTGAAAGAGTAAAGTGTTGTGGGAAGAAATGCACTTGCCATGTTAGAAGAAATATAGATAGAAGAATATTTTTGTTGTTTCATCAGATTTTATATTTTTGTATTTTGTTTTTGAAAATATTTACAAAAGAGGTTTTGGTGTTTGGTGGTTTAAGAATGTTTTAAACCTCACGAGTCAAACACCGCATACCGATCCGGTGGACCAACTCATTAAACCTAGTAGGAGCTAAGGCTTTGGTGAGAAGATGCGCTTGATTGGTATTGATTCCACAAAGTATAATTCAATGGTACCCTTTTCCGTGCTCCTTGATCAAATGATATCAAGATCGATGTGCTTAGACTGAATGTTGAGCGAGTTGCACGAGATCGCAATAACGCCGATTGTCGTACCGGGATTACGTCAAATCGTAACCATAGTATTTGAGTTGTGTTCTCATCGAGAGACTTGAGCACAACTGCGCGACATGGCTACATATTACGCCGGTTGAGGACGTGATGTACAATCGCTTGCTTCGATTGCCATGACGGTTTATCACCAAGAAATTGTAAGGCTCTGAAGTACTTTTCGAGAATCTAAGCAACTGCGTCGGCGTCTGAAAAAGCTATTAGTTCAAAACCGAATCGCCGGATACGGATCCACAAATTAGTGGTTCCCTTGATGTACCGGAGGATACTTTTAGCCTCGAAGAGGTGGGTTTCGATTGGTCTTGACCGATAACGAGCAAAGATATGGCAAAAAAATATCGAGTCTCGGTTGTTAGATACATGAGGGACCCAATGATACTTGATTATTTGGTAGGAACCAATTTCCCATGCAAATCAACGTCCAGTTTCGTGGTATGTGCCATAGGTGTGGCATAGGTGTCTGAGTTTGCACTCGTGTTTTTTAAGATTTCAAGATCATATTTGGACTGACTTAGGAAAATACCACGGGGTGATTGATGAACTTGCAATCCAAGAAAGAATGTAAGTTCACCCATCATGGACATTTCAAAATGTTTTTCATTAGTTTTGAAAAGCGTTTGAGTATTTTAGATGTGTTGACCCAAAATGATATCATCCACATAAATTTGAACGATTAAAATGTGTGCCCCGTGATATTGTATGAAAAGTGTAGGGTCGGCCGAACCTTTGACGAAATTATTAGCGATCAGAAAGGATGATAACTTATCATACCACGCCCGAGGGGCTTGTTTGAGACCGTAGAGAGCCTTCTTAGCTTTGTAGACATGATTAGGGAACTGGATCAACGAATCCTTGCTGGCTGACATAGACCATTTCTTTCAGTTTCCCATTGAGAAAAGCAGTTTGACATCCATCGAAAAAGACCGTGATGTTCATGTGAGCCGCAAACGCCAGAAAAATCCGTACGGCCTCAAGACGAGCAACCGGAGCGAATGATTCTTCAAAGTCAATACCTCTTCCTGTCTATAACCCTTAGCCACCAGACGTGACTTATTTCTGATTACGGTTCCTTCAAAATCCAATTTGTTTTTCCAAATCCATTTGAGACCAATGACGAAGACCCCTGTTGGTCTTTCAACCAATTCCCATATTTCAAGACGCTTAAACTGATTGAGTTCTTCTTGCATGGATTCAATCCAGTTGTCTTTTGTCATTGCATATTTAATTTTTTTAGGTTCAGATTGGTAGACAGTGAGTGCATAAATGCAATGTTCACCGTCTGTGTGAAGACGTTGTCTTGTTACTACTGGTTGATTCGGGTTACCAATAATGTTCTCAAGAGGATGGTCTTTCGTCCAACGATGTGTGGAAGGTTGATGTTGATATACATTATGCGGATTGGGAGGATTCAAATGGCTTGTAGATGATTTCGCAACATCGGGTGTGGTAGTTTCATTAGCAAACGGATTGAAGAACGCATTTGGATCATAATCTGCAGGTGGGGGTACTTCATTGTTCAGAAGATCATCAGCTGGTTCAGCGTCGTTGGAAGCGGTTTGTTCAACTGTTGTTGTAGAATAAACTGGTGGTGCTTCCTCAACAATAGTTTTTGTAGCAGGTGTATCAGGTATTGTATTTTGATTAGGTTGCGCAGCGGAAACATTGGATATACCTGGAGCACATTCATCAATATCATCACTAAACAGAGGCGCAAATAGCTGTTCCATTTGACGTCGAGTGAGTTGTAAACTAGGTTCAGCTGATGATGGGGTTTGAGGGAAGTTTAAACGGTTATGACCGGGTTCCAAGCTGTTATGCTCAGAAGCCATCTCAGTAAGCTCATCAAAATTGGTATGAATCGTTTTCATAATTTCCCTTGTACGACGATTCCAGATCCGGAAACCCTTAGAGTTTTCACAATATCCAACAAATACTCCAATGTCAGCTTTGGCTTTGAGCTTACCAAAGTCATCACGATCATTATTCAGATAACAAAGGGATCCAAATACATGAAAGTGTTTGAGATTCGGTTTACGGTTGTGGATAAGCTCATAAGGTGTTTTGTTGTGGCGCTTAGTAATCATTGAGCGATTCTGAGTGTAGCATGCAGTTGACACGGCTTCAGCCCACAAGTAATTAGGAAGTTTAGCATTAATTAACATTGTTCTTGAAGCTTCCACTAACGTAGGGTTTCGTCTTTCAACAACTCCGTTTTGTTCTGATGTACGTGCAATAGATGTTTTATGCTCAATTCCCACTTTCTCATAAAATGCACGAAGAGTTTGATTCACAAATTCAGTTCCTTTGTCTGTTTTGATTTGTATGACTGTGTTCCGTAGCTGAACTTGAATTTTTGTGAGAAATGTGATGATCATCTGTGGAGCTTGATCTTTACTTCGAAGGAAATAAACCCAAGTCCATCTTGAGTAGTCATCTACAATTACCAAGATGTAGCGTTTGCCATTAATTGTCTGCACGCACATCGGGCCACACAAATCCATGTGAAGAAGTTGAAGCACATGCTGAGAACTGTGTTCCACCTTTGAAGGAAAGTGAGCACGAATGCTTTTCCCTTGTTCACAGGCTGAGCATAGGTGATCTTTAGAATATCAAAATCTTGGGAGACCTTCAACAAGTTTGTATCGAGCAAGGTTGGTTATGGTTTGAAAGTTTAAATGTGAGAGACGATGGTACCATAGCCAAGATTTTGTAGATGTTGCCTTTGAAAGTAGACATATGGGAGATGAAGCAATCATGTCTTGCATTGAGATTGTGTAAAGACTTGAATTGCGGGTGCCAGACATAAGATCGTTTCCTTGTAGATCACGAATGAAACAAGTTTTCTCCCGAAAGGCAACTTCCAAATCTCCATCACGAACCCGACCAACAGAGAAGAGATTGTGACCGAGGCCTTCCACATAATAAACCCTGCTAATTTCGATGTCTGCCATTGATGTAATCTCCGTAGCCCATGATAGTTGCGAAGTGATCATTCCTGAATCTGACAGTGCCAATGAACTTTGCAACAAAGTTTGATAACAGTTTGAGATTGCCCGTCATGTGTCGAACATCCGCTATCAACAATACAAAGGATGATCGTATCACATGCATATACACAGACGACACGATGGAATAGAAGTAGATGTGGAACCGAAGAGTTAGTGGTTTCCTCAAACAGTTATAGTAGAAACACACATATCAAGGATTTTAGGTATCCATTTAAATTCAAGTGTATTATGTAACCATTTCTGCCATCTCCAACTAGTCTTAGCTTTAGTCTTAGTAAATGCACTAGGTGATAAGGTCTTCCTAGGAGGTGAATGTGGTTCTATGGGTACATCAATGCTCGTAGTTGGAACAGTAGAGGGTGGTTTACCTAGCACAGACTTAGAAGCATTAGTGGACCTAGAGGTATTCCGTTTTCTATTATTCCATTTACGATTCAAGATAGCCTTAGCAACACATCTATCATGACAACCAGAAAACATGCTTTTACGACAACCAACACAAGAGGCTTCAAACAAAACATTAAGAGTACTTAAAGATTCAACATTCGTTACATCACTTTGTTCATTACATTTGTCAGACGCAATATCTAAAGTGGGTGCAACTTGAGTTTTATTCAAAGTCCTAGGGTGTTCTTCTACTTCAGCATTCTTTATTGTTCTTTTCTTACGTCGCAACTTCCTATTCTTCCTTGTATTGCTCCTAGGCTGTGAAGTGCGGGCGTTGGGAAAAGAGGCAACTATTCCTGTTTTAGTAGAGGGAAACACATTAGTTTCTTGTGGTTTGTCATTAGATGTTCTAGAGTCATTTTGAATCTGTGTAGGTGTAGTTACTACAGTGTTACTATCCCTATCTTACTTAAGTTTCACCATCTCTGCTTTTAGATCATGGATAGTGTGTAACAAATCTTGATTTTCAGAGCGAGTTTGTACATTTCTATATACGACATCGTTTGTATGTGCAAGATAATTATCAAGTTCTTGTGATGCTTTTGCACGAGTCTGTTTGAGCAAATCAAATATGACACTATATTCCTTTTTAACTTTTGAAATTTCTTGTTCATATTTTGAAATTTGACACTTTAAAGACACATTTTCATCATCTAGTTGCTCGACTTTTTGGAGTAAGAGTTTTGGTATGCAACTGGTGGAGTTTGTTTTGCCAAGCAAGTTCACGAGTGTGACAATCTTGTTGACACCATTGAAGACGACGTTTTACATTTGAAATCTCATTTAACAATCGCTCATTTTCAACTCTTAAAAGTGTAATTTGTGACACAGTATCAGTATTCTCAACAATTTCAACAGAGACAACAGAATCAGTAGAGATATAATCAAATGCATATGCAACAGAATGTAATAACACCACATTATGGATATCAGCACATATAACATCTTCCAAGAGTCGATCAACATCTTTTCGTAACATTTTCTTTTTACTTTTTGTATTTGAAATAGATGTTTCTGTTTTCTCGAAAACTATTTTCATCAGTCCAAGTTACTTATGAAATTCCCTTTCCCAATACAATGCACAATTTTTCAAATTTTGAACATGGGGTAAAATTCTTTTCAAAAATATCTCTATGTTCTCGCTGTCAGGCGATTGAAAATGTTCAACTTTTATTTCAGAATGAAATTCAATATCACGTTCTAAAAGTTTGATGTCAGATAGGAAAGTGTCAAAATATCTAAGAATTTGACGACTTTCGGTTATTGATTTTACTTCACTGAGTGAAGGTAAAGGACCATTAATTTGTGCAGAATTGGGTTGGGGACCAACATTAGAAGACTCACACATAGGTGTGATAACCCAAGGTGTGTTAGAAGTATCCTTTTGTGCGAACGAAGTGACGGCTTTTGAATAGTTAAATGGTTTGTTATAAACAACATTTTCTAATTTTGATTGACTCTCGCCTTCTACATCTAATTCCTCTTGGCGATTATATTCAACAACACTCATAATGGAATCATCAATTCTATGTTCTCAGACAGTAAACTTCAGGATTTAGTTTGAATGCTCTATTTGAAAACTTAGGTTTGTAATCAGCAAGATTCGGTCCATATCCATTTGGATTTAGTTTGAAAGTAAACTTTTGAATCGTTGTGATTGATTCACCAAGTTTATAAACAACATTTCAAAACTCTTTGATTTTGTTCTGTAAATCGACAATTTCTTCAAGATAGTTATCTATTCGTTTCGTGGAATGATTTTTGTACTCAGTGAACTATTTTTGACAAGTTAACAACTCAGCCTTGGCTTTTTAAGTTTCCAAAGTAAGAGCGTTAAGTTGTTGTTTATGATCAAATTTCAGTTGTTCTATTTGAGACAACAAAGCATTCTTGGATGCGACTAGATCACGTATCTGTTGTTCTAATGAGTTTTCGTTTTGGAAAGATTTAGCAAAAGTGACTTCAAAACCTTGTTCACGTTTTTCTTGAGTTTTAAAAATGTTGAGTTGTCTTTTTAAGCATTCAATATCCCTGGTTAACAGTGCATTTTTGTTTTTTAATTGTTGATTGAGTTCACAACATTGTTCCATTCGGGATCGTTGGTCATTAAGTAAGAGGTCAATATCCGGATTAGGCAAAGGTCTAGCTGTTCAACGTGAGTCTCAACATGATCATTATTCAAATCCTCAAGTATAACCACGAAGTCAACTTGATTATCAATGGTAACCAGGAGGTCATCTTGATCGTCAAATGTAACTATTGGATCTAGTTGAGTATCATCAGAATGAGATGTGGACGGCTCATGTTGAACATTCTGGGCCTCGTCGGATTCAGATGTTGACTGAGATATTAGATCAGTGATGAAAATGGTTTGATCCGGTACCTGAGACATGCCGTCAGTGTCATACACTGGGCCTGTGTCGCTCATATGGAGTTCGTGCATGTTTTCCATCAACATAACTGCTGCATTAGCCTGCAAGTCCTCCATTTCATCATCAGAATCTGCATTTGCCATGAAGCTCTGTTCCTTGTTGGTAAGAGTTCCACCGGCTTCATCCTTAAGAGCCAAGAGTAAAGCTTCTTTGTGATAAGCGCTGCCTCTTGTCCTCGGCTTTGGGCATTCATTAGCCAGATGCCCCTTCTCATTACAGTGATAGCAACGAATACCATTAATCCCATTCTCGAGCATTACCTGCTCAACCACTTGAGCCATTTGTTGTTGTGGAGCACCCATGTTATTCCTTCCCATTGGATTAAACCCTTGACCACCGCCCATCCGACGAAACATTCCCACGATTCTGAACTTCAACACGTCCATTGTTAACAGCAGCTTGATTCCTTGTGTTTGATGAGGTACGAATGCAATTGTTGGATTTGTTTGAATATCGGCCGAACGCTCTAGCAATCATGACAAACCCTTGCTGCAATGCATCGAAAAGCTTCTGATCCTCATTAGATTCATTGTAAAGTGCTTGATCATTGTTGTTGTTGTTGTATGGAACCAATTGAGTTTTGAGATTGGTGTCGCTGTGACGGATCATATGGTGTTATCTTAGCAGATGGTTAAGCAGTGGGTTGTGGAGGATTTGTAAATACTGTTTGTAAAGTCGGTAATTGAGGATAACAAGCTTGAGCCCACAAAGCTAATTGTTGATTATCCGGAAGTGAAGGTGAAACAGTTTGTCTATGAATAACCCTTTGTTTGTCAACTTCTTTTTTATGGGGCTTCAAATAGTCGTACAACAATCCGTATGTAGCATGATGAAGATTCTTTGCTTGACGGATGAATATGACATACTTTTCCCAATCAGGACCAAGGCTACTTAGGAACTTAGTGTTGACTGTAATTCTTGGCATAATGATGTTGTGTTTGTCCAAGTCATTTATGATGTCTGAAAATCGATGATGATATGACTCTAATGTCTCCCCTGGTTCAATCATGAAGTGTTCATAAGCCAAGTAGATTTTTGATTCCATGTCTTCTTGATTGAGTTTTGTGCCTTCCATGAGAAGATGAATATGCTCCCACATTGCTTTAGCAGTCTTTTGAGCATCAACACTTCGAAGTATCGGATTAGGTAATCCCAAAAGGATATATTGCATTGCTAGCTCATCGGCTTCAAAATGTAGAAGTTCATCAGCAGTGAGGTCAGTAAGACTTGCAATGTTGGTGACGTCACCTCTTGATGGATTGGCATTTGGATCTCCGGGTGTAACGACAGTAGGCTTCTGAAATGGACCTTCCAGGATGACTTTCTTTAAGAACTTTCCATGTGGCTTCTTTAGATCACAAAACCTAAAGAACCTAATCACCCATTGATCGTAGTTTCCAGGAGTGAGCATTGGAGGTCTATCAAGCGATCCAGCCTCATGAATGGATTGTTGGCTACTTAAAGCTTCACACATCTTTGCAAACCAAGACGGTTCCTTCATAGTATTCCTGGACTGATGTTGATTGTTAAAGTTTGTGTAAGGTTGTACTTGAAGACTAGGGGGTGGTTGAATCATTTGTGGTTGAATTGCTCCTTGAGGAAATTGTTGTTGAAATTGTTGTTGATAAACTTGTTGTAGATTGAATTGTTGTTGCTATTGACTGAGTTGTTGTTGTTGTTGTTGAGGATACACATGAGGAAAGTAGTTAGAGTATGGTGGTTGAGACATCTTGATAACTTGTGTTGTAAAATGGATCTTTGTAGTCGAATGAAACTTTGTTGATGAATAGTCCTTAGGCGTAGAAACCAAGTTTAGGCAACGAAAACCTTAGGCGTAAAAATACCAAACTTACGTGTAAGATGTAAGCTTACGCGTAGGATTAGCTTACGCGTAGGGTTAAGTAAACCTTAGCTTATGCGTAGACTAAGAGCTTAGGAGTCGAATGCTTATGCGTAAGATTTACTTATGCGTAAGACAAGGCTTAGGCGTAAGGAAATGCTTAGGCGTAAAGATTCTACGCGTAAGAGTTAGCTTAGGCGTAAAACTAGGGTTTTGCCCAAAAATCCTTTACACCTATAACAGTGTAAAAGATATCCAAATTCGAAGTGTTTTCAGGCTTATCCAAGCAAGAAAACACTGAGTAAACCAAGAAAACTGAAGATCAAACCAAGGATAACTTACGCGTAAGATTAGGGTTTTCTTATGCGTATGATTATCCAAAACTGAGTATTCTGCCCAAAGAGTTTCTAAACTAGATTTTTAGGATGAAACAGCTTCAAAATCACCAAAATAACACAAAAGTGTGAAACTTGATGATCCAAAACTTTTATACACCCAACGCGTAGAAATATCCACACGATTAAAACCAAGCTTAAAAACTATGTAATACACGTAAAGTTTCAAACTTTTTGCCAAAAACTTAAACTTTAACACTAAATAACCTTTAAAGTAGAAGAATATTGGATTTTAAAGTGTAACAATGCAAGCTTTTGAACGTATGAAGATTGTATTCCGAGACTTACGCGTAACACACAATAACATCAAAAACAAAATCGTTTCACCCAACTATTTGGCGAATGATACCACTGTTAGGTTCCCATATTAGTAACACAAGCATCAATATAAGAAAGGAGATGAAGAAAGGATCGGTTGGACACACACACACTCTACGCGTATAATATGAGAGAAAAGATAAGCATAAGTGAAATGTAAATGTGAACAACCAACCTTCAAGAGAAGGTTTACATGGGTATTTATAGGAAGGAACTAGGGCAACATGCAAGTTCCCTTCCTTTCCCATAATGGGCTTTGGCATAGGCTCATGGGCTTTCTACATGAGCCTAGCCTTGATTACTAACATAAAAGCCATAATTAAGCTAACTATTACATATTAATTACTAACACTTGAATTCTAGTTTAGGAGTGATTCCTACAGCTTAGTATATGTTTCTTTAGTTTGCTTTTGTTTTTGCTAACTCTAACGCTAATGATTTGGATTTTTGTTTTTGGTTTTGTTTTGTGTTGTTAGATATTTATTATGGATAGTTTAAGCGGAATTTCTGAGCACCTTCGTAACTTGGATGAGATGTTCAAAGACACCGGGAGTTCGTTGGAGAAGATTGGAAATATCTTAGAAGGGAGTAAGAAGGATTTGGCGATTGATACGATTAGTATGGAAGAAACGGGTCAAAACAAAGTTCAACTTCCTAAGATGGGAAGAGTTGTGGTATTAACACAAGCACAGCAAACGGAGTATGATTCGCCACTTATGAGGTTCGGTACACCTTGTAGTGTAGAGGGGGTAAGTGCTTGGGACGCGCAACTAAACATGGCTTATGGTGAAAATTAGATTGTGGAAAAAGTTCTTGATCAAACTGGTCATTTGCGTTTGGATTACGAAGCTTACAGAAGAAGAATGGTTAAGAATCTTAAGGTTAACATTCATGGTCACATTTTTTAAACGGATTTTGTTGTCTTGGAAGAAGGGAACGCTGATGAGCCCAATCTATGTTTTGGGTGGGATTTTCTTGTAACAACCAAATGCCAAGTGGATTTTGCCTTGGGGGGAAATGAGGATCAATATCACCGATTTGGAAGAAGAAAAGGGGGTGAATGAGATGCTTGTGGATTTATGTGCTAATATGAAAAAGGAAGATGTGGAATTCGTAAAGATGGGGAAGGCAAATAGGAAGAAAACCTCATCCAACACTTTAACTCCTACCACATCCACCAATAAAACAAATAACTACACACCTTCACCACCTACTACACCAAACACTTTCAAACCGTTAACCCAAGAACAAAAAGAAACTATTTTGGAAAACCTTGAACAAAAGTTTCTTGAGCTAAATGAGAAAAAGCCGGTGATTGAGGTACTACAAGATTACGTTCTCTACCACAAAAAACTAGATGCGGTGATGCTAGCAAGAGCAAGATTGGAGGATAAAGATCTATCGGAGGAGGATAGATATAGGATTTTGTTTAGAGGTATGCCACGTAAGGAGAAAGATCCGGGGAATTTTTTTTTGTCAATTAAAGTGAACGGGACCACACCAGTGTATGCCTTAGCCGATACGGGTTCAAGCGTTAATGTTATGCCCTATCCATTGTTTAAGACGTTGGGTCTTAGTAAGCCACAACCAAATCATTCAAAACTTACCATGGCGGATAATTCCCAAGCAAAAGCGATGGGGGAGGTGAAAAATGTAAGAGTTCAAATTGGTTATCAACCCTATTTGGCTGATTTTCTAGTCCTATACATTTCGGTGGATAAGAGTTTACCACTTCTACTAGGAAGACCATTCCTACGCACATGTGGTGCATTCATAGACATGGGTCGAGGTACGATGACTATCGATGATGGAATCTCGAAACAAACCTATTATCCCAAACCGAGGGGACCAGTTGTGGAATTCATGGAAGATTTAGAATTGATGGAAGCGGACGAGGACTTTACTTGTTTTGAAGTAGGACGTGATGTCTAAGGAAACCCGATGTATGGACCACTAGCTCCATCATACTTTGATATTGAGGATAAGATGGAACGCGCACTAGCGGTGGAAGCATTTTACAATCCATTCAAAAACATCCTTGTTTACAAGAAGCTAACCGATTTCTTAGGTTCTTTACCGGTTCAACTCAACAACTTGGAATGGGGACCCGAGGGGTCGGGTATTTACAAGAGACAGAATGGGGATGGAGAATGGCACGTCAAATTTGATATACTATGTCCGGATGGGAGAATATTTATAAGGAAGTTCAAAACTTATGAAACACACCGTGAATTGACCAGGAAATTTCTAAGTGAGGACATCTTAAGGCATGAGTATTTCGAGGAATTCTAAGGAGAAACATGGCACCATAATAAACAAGCAATTGTTTGCTTGAATTTCATGAACTTCTTTTTAATTTTATGCATTTAGGATTTCTTGTTTTTCATTTCAGTTTTATCTTTATTATTATGTTGAGGTTATTTGATTAATGCATTATGAATTTTAGTTTTAGTTTTAGTTTATGAGTATGATGATTTGAGTTTTGAGATTAGATGATTGTTGCAATTTCCAAATGGTGGATGAATGTTGTGTGCATTTTTAATATGATTTTTTAGTAAACGAATGTTGGAAAAAATGCAAACCGAAACGGTTGTGTCCATGACTGAACCGGTTGCATACAAGTATATATACCAAAAATTCAATTTTTCCAGAAAAGCACACACACACACTAATCCTCCAGCTAGGTTTCGCAAAATTCGACCAATAGAAGCTATTTGAAGGTTGTATAAGTGGTAGAAGATCAGCATGGCACCCAAACAACTAAGCATCTGCATTCAATTAGCTCAATTAAGGTTTAATTAGAGCATTTGATTCGAATTGCAAATTAGGTCACTAATTTGGGGGTTTTTGATAGAATTCGAATTAAGTTGTAATCTTTTAGGATTAAGTGGGTAATTGATATAGGAATGCATTGCATAAAGAATTGTAGTGATTGATTCAACATGGAATGAGTATTAGATGATCGAATTTTCGTATTTAATTAGGTTGTGCCATTGAATCAAATTAAGTTGCAATTGGTGATTCCTAGTTGGTAGATGATGCGTTCCTAATGAATAATAGATGTCGCATTGTTGATTAGAACTAGTAATTGAAAGAATTGAGGTCTAATTTGTTGAGTTCTAAGCAAATGAATATGTGATGATGAGAGGTTTGGAAAGTGAATTTAGAGTAATTTGAGGATATAGAAACCATTGGTGATGTTAGAATGCAGTCTTGGAGTGAATTGAACTTAGAAACAATCGAGTGGGAAATGGATTAGAAGGAAAATCCTTATTTAGAGGTTGAGAACCGATCCGTTGCGGCTAAACCGAACGGTTGAGTAGGTCAACAGAGGAACCGATCTCGGCCCCGCAAACAATCCGTTCCACGCTCATTTGGAATTTTGGAATTTTTGAAGTGGACCTTAGAGGCTTCCATAGACCTTCCCGTTTGTTCTAACACTCTTATATTGACTTATATTTATGATTTCTACAGAGAATTGTTGTAGGTAGTTCAAGCTCGACACAGGTTCCAATTAACCCGATTGTTACCAAGTTTTGCCAAAGGAACGAAAGGAAGAAAGTCACGTATAGTGTGAAGACGGAAGCAAATGCCAACCTGAAGTTCAAAGATCTCACCAACGATGAGAAACATGCTTTCCGGGAACGATTGTCAAAATTGCAAAATAGGACATGTTTGGTTCCGAGGGTAACTGATTGGGATTTGTTTGCCGAATATGAGTGTGAAGAGGAGTTGCGAAAAATGATGCGAACATCTTATGTGTATCCGGCTGATGGGGATTTGTTTGATGATTTGTCATGGGAAAGAGCATTTAGCATACATGAAGAGGTTTATCGTGAGTGGTGTATGGAGTTCTTTTCGACTATGTATTTTGAGAGGAAAATCAATGTTCGAAACTTGATGGAAGAAGTTTGTGTTTGGTTTAGGCTTTGTGGGCGGGATCACGCTTACACTTTGCCAGATTTCGCTGTTGCTCTTCGCTTGTATGAACCAAATGAGGTTTAGCATCGATTATTTGAAGCTCACTTTTCGAGGCTTTGGAGGTTTGAAAAAGAATACCCTAGTGTGCTCGCTTATTGGAATCGAGTGGGAGATCCTTCTTGTACTAGGAGGAATGCTGCAACCATTAGGAATCCGTTGATGAGAATACTACAAAAGTTGCTAGTAACTAGGCCATTTCATAGATTTAGAAGCAGGGACAAATGTCAGAAGCTGGACTTGTGGGTTATGATGTTATTGGAGGAATCTAAGGACGGAAATGCGGCTTGGCTAATAGCCGAGTATTTGTCTAGGAGAGCCCCGGGAATCAAAGGTAATAGCAACATTTGTGGAGGCCATTTTGTGACGAGGTTGGCAAAAAATCTTGGGTATTACAATAGTAGTGAGTTGACTAAGTGTGGAGAGACAAAGTTTAGTGAGATTTGGAGTGCAAGTGCTTTCGGAAATGCTTTGAATAAGAAATTGAAAACATTAGGAGCATGGATTGAACCACAACAACCACAACAACAACAACATCCACCACAGCAGCGAGGAAATGTACCAATGGGCAATATACCGATGAGGAACGTGCAAACGGGTACGTCTAGTAGTTTTGACTCAGGTTGGGGAGAGTGGAACCAACATTTGAATGAAATTGAGGGTAGGGACGTTTGGAGAGACTCGATGATGTTGAGAAACAATTACATCAATGATTATTCAATGCCTATTTTTCAACACATGGCTCAAGAAGCCAACTACGAGTTGCCACCCTACAATCCACTCAATGTTCCACCATATCCTTTCCCCTACACTTCTTATCCTGGACCATTTCCTGACCCAGTACCCGCATATGGTAGATTACCCGAGGTTGGAGGATCTTCATCAGGAGTTGGAGGAACAAAGAAGAAAAGGAGAGTTCGTTCGGAGTTTGTGGATGAGCACTATGTGTCCGAGAGTGATGATGATGACGAGGATGATGATGATGAAGAAGGTGATGAGATGAGTGAGGACGGAGAATGATCGTGGATCATTCTTGATTTATGGTTTCAAAAACAATGGTTATCATGTGTTAAACAATATTATCTCTATCTCTTAACTATTTCTCTAGGATGATTATCATACTTTGTTTATTTTTCATATTTTTAGTAGCATTTTGGATTGTTTTCTTTTGTTTTGTGTATTGTGTATTGCAGTTTTGTTTGCAGGATGGATTTGTCGGAAGCTTATTGATGGTCAAATATTTGGAGTTGGATAACTCACATGCTTGCTTATGACCCAATATGCGTATTGCATATTCTATCCCGTGGTATCTTTTGACTATTTCTTTTTCCCATTTTCTTTACATTGAAGTTTATTTTAATTACATTGAGGACAATGCAAAACTTAAGTATGGGGGAGGGAAGAAAATAATAAAAATGATACGATTTTTAAATTTTTAGATTTTAGTCTTATTTTTAGATAAACTTTTGGATGCAAGTAATTAGCATGGAATCGCCCTTGATCGTCTAGTTGTTTTCACACTTTTTTGGGATATATTAAAAACAACTTGGGTATTTCAATGGTAAAATGAGGTTTTTGAAAAAATTTCGATTTGAACCAAATTACCGAAGTAATTCATTTTGGATTCGATAGCATTTTCTAGCGCGGATTATAGCCTTTTACCACTTAATTGTGAGGTTTCTTTTTGTATAAAACACATCTTTTGTTTTATATTTTCTATGAGTGTGCCGGTGATTATGTCAATTCTAGAACTTGTACTAGTTATGCATTACGGTTAAAATCACTCTTGAGTGATAAAAATATGTTCAAGTGAAAAGAGGCATCGTAGGATTTAACCCAAATGGCCTTCCATTTTACATCTAATGATCTATTAACTAACCACATTGGTTAGTTAACCACCTTATATAGACCCATTTGTTAGTGCTCATCTTTAGCACTAGATACCCTTAGTTACACCCTTCGAGCCAATCTTTTCATTCTTGTTTAAATCCTGAAAAATACAAAAAGATTTTACACCTTAAACCTTAGCCAACCCATGTCATGTCTATCGGTTTGTTTCTAGTTGTTTGGAGTGTTGGATTGTTTTTGATGATTAAGAAGAAGCTACACTTTGTCTATAGTGTGTACCATTCTCCAACAAAGACGAAGGAGACGTCTCTCTCATTTGTATTTTTTGTAGTGTATGCTTACACTAAGTGTGGGGGAACTTCTTGTTAAAAAAAATGTGGTTATAGCCAATGAGCTATATGAAGAATACTGATTAGCCAATGAGCTAAATTGAGTTATACATATATTTGGAGATAGATATGTGAAGAGGAAGAAGATATAATCATTTTCGGGATTGTGGTTTGGCTAGCAACATGGAGGTTTAGACTTGACTTTATTTTTCTTTTAACACCAATTTCATAAGAACCATCTCATGCCTTATCCATACCTTTATAAACCCGAAGCCCAACGATATAACCCGGATAAAAGCCCTCTTTGATGAATTTATTTTCTTTGTTTTGATACTTGTACAAGCTTATGGTAAAAAGCATTGATCATGACTAGGCATTGAGTGATTTACATATACCCACCAATATATGAGTGTTGAGTGAATTCTTAAAATCATTCGTGAGGTGTTCTAGTTATATTATCTAAAGTGTTTGGTTCATTTTAAAAGTTTTTCACATATTAAAAGCAAATTAATGATTATCTCTTTTGGGATGATTGTTAAATTTTTCGGAACCACGGTATCAGGACCATTGAATTCGATTTTTGCAAATGTTAGACCAACTCGAGGGCGAGTAGAACTTAAGTATGGGGGAATTTGATAACGCCTAAAATGAACATGTTTTTAGTAGCGTTATTGTTGGTTTTGTGCATGATAATCCGCTATATTTATTCATAACTGTTGCAAAAGTGCAAAAGATGCGTATTGTGTATGTATATGTAGCCAGGTGTCACAAATGATGAAGAAATGATGTTTTACGCACATTTGGAGAATTCCCAAGGAAGAAAGTCGAGCAAGGAAACTTTCGGACTAGATGATTAGGAAGCGCAAAGATTTTTAAGTATCTACAGCAAGGAAAGATCAAGTTTCTCCTTGGAAATCATCAGCGAGAACAAAGAAAGAGGCGCACATCAAGAAAGTCAACAAAAGTCAAAAGTTGAGGCACCCAACCGTTCGGTTGGAGCCCGCAACCGATTCGGTTGTGCGATGGTCTCTTTGGGAACGTTTTTGGCCAGTTAGTTAAGTCTCTTTGGCTATATATTGAACCTAGACTTAGTTTACTAGGTGTGACACAACCCAAAGTGTAATAGTTTACACCAAAACTTTTACCAACCATTTTATTCATCCCAAAAGTTTAGTATTCACCGTAAAACGTCCAGGAGGTTGGAGAGAGCAATTCTCATCCGTTGTTTTGGTTATTCGGAGTTATACGGTTAAGCTAGGTGATTGGAGGCGTGTGGTTGCTATAAGCCATGATTTCTAGTTCTTGTAATCGCAAAAGTTTAGGTATTCTATGAACTTTGTAATGGATTTCTATTCTCTTGAGTTATTGGAATTACTTTGTTATTTCTTGTGTTTTGTTATTATTATCATGGAGTAGTTTTTGAATATACTTGTGTGTGAGGATGTAGGAAATCATACTAGTGTTCTCATATGTGATGCATGTATATATGATCTTGTTTAAATGAGTTTGTTGGAAAAATATTGGTCTTGTTTGATTTGTCGGTAAAACATGTTTTAAGAAAAAGGACCGAAAGGATTTCTCTTGTGTTTTATTCCAAAAACTTAAGTGACAACCTAGTATGGGGATATTGTGATTGACAACCACCATGTTTACTTATTAAAACAAGACTAGAAACATTTTCATCACGAAAGGTCGAAAGATTCGTAGGAACAAGTTTAATAAGAACATTTTACAAACAAATGGATTTTCTAAAGGATAATCATTAGGATAAGGACCGAAAGGATTACCTATATGTTTTTGTTCTTAGAATGATTTTTGCAAACATAAACCATGGTTGGAAATCATTTGCTTATGATTTGTGCATCACATCAAGAATTTACACCAAGCCTTCATGAACACTTACTATGATTGCCTATAGACTACACACAAGTATATACATTTCTTTATATTGAATTTCGCTATAACATCACTTTTGGAAGAAGCCTTGACAAAGCTTTCTTGTTACTAATTTTTTAAAACAATTTCAAACACAAAATCTCTTGGGACGATCTCGACTTACCCACCTTTGCTATCGTGAACGAGTATACTTGCTCGTATGTGTTTATAGTATTAGACGGATAAAATCGTGTTAATAAATTTTTAAAACTTGCACACGGTAAGCACATCACTAAACCTGAGGGAATCAAACATATGGTGGTGTGTAAGGCCGTTTTTTCTGATGAGAATACAAGATTACAAGTTGATGATTTCCATTCTTCAGCTAATAACTCAGATGCTGCGACTGCCGGCGACAGTCTGCAGTTACGTCGTAACTCTTCTAATGAGTTATGGCGTAACCTGGAGTCAGAAAGCGAAAACAGGGTAGAAACTAAAAAACTTCCGATCAAGGAAGTCTGCACAAATGGGTTCATCATTCCATGTTTCGTAGGAAATCATGATCTCTTTGCATTAGCTGATCTCGGGTCTAGCATAAACATCATGCCACTCTCAATATTTTTGAAACTAAGGTTAACCGATCTTAGGAAGATAAGCATGGTGATTGAGATGGCTAATATGACTAAAGCAACCCCTCTTGAGATCACGGGAGGTATATTGGTCAATGTAGACAAGTTCATATTTATGTCCAAGTTCATAGTTATCGACATGGCAAACACCCCAAAAGAACACTTAATTCTTGGAAGACCTTTCCTTACTTCCTCACGAGCCCGAATCAAGGTTTCGGAAAAAGAACTCTCATTGGGATATAGTGATGAGAGAGTGGTATTTAGAATGGATGAAACTGCGTACCATGAACCGGATGAAGTTGTCACAAAAGAAGTTTCCAAAGAGGTACAAGAAAATTGTTCTGATAATTTTCCTCCTTCATATTTTGGCCATTTGCAGGGAACCGAGTCAAGTGATGATGACGATAGAGACGAGGAGAACGATGAAGTCCAAGCTTCAATGCCTAATAAAAAAGGTACTACTATTGTTACAGGAAAACTTCATTGTTGTGCTCCTATAACTTCTTTGATAGAGGGTTCTAAATTAACACTGCCAACGTGTCCTCCATTTCTCAAACGGTGCAATGAGGGAGGAAAGGTTTTTGTTAAAAGGATAAAAAAGGAGGCAAAAGTTTGATGATGCTGGGAGGACGAAAAATTAATCAAGGAACATTGGTTTCAGGGTCGCGATATTATGACCGATTGGTTTGAAGAGGTTGATTGGACTCTTCATTTTTGTGAACCGGCTATTATGATGTCTGGGGGATTCACTAAGGCATGGCTTACGTGCGATCCAAACTGAAAGATTTGCAATGGAGGAGAATTCCCCGATCCTAACTGGCTCAAACGCAATGACTGGGCATGTTTTAATGAAGAAAAAAGAATGGAGGTCGGATACAAGGGGATCTCATTCGAAAATTGGGTTAAAGTAAAATTTGGGGCTATAAAGCTAGAATGGGAAGTCGAGTCTAAATTTCGATATGAATGGGCCAAGACTAATTTTTTGCAAGAGACTCGATACTGCATGACTCCGTATATTCCTCCATGTGTTTGGGACCAGCCCTCCTCCAACAAAAGATCAACTAAGGAGGAAGTTGGCCAAGTTCGAAGGCCACCATTAAGCCCCATGGCTTTAAGTCTAACTTAAAAACTCGTTAATAAAGAAAAGTGCTCTTTCGAGAGACAACCCGAATTATCCTTTTTATTTCTTTT
This sequence comes from Chrysanthemum makinoi, assembly GCA_910596185.1. Lineage (NCBI taxonomy): Eukaryota > Viridiplantae > Streptophyta > Magnoliopsida > Asterales > Asteraceae > Chrysanthemum > Chrysanthemum makinoi. Next base: position 167,624,791 of record OU343222.1, on the reverse strand, counting down.
ATTTCTATTGCTGTTGGGTTTTGTGTTTTTAACCATTTTTGCAAGAAACGGAGAAGATTGCAGCAGCATCTAAACGGGGACAAGGTTATTCCATTAGTTACGGCGTAAATCATCGCTATGATTACTCCGTAACCCATCTCTAGTAGCGATCCTCCCAGAGCATTACCGATTACGGCATAATCCCATGTAATGGTTACGCCGTAGCTACACTCCAGTAGCGTCTGCCAAGTTTTGCCATCCGTTTCCAAATATTTACCCCAAATCTACCAAATTATGAGTGTGTCGGTAGCTTGTAAACTTTAAAAATTGGCCTTTGCATCATTCTGAGACCATAGAGAAGGTATGTTGAGTTAGCTTAATGTATTTGGATTATTCAGTTTAAGAAGGCAATATTATAGGATTATCACCCAAAAAGCCTATCCTTGTGTGTCTATCGATTAGTCACCTCGACTTCTCGACCCCCATGTTAAACCCTTTTGTTGCATTCACCTTTAGTGCCAGATACCCCTAGATACACCCGTCTGAGCCATTCCTTTCATTTTGTTCACCCAATATATTGTTTCGATACACCCATACACCTTAGCCTACCCTGTAGTCTTAATTTGTGATCAGGAAGTCATTGTTTGCCTAAGTTCAAGGTTCCAGTAGAAAGGTTCGGGAATCACGCTTTCGTCAAAGACATATATTTGAAGATCATTGAAGACCCCCCAAATTCTCATATTGTTCATCTCAAGTGGGGGGATGCTATGTTTAGTTGTTATGTAAAAAAAATGATTCGAAAAAGGAAGTGATTCGAAAAAAAATAGTTGTAGTGATTTGTTGATTGTAAAAGTGAAAAATTTTAAGCAGTATGTTTAAGAGCTCATCATATACTTAGTATCGAGGAGGCCACCCCGGTCATATTTGAAGAATGAAGTTGGTAATTATTGCGCCAACAGTTGAAGAACAAGCAATGTGCCCATCATGATGTCCTCTAATGGCACATCTACTTGATATACCATGATCCGGTTTCTTAACTTTGAAACTTTAACTTTGGATAAACGGTAAGCGGTGATGACTTGGTTATAGGTTTAGACTATTTGCTTGTTATTTTTACTTTACACCAATTATATCCCATGTCTTATTCTACCCTTTAGTCATGAAGCGTGTCTAGGTGATGAAACTAGCAATCTTTGGTATCTTGACCATGGATTTGGTCATGTATCATTGATTTTGTCCACTTCGCCGTGACATGTTAGTAATGACGATTCACCCTTAACCTTTGTCATGTCTACCCATATTGCCTTCAAGAATTGTATAGTCCTTAACTCTAGTGGTGGAGATTTGTGTAACCGCCAAGCTTATGATAGAATACATGCTATGACTATGCGTTGAGTGATCACCCTAAAAATGACACATAGATTAGTTGAGAGATTTGACTGTTTTGTTTCCATTTCGTGAGGTGTTCGGCTTTATTTTATTCTAGCATAAGGGATTTTTAAACTTATATTTTCCAGGTAACGGGAGATATCTTTTTAGGAATTTATCTAATAAGGTCTACTTGAGGGAAAGTAGAGTTCAAGTGAGGGGATATTTGATAACATCAAATAGTCCTGAATATTAAGTGTCAAATTCTCCCGATAATGCTCGTATTTTATATCATTTATATGGATTTACACTTGTTTTCCTCTATATTTCACTTTCAGGTAAATTACGAGCATTGGAGCTAAAGAGACGCGGATTTGGAGATTTTATAAGGGAATAATGATAGTATGCCCCCTGTGATGAAGTTACAGCGTAACTCCACTGTCACATTACGCAGTAACTAATGCGTGACTCAGAAGGCTAGCTCAGCAGAAGATTACGACGTAACTCCCACCAAGGATTACGTCGTAACCCATTAGGTCAAAAGAAGTTCCACGCCGCTACAAGCTACGACGTAACTCCTTCCAACAATTACGGCGTAATCATGACATTGTAACCTATATTGAAGATACGGCGTAACTCATTCCATGTGTTATGCCGTAACCAGCTATAACGAGAGCATTATTATGGATTTATGTTAGCCTTAATTGTTTTTATTAGAAGTGATGGTGATTCACATTTAGGAACTTTGTAACGTGTGTTAGATATCATGATAGAGTAGTCAACGGGCTCGTGGATTGGGCTAAGCTAATTGGTTAGAAGTTATGTTAAGCTAGCCTTATATCAATCCATGTCCAATCCAATCCAAACGAGCCCATGCCAAGCCCATTAGGGCATCTTCTACTTGTACTATATAAACCCCTCAAAGTCTCATTTGAGGGGTGTGCTTGAGAGTGTGTGTGTGTGTTTTTCCTTTGAAATAAAACATCTATTGTTTTCATCTTTATCTTTACATATACGATCCATATAACATCAAGTCACCATCTCTTCTTATCTTTATTTCTTCATCTTATTCGCATAACGTGTGTTTGGTTTACGTGGTTATACTTGTGTTCGTGTTGGGTTTGTGATAAGGTTGATTAAAGTAAGGTCCTACAATTGGTATCAATCGCCTAACAATGGTTTAGGAGTGTTTGTGTTTGTTTTGAAGGGTTACGCGTAAAGGCTCACGTTATTCATATTAGCCACGCTTAAAGCTTTAATTTTTTCACTTAAAAATTCAAGATTCTTGTGGTTTAAAGTTTATTTGGTGCTAAAGTTTCAGTTTTTTGCAAAAAGTTCGAAGCTTTATGTGTTTTTCTTCATTTTTAAACTCGTTTTTGGTTCGTTGGTCATTTCTACTCGTAAGCTTTCTAAGCACTTTGGGTGAAAAAGGTCAACATTTCTGTGTTATTCGAGTGTTTTTAAGGCTGTTTGTGCAAGAGAAATTGTTTGAATCACTGGAAATTTTTACGCGTAGGTCAAAACCCTAGTTCTACGCGTAAGAAAGTCAACACCCTATTTCTACGCATAAGGTTCTACGCATAACTTTTTGGTGAAGATTCTTCGAGCTATAACGATTACTCAGTGCTTCCCTCACTTGGATAAGTTTGTGGAACACTTCGACTTTGGATATCTTTTACACTGTGATAGTGTAAAGGATTTTTTGGGCAAAACCCTAATCTTACGCATAAGCTTAGACTTACGCGTAGAACACTTTACGCTTAAGTATTTTTCTTACGCCTAAGCCTTGTCTTACACATAAGCTAAATCTTACGCATAAGTTTTTCTACGCCTAACTTTAAACTTACGCATAAGCATTTCCTACGCCTAAGGGATCCTATGCCTAAGCCATCCTACTCGTAACTGCTTTGGTTTAAGCCATCCTACTCGTAACTTCTTTGGCGGGAAAACTTGAGTAAAATTTAAATTTTTGAGGAGACTAAACGTTCAATTTTTACGCGAGATTCAAATTTTGGTTTAACTGTGCAAATTTTGGTCAAAAATTCAAATTTTTGGGCCTAAATTCAAATTTTTCGGGTCAAATTTGGCGTCAAAATTGTCATAACTCAAATTTTTCATACGACCTTAGAATTGATTTTTATAGTGAATTTCATATTTTGGGTGAAACATTTTTACGCCTAAGAACCAAGGTTACGAGTACTACTTTCAGAAAAACCTCAACCGAGCTTAATCTTCATCAACCTCAACTCCTTTATCGTTGAATCGATCCTACATCAACTTTATCATAACATACCTTCATCAATGGCAACTCAACAAGATATTCATGCAGCCGGTGCCGAAAACCGTCCTCCTAGGTTGGAAAAAGGTGGTTATCTTCAATGGACAAGTCGAATGCTTCGTTACATCAAGACAAAACCTAATGGAAAATTGATGATCAAATCCATTCAGGATGGACCCTTCATACCTCGACAAGTCCAAGACCCTGGAAATGCTGATGCAACACCTCCCGTCCCACCATTTTTTCGTCTTCAAAAAGAATCGGAATACTCTGAAGAGGATCAGAAACAAGTCGAAGCAGATGACATGGCAATTCATATTGTCCAACTGGGTTTACCAAGAGACATCTTTGCTGCTGTAGACAGTTGTGAAACTGCTTTCGACATGTGGGAACGTGTTAGACGGCTTTGTCATGGAACTGAAATTGGTCAACAAGATACGGAGAACAAGTTGCTAACTGCTTGGGAGAAGTTTACATCCACTCCAGGCGAATCCATTGAATCCTACTATGGAAGGTTCTGCACTTTAATGGATGAGCTGATAAGAAACAAGTTGACACCCAAAACTATCGTGAGCAACATCAAGTTCCTAAACAATCTACCAAAAGAATGGGGACGATATGTCACTATTGTCAACCAAACAAAAGACTTACATCAAGTGAACTTTGATCAACTCAACGATTTTCTGAAAAAAAACCAAAATGAAGTGAATGAAGTCAGGCAAGAAAGATTAGCAAAGAATCATGATCCATTGGCCCTCATTTCAAAGACTCAAACTCCAGTGAATACACAACAACAAGCTTCTTCATCTTCCACTAACAACAACTTGCAGCAATACATCCCTCAACAACAAAACTATCCACCTGAACAACAACATTACCAGGAACAAGGAATCACTGATCTTGAAATGGAACCAGAAGAATCTTTGTCTCAAGCATTTGTATTCTTGGGTAAAGCATTCAGAAGTCGCTATTCCACACCAACTAACAACAACCAAAGGATTTCATCAAACACTCGCAATAGGAAAATTGCACAGCCGGGTGTGAACATGGGCAATCAAGGTCAAATGGTTGCAGTTATTGGGAATCAGCAGGGATATGCTACTGGATTTCGCATGGGTAATCAGCGGTTCAATCAGTGGTAATCAGATGGGTCAGAATGTTGGGAATAGAACAGTGGTTAATCAGAATGGGAATGTTGTAGCTCCAGGAGTTGGCAAGTATGGAAATGTGAATCATGGTAATCAGGTTAAGTGTTATAACTGTCAAGGATTGGGTCACATGGCAAGGAATTGTCCAACTAAGCCAAAAAAGAAGGATCTTGCGTATCTTCAGAAAGCTATTCTGTTGGTACAAAAGAAATAATCTGGACTTCAATTGAGTGCTGAGGAACATGACTTCATGGCTATTATGGATGATTTGGAAGACCTCGAGGAACTCAATGCAAACCGCATCTTCATGGCAAATCTTCAGGAGACTAAGTACGACACTGATTCTGACGCACCTCCTGTCTATGACGCCAACGCAGAATCTGAGGTACCAATCATTGATCCATGCTATAACAATGTCATATCTGATGTGTTTACTCATGACGAACAAAATTCTGTGACATCAGCACCTACTTATGATACATACCTGGACAATCCAAGTTGTAACAATACTAACTCTGAGACTCCAGATGTGGATCCTAGTGGAGGCTGTGTGGCACAAAATACTGAGACTGATGAGGAAACTCGTGCTTATTTTGAATCATTAATCAACAACTGTGGCATTGAAATTGAGAAAGTTAAAAAGGTCAATCGCGATGTTAAGGCCGCGAATGCCAAATTGACCGCTGAGCTTGAGAGTTACAAGGAGAACGCAAAAGCCTTTGAATTTCAGAAAAACAAAGAATCAGAATTAGAAATTTGTTATCGAAATTTGGTTTCTAAAGAACAAATTTTGCAAATCAAGTATAACACACTTGATGTGAATTTGAACTTGAAAATTAAATCTTTAAACTAGGAAATTTCTGATTTAAATAACTAACTTTCCAAAAAAAAAGAAATGTTTTCTAATCTTGAAAAAGAGAAGAAGCAGTTGATTACTGATTTTTCAAAACGAGAAGATTCTCTTCTTGATGAAATTCTTGATAAGAATGAAAAGATAAAAAATTTGGAAAATTTTCTTCTTACAACGGGTCATTCTGCTCAAACAATCAAGATGCTTTCTAATCAAGTAAATCCGCGTTTTCATACTAATAAAAGAATGACACTTGGTAACGACCCTTCCTCGTTCCTCAAGAAAGCTCAGAAATCTCAGAATGTGTTAAACAATGGAAATGTTTTGCATGAACCCATAATTGTGCATGATTCTCATGAAACGTTGGAACTATCTGAGGAGAGTAGATCAAGAATGAAACAAAAACATCCGGAAATCAAACCAATTGATTATAACAAATGGAACAAAATTAACGGAATTACTTTTGTCAATAAAAAAGAAATGTCAAAGTTCTCCATTACACAAAATGTTTCAAACAAAGAGTCAACTCCTGCTTCAAAATCTGTTTCAAAACCAGTCGTTGTCTCAAAATCTCTTTCGAACATTGAACAAATGTCTTCAAAAAATCCTTTTAACTCAAGTGATGCGAGAAGTATTTTAGACAATGTGAAAACGAGAATTGCGGATCTTCAAGAAACTGTTAAAACTAAAACCATTATTACACCTAATAACTGGTTCTCTAGTTTTGATATGAAAGTTTTTTGAAACTCAAATTGCCCCTCAGCTGAATGCCATCAGTGCAAGGGTAATTCATTTTGAACAAGCATTTTTGAAAGAAACAGCTGACTTTGTCAAGGACCATAAATCCTTGGTAAAGCAAGTTAATGACAGTGTTGAACACATCAAAGTTTTGGAAAATTTGAATGATTCTCTCTTCGAAGATGTTATGACTACCGATATCATGTCCATTATTTTACAAACATATTCTGTTGAAGATCATGAAAGACTCCAGTCTGAGACCTCCGCAATTGTTTCAAAATATGAAAAAGCTCTTGAAAAACTTGAAAAAGAAAATGTGTCATATTTTAAACAACTTGATCGAAAAACCGAGGAATGCAAATATGACAAATTGTTTTATGAGCGTGCCTACAATGACATGAAAGCGAAAAATGATCTTTTGAGGGCTCACCTGGAAAGTCAAAAAGGAAAGGCAGTGGATACTGTGATTACAAAACCATTGACTGCGAAGAAAGCAAATGTTCCCAAACCGGTTTCCAAACCAAAAATGTCTATTTCTATGCCTCCTCCAAAAGTCAATGAGAAAAATGTTTCATCAAAACCAGTCACTCCACCTGCCCTACCTAAACAAAATGTTGATAGAGGAAAAGCGGTTATCGAGAAACCAAAAGTTTTAGCTCCTGGCCTTTTTAAGATGAGTACCACTAATGCGTCTGCCTCCACATCTAAACCATATGGAACAAACGACATAAGTTTAGAAAAGCACTCTAAAGAGACTAGGAAAGCTGAAACCACCTCCCTTCATAAAAATGTGAATCCTAATGCGTGTGCCTTACCTTCTACAGGACTAGAAAGCACCTCTAGGAGCAGCAGACTAAAGCCTAAGAGCAATACAAGGAACAATAGAGTCTCGACTGCCTCTAGGAGTAGTAGCTTGAATAAAGAGAAGAAAGTAGAAGAACACCCTAGGAATTTACCGCTTTGTAATAAGAAAGACATTTCATCTGAATGTAATGAACCTATGAAATCTGCTAAGTTTAATGAATCTGTTGAATCTGTTTGTTTAACTTGCAAGAAATCTTTAATTAATGTTCAAGATGATTATGTTTCTAAGAATGTGAATGATAAGCCTGTTAAGAATAACGTCCCAAAAAGATCTTACGCTAAACGAGTAGGAAGACTAGTTGCAAAACTTAGGCTTTACACTACTGACAGGAACTATAGTGTATACTTTAGGGATGATATTTGGAAACCCACGGTAGAACTTTCACACCTCCAGAATGGTAAAATGAGTGATAAACCATAATTCCCTCAGAGAAACCTCTTTAGTGTGATCAGGATATTACCTCTAACCCAAAGGAACCAAAATCAAAACGGTTTCCACAATATTCTTTTTCTCAAGTTGCTAGCAGGTTATCGAAATTTGTCTTTGGATCGTCGACTCGGGTTGCTCCAAGCACATGACCGAATCAAGCTGCTGATCAATTTCGTCTGGAAATTCATGGGAACCGTACGATTTGGAAATGATCATGTAGCAGCTATCATGGGTTATGGAGATCTACCTTTTGGAAATTATTTGATCACTCGGGTTTACTATGTCGAAGGGTTGGGACACAATTTGTTTTCAGTCGGGCAGTTCTGTGATGCAGATTTAGAGGTCACTTTTAGGAAAAATTCTTGCTTCGTTAGAAACTTGGATTCACAAATCAGGAGTTAAGATCTTATTTTGAAGATGTTGGAATCACACATCAGACATCAGTTGTTAGAACTCCACAGCAGAATGGGGTAGTTGAAAGAAGAAATCGAACTCTTGTGGAAGCCGCCGCGACAATGCTAATCTATTCCAGTGCACCGTTATTTCTATGGGCTGATGTTGTTGCCACTACTTGTTTCACTCATAACCGATCCCTCATCCATCCAAGATTCAATAAAACCCCATATGAGCTTGTGAACAACAGAAAACCGGATATCTCTTACTTTCACGTGTTTGGCGCTTTGTGTTATCCTACAAATGACAGAGAAGATCTTGGAAAACTAAAATCAAAAGGTGATATTGGAATCTTCATTGGATATTCAGATAACTCGAGGGCATTCAGTGTGTATAACAGGAGAACTAGGAGGATCATGGAGACGATGAATGTGAAGTTTGACGAACTTTCACATATGGCTTCGGAGAGACTCGCTCTAGAACCCGCACTAAACCGACAGACTTCTGAACACATCAGTTTAGGACTCGTACCTCAAAGAGCTCAATCAACTTCGCTTGACAATCCTAAACAACAAGAATGGGAGAATTTCTTCGAGTTAATGTTCGATGAATACTATGGTGGAACTTTGACAAATGCATCAAACCATCATTCCACTGCACCCGATCAAAATCATCCTCCACCACCAACAGAAGATGCATCTACAACGGTCGAAACCAATGCACCAACTCCATCTACAACATCTACATCTACTATAGTTATTGCACCCGTTCTACCAGCAGTTGATGAGCAAAATCAAAACCAGAACGATCCAACGTTAGATGAAGACTTATTTGAAAACCTGTTTGCTACGGAATTAGCTGAATCATCCTCAAGCTTACGAGAACCATCTAACTCGCATACGTTTAACCAACGGTATCCTTCTACTCTGAAGTGGACAAAAGACCACCCAATTGAACAAGTTATTGGTGAACCTTCAAGGCCAATTCAGACGAGACGCCAACTTGCCACCGATTGCGACTTATGCATTTACCTTTGCTCAATTAGCAATATAGAGCCAAAGAACATTCGCGAGGCAATGGAAGAACCCGCATGGATAGAAGCTATGCAGGAGGAACTTCTCCAATACCGTCTACATGACTCTTGGGATATGGTTCCAAGACCCATTGACGTTCGCGTAATTGATCTCAAATGGTTATGGAAGAACAAAAGGGATGAAGAGATGACTGTAATTCGCAACAAAGCTCGTCTTGTGGTAAAAGTATATAGACAAGAGGAAGGGATAGACTTTGAAGAGTCATTCGAGCTGGTAGCTAGACAAGAAGCAGTCAGGATATTCTTAGCCTACGCTGTTCACAAAAACATCACGGTTTATCAGATGGACATTAAGACCGCGTTCTTGAATGGAACTCTGAAAGAAGAAGTGTACGTGAGTCAGCCAGAAGGCTTCGTAGACATAGAACATCCAGACTATGTCTACAAACTCAAAAAGGCAATCTATGGATTGAAACAAGCTCCGAGATCATGGTATGACGAACTGTCCTCTTTCGTTATCCAAAACAATTTCACCAAAGGAACAGTTGATCCTACCTTGTTTACACAAAAATGCATAAACGACATTTTGATTGTTCAGATTTATGTGGACGACATTATCTTTGGGTCCACTAATCCGAATCTTTCAAAACATTTTGAAAAACTCATGAAAAGTAAATTTGAAATGTCCATGATGGGGGAACTAAAATTCTTTCTTGGTTTACAAATACATCAGTCCCCTCGTGGAATTTTTATAAATCAAGCTAAATACACAACTGAGATTTTGAAAAATCATGGTGTGGATAATTGTGACTCTGTCGGAACACCAATGGTAACTTCACCAAAAATTGGAGCCGATTTGTTTGGGAAACCTATT
>OU343222.1:167596798-167614736 GCA_910596185.1 Chrysanthemum makinoi | reverse complement strand
CTCGGGGAGTGTCAGTGAACCAGAATTAAGACCACCATTAACAAAGATACATCCGGGATGAGGTAACATGAAAGTTCAAGGTTTTATGAAACCGAAAAATATTTACTTTCTCCCCCTCAATACTTGACCAAGAAAAATACTGAATTTTGAAAGAGTAAAGTGTTGACGGAAGAAATGCACTTGCCATGTTAGAAGAAATATAGATAGAAGAATATTTTTGTTGTTTCATCAGATTTTATATTTTTGTATTTTGTTTTTGAAAATATTTACAAAAGAGGTTTTGGTGTTTGACTGGTTTTAAGAATGTTTTAAACCTCTGGAGTCAAACACCGCATACCAATCCGGTGGACCAACTCATTAAACCTAGCAGGAGCTAGGGATTTGGTGAGAAGATCGCGATTGGTATTGATTACCCACAAAGTATAATTCAACGGTACCCTTTTCCACGTGCTCCTTGATCAAATGATATCGAAGATCGATGTGCTTAGACTTGAATGTTGAGCGAGTTGCGAGATGCATAGCGCCGATTGTCGCGGTACATCGGAGATTACGTCAAATCGTAACCATAGTATTTGAGTTGTGTTCTCATCCGAATGACTTGAGCACAACACGCCGACATGGCTACATATTATGCTTCTGTTGAGGACAGCGATGTACAATCCTGCTTCTTTGATTGCCATGACACGGTTTATCACCAAGAAATTGTAAGGCTCCGAAGTACTTTTCGAGAATCTAAGCAACCTGCGTGATCAGCGTCTGAAAAAGCTATTAGTTCAAAACCAGAATCCTTCGGATACCAGATCCACAAATTAGTGGTTCCCTTGATGTACCGGAGGATACTTTTAGCCTCAAAGAGGTGGGTTTCAGTTGGTCTTGACTGATAACGGGAGCAAAGATATACGGCAAAAAAAATATCAGGTCTACTGGTTGTTAGATACATGAGGGACCCAATGATACTTCGGTATTTGGTAGGGTCAGCCAATTTCCCATGCAAATTAGCGTCCAGTTTCTTAGTATGTGCCATTGGTGTGGCATAGGTGTCACAGGTTTGCACTCTGTGTTTGTTTAAGATTTCAAGAGCATATTTGGACTGACTTAGAAAAATACCACGGGGTGATTGATGAACTTGCAATCCAAGAAAGAATGTAAGTTCACCCATCATGGACATTTCAAAATGTTTTTCATTAGTTTTGAAAAAGCGTTTGAGTACTTTAGATGTGTTGACCCAAAATGATGTCATCCACATAAATTTGAACGATTAAAATGTGTGCCCGTGATATTGTATGAAAAGTGTAGGGTCGACCGAACCTTTGAGAAAATTATTAGCGATCAGAAAGGATGATAACTTATCATACCACGCCCGAGGGCTTGTTTGAGACCGTAGAGAGCCTTCTTAGGTTTGTAGACATGATTAGGGAACTCGGATCAACAAATCCTTCGGCTGGTGACATAGACCGTTTCTTTCGGTTGCCATTGATAAGCGGTTTTGACATCCATCGAAGACCGTGATGTTCATGTGAGCCGCAAACACCGAGAAAAATCCGTACGGCCTCAAGGCGAGCAACGGAGCGAATGATTCTTCAAAGTCAATACCCTCTTCCTGTCTATAACCCTTAGCCACGGGCGTGACTTATTTCGATTCACGGTTCCTTGACATCCAATTTGTTTTTCCAAATCCATTTGAGACCAATGACAAAGACCCTTGTTGGTCTTTCAACCAATTCCCATACTTCAAGGCGTTTAAAGCGATTGAGTTCTTCTTGCATGGATTCAATCCGGTTGTCTTTTGTCATTGCATATTTAATGTTTTAGGTTGATTGGTAGACGGTGAGTGCATAAATGCAATGTTCACCGTCACGTGTAAAGACGTTGTCTTGTTACGACTGGTTGATTCGGGTTACCAATAATGTTCTCAAGAGGATGGTCTTTCGTCCAACGATGTGTGGAAGGTTGATGTTGATATACATTCTGCGGATTGGGAGGATTCAAATGGCTTGTAGATGATTTCGCAACATCGGGTGTGGGGTTTCATTAGCAAGCGGATTGAAGAACATTTGGATCATAATTTGCGGTGGGGTACTTCATTGTTCGAGAAGATCATCATTTGGTTCGGCGTCGTTGGAAGCGGTTTGTTCAACTGTTGTTGTAGAATCAAGCGGTGGTGCTTCCTCAACAATAGTTGTTGTAGCAGGTGTATCGTATTGGATTTTGATTAGGTTGGCTTGGAAACATTGGATACACACGAGCACGTTCATCAATATCATCACTAAGCGGGCATAAATAGGTTCCATTTGACGTCGAGTTAGTTGTAAACTAGGTTCAGCTGATGATGGGGTTTGAGGGAAGTTTAAGCGGTTATGACCGGGTTTCAAGCTGTTATGCTCGAAGCCATCTCAATAAGCTCATCAAAATTGGTATGAATCGTTTCCATAATTTCCTTGTCGACGATTCGGATCCAGGAAACCCTTAGAGTTTTCACAATATCCAACAAAGACTCCAATGTCATCTTTGGCTTTGAGCTTACCAAAGTCATCACGATCATTATTTGGATAGCAAAGGGATCCAAATACATGAAAGTGTTTGAGATTTGTTTACGGTTGTGGATAAGCTCATAAGGTGTTTTGTTGTGGCTTAGTAATCATTGGCGATTACGAGTGTAGCATCAGATTGACACGGCCCCACAAGTAATTAGGAAGTTTAGCATTAATTAACATTGTTCTTGCAGCTTCCACTAACGTGCGGTTTCGTCTTTCAACAACTCCGTTTTGTTACGGTACGTGCAATAGATGTTTTATGCTCAATTCCCACTTTCTCATAAAATGCACGAAGAGTTTGATTCACAAATTCAGTTCCTTTATGCTTTTTGATTTGTGATGTGTTCGTAGGTGAACTTGAATTTTTGTGAGAAAGGTGATGATCATCTGTGGAGCTTGATCTTTACTTTGAAGGAAATAAACCCAAGTCCATCTTGAGTAGTCATCAACAATTACCAAGAGGTAGCGTTTGCCATTAATATGCACTACGCACATCGGGCCACACAAATCCATGTGAAGAAGTTGAAGCACATCTTGAGAAATGTGTTCCACCTTTGAAGGAAAGTGAGCACGGGTTCTTTTCCCTTGTTCACAGGCTGAGCATAGGTGATCTTTAGAATATCAAAATCTTGGGAGACCTTCAACAAGTTTGTATCGAGCAAGGTTGGTTATGGTTTGAAAGTTTAAATGTGAGAGACGACGGTACCATAGCCAAGATTTTGTAGATGTTGCCTTTGAAAGTAGACATATGGGAGATTAAGCAATCATGTCTTGCATTGAGATTGTGTAAAGACTTGAATTGCGGGTGCCAGACATAAGATCGTTTCCTTGTAGATCACGAATGATACAAGTTTTCTCCCGAAATGCAACTTCCAAATCTCCATCACCGAACTGACCAACAGAGAAGAGATTGTGACCGAGGCCTTCCACATAATAAACCACGCTAATTTCGATCTTTGCCATTGATGTAATCTCCGTGGCCCATGATAGTTCTGAAGTGATCATTCCCGAATCGGACGTGCCAATGAACTTTGCAACAAAGTTTGATAACAGTTTGAGATTGCCTGTCATGTGTCGGGAACATCCGCTATCAACAATACAAAGGATGATCTGTATCACATGCATTATACCTGAGCGACACAGGATGGAATAGAAGTAGATGTGGAACCCGAAGAGTTAGTGGTTTCCGAAACAGTTATAGTAGAAACACACATATCAAGGATTTTAGGTATCCATTTAAATTCAAGTGTATTATGTAACCATTTCTGCCATCTCCAACTAGTCTTAGCTTTAGTCTTAGTAAATGCACTAGGTGATAAGGTCTTCCTAGGAGGTGAAGGTGGTTCTATGGGTACATCAATGCTCGTAGTTGGAACAGTAGAGGGTCGTTTACCTAGCACAGACTTAGAAGCATTAGTGGACCTAGCGGTATTCCATTTTCTATTATTCCATTTACGATTCAAGATAGCCTTAGCAACACATCTATCATGAAAACCAGAAAACATGCTTTTACGACAACCAACACAAGAGGCTTCAAACAAAACATTAAGAGTACTTAAAGATTCAACATTCGTTACATCACTTTGTTCATTACATTTGTCAGGCGCAATATCTAAAGTGGGTGCAACTTGAGTCTTATTCAAAGTCCTACGGTGTTCTTCTACTTAGACATTCTTTATTGTTCTTTTCTTAGGTCGCAACTTCCTATTCTTCCTTGTATTGCTCCTAGGCGTGAAGTCGGCGTTGGGAAAAGAGGCAACTATTCTGTTTGATGAGGGAAACACATTAGTTTCTTGTGGTTTGTCATTAGATGTTCTAGAGTCATTTTGAATCTGTGTAGGTGTAGTTACTACAGTGTTACTATCCCTATCTTACTTAAGTTTCACCATCTCTGCTTTTAGATCATGGATAGTGTGTAACAAATCTTTATTTTCAGAGCGAGTTTGTACATTTCTATATACGACATCGTTTGTATGTGCAAGATAATTATCAAGTTCTTGTGATGCTTTTGCACGAGTCTGTTTTAGCAAATCAAATATGACACTATATTCCTTTTTAACTTTTGAAATTTATTGTTCATATTTTGAAATTTGACACTTTAAAGACACATTTTCATCATCCAGTTGCTCGACTTTTTGGAGTAAGAGTTTTGGTATGCAACTGGTGGAGTTTGTTTTGCCAAGCGAGTTCACGAGTGTGACAATCTTGTTGACACCATTGAAGACGACGTTTTACATTTGAAATCTCATTTAACAATCGCTCATTTTCAACTCTTAAAAGTGTGATTTGTGACACAGTATCAGTATTCTCAACAATTTCAACAGAGACAACAGAATCAGTAGAGATATAATCAAATGCATATGCAACAGAATGTAATAACACCGCATTATGGATTTCAGCACATATAACATCTTCCAAGAGTCGATCAACATCTTTTCTTAACATTTTCTTTTTACTTTTTGTATTTGAAATAGATGTTTCTGTTTTCTCGAAAACTATTTTCATCAGTCCAAGTTCCTTATGAAATTCCCTTTCCCAATACAATGCACAATTTTTCAAATTTTGAACATGGGGTAAAATTCTTTTCTGAAAAATATCTCTATGTTCTCGCGTCTGAGGCGATTGAAAATGTTAAACTTTTATTTTATAATGAAATTCAATCTCACGTTCTAAAAGTTTGATGTCAGATAGGAAAGTGTAAAAATATCTAAGAATTTGACGACTTTCGGGTATTCATTTTACTTCACTGAGTGAAGGTAAAGGACCATTAATTTGTGCAGAATTGGGTTGGGGACCAACATTAGAAGACTCAGACATAGGTGTGATAACCCAAGGTGTGTTAGAAGTATCCTTTTGTGCGACGAAAGTGACGGCTTTTGAATAGTTAAATGGTTTGTTATAAACAACATTTTCTAATTTTGATTGACTCTCGTCTTCTACATCTAATTCCACTTGACGATTATATTCAACAACACTCATTATGGAATCATCAATTCTATGTTCTTTGTAAACTTGGGATTTGGTTTGAATGCTCTATTTGAAAACTTAGGTTTGTAATCAGCAAGATTCGGTCCATATCCATTTGGATTTAGTTTGAAAGTAAACTTTTGAATCGTTGTGATTGATTCACCAAGTTTATAAACAACATTTCAAAACTCTTTGATTTTGTTCTATAAATCGACAATTTCTTCAAGATAGTTATCTATTCGTTTCATGGAATGCTTTTTGTACTCAGAGAACTATTTTTGACAAGTTAACAACTCAGCCTTGGCTTTTTGAGTTTCCAAAGTAAGAGCGTTAAGTTGTTGTTTATGATCAAATTTCAGTTGTTCTATTTGAGACAACAAAGCATTCTTGGATGCGACTAGATCACGTATCTGTTGTTCTAATGAGTTTTCGTTTTGGAAAGATTTAGCATAAGTGACTTCAAAACCTTGTTCACGTTTTTCTTGAGTTTTAAAAATGTTGAGTTGTCTTTTTAAGAATTCAATATCCATGGTTAACAGTGCATTTTTGTTTTTTAATTGTTAATTGAGTTCACAACATTGTTCCATTCGGGATCGTTGGTCATTAAGTAAGAGGTCAATATCTGGATTAGGCAAAGGTTCAGCGTGTTCAACGTGAGTCTCAACATGATCATTATTCAAATCCTCAAGCATAACAACGGAGTCAACTTGATTATCAATGGTAACCAGGAGGTCATCTTGATCGTCAAATGTAACTACTGGATCTAGTTGAGTATCATCAGAATGAGATGTGGACGGCTCATGTTGAACATTTTGAGCCTCGTCGGATTCGGATGTTGATGAGATATTAGATCGATGATGAAAATGGTTTGATCCGTACTGAGACAAGCCGTCGATTGTCATACACTAGAATTGTGTCACTCATATGGAGTTCGTGCATGTTTTCCATCAACATAACTGCGCATTAGCACCGCAAGTCCTCCATTTCATCATCGAATCTGCATTTGCCATGAAGCTCTGTTCCTTGTTGGTAAGAGTTCCACCAGCTTCATCCTTAAGAGCCAAGTGTAAAGCTTCTTTGTGATAAGCGCTGCCTCTTGTCCTCGGCTTTGGGCATGCATTAGCGAGATGACCCTTCTCATTATAGTGATAGCAACGAAGACCATTAATCCCATTCGAGCATTACCTGTTCAACCACTTGAGATCTTTGTTGTTGTGGAGCACCCATGTTATTCCTTCCCATTGGATTAAACCCTTGACCACCGCCCATCTGACGAACATTCCCACGATTACGGCGCAACGTCCATTGTTAACAAGACTTGATTCCTTGTGTTTGATGAGGTACGAATGCAATTGTTGGATTTGTTGGAATATCGGCCGAAGGCTCTAGCAATCATGACAAACCCTTGCGCAATGCATGAAAGCTTACGTATCCTCATTAGATTCACTGTAAAGAGCTTGATCATTGTTGTTGTTGTTGTATGGAACCAATTGAGTTTCTTGAGATTGGTGTTGTGACGGATCATATGGTGTTATCTTAGCAGATGGTTGAGCAGTGGGTTGTGGAGGATTTGTGAATACTGTTTGTAAAGTCGGGAATTGAGGATAACAAGCTTGAGCCCACAAAGCTAATTGTTGATTATCCGGAAGTGAAGGTGAAACAGTTTGTCTACGAATAACCCTTTGTTTGTCAACTTCTTTTTGATGGGGCTTCAAATAGTCGTACAACAATCCGTATGTAGCATGATGAAGATTCTTTGCTTGACGGATGAATATGACATACTTTTCCCAATCAGGACCAAGGCTACTTAGGAACTTAGTGTTGACTGTAATTCTTGGCATAATGATGTTGTGTTTGTCCAAGTCATTTATGATGTCTGAAAATCGATGATGATATGACTCTAATGTCTCCCCTGGTTCAATCATGAAGTGTTCATAAGCCAAGTAGATTTTTGATTCCATGTCTTCTTGATTGAGTGCAGTGCCTTCCATGAGAAGATGAATATGCTCCCACATTGCTTTAGCGATCTTTTGAGCATCAACCCTTCGAAGTATCGGATTAGGTAATCCCAAAAGGATATATTGCATTGCTAGCTCATCGGCTTCAAAATGTAGAAGTTCATCAGGTGAGGTCGATAAGACTTGCAATGTTGGTGACGTCACCTCTTGGTGGATTGGCATTTGGATCTCGGGTGTAACGGACGGTAGGCATCGAAATGGACCTTCGGGATGACTTTCTTTAAGAACTTTCCATGTGGCTTCTTTAGATCACAAAACCTAAAGAACCTAATCACCCATTGATCGTAGTTTCCGAGAGTGAGCATTGGAGGTCTATCAAGCGATCCAGCCTCATGAATGGATTGTTGGCTACTTAAAGCTTCACACATCTTTGCAAACCAAGACGGTTCCTTCATAGTATTCCTGGACTGATGTTGATTGTTAAAGTTTGTGTAAGGTTGTACTTGAAGACTAGGGGGTGGTTGAATCATTTGTGGTTGAATTGCTCCTTGAGGAAATTGTTGTTGAAATTGTTATTGATAAACTTGTTGTTGTAGATTGAATTGTTGTTGTTGTTGAGGATACACATGAGGAAAGTAGTTAGAGTATGGTGGTTGAGACATCTTGATAACTTGTGTTGTAAAATGGATCTTTGTAGTCGAATGAAACTTTGTTGATGAAGAGTCCTTAGGCGTAGAAACCAAGTTTAGGCAACGAAAACCTTAGGCGTAAAAATACCAAACTTACGTGTAAGATGTAAGCTTACGCGTAGGATTAGCTTACGCGTAGGGTTTAGTAAACCTTAGCTTATGCGTAGACTAAGAGCTTAGGAGTAGAATGCTTATGCGTAAGATTTACTTATGCGTAAGACAAGGCTTAGGCGTAAGGAAATGCTTAGGAGTAAAGATTCTACGTGTAAGAGTTAGCTTAGGCGTAAAACTAGGGTTTTGCCCAAAAATCCTTTACACTTATAACAGTGTAAAAGATATCCAAATTCGAAGTGTTTTCAGGCTTATCCAAGCAAGAAAACACCGAGTAAACCAAGAAAACTGAAGATCAAACCAAGGATAACTTACGCGTAAGATTAGGGTTTTCTTATGCGTATGATTATCCAAAGCGAGTATTACGCCCAAAGAGTTTCTAAACTAGATTTTTAGGATGAAACAGACTTCAAAATCACCAAAATAACACAAAAGTGTGAAACTTGATGATCCAAAACTTTTATACACCCTACGCGTAGAAATATCCACACGATTAAAACCAAGCTTAAAAACTATGTAATACACGTAAAGTTGCAAACTTTTTGCTAAAAACTTAAACTTTAACACTAAATAACCTTTAAAGTACAAGAATCTTGGATTTTAAAGTGTAAAAATGCAAGATTTTGAGCGTTATGAAGATTGTATTCGAGATTCTGGCGTAACACACAATAACGTCAAAAACAAAATCGTTTCACCCAACTATTTGGCGAATGATACCACTGTTAGGTTCCCATATTAGTAACACAAGCATCAATATAAGAAAGGAGATGATGAAAGGATCGGTTGGACACACACACACTCTACGCGTATAATATGAGAGAAAAGATAAGCATAAGTGAAATGTAAATGTGAACAACCAACCTTCAAGAGAAGGTTTACATGGGTATTTATAGGAAGGAACTAGGGCAACATGCAAGTTCCCTTCCTTTCCCATAATGGGCTTTGGCATAGGCTCATGGGCTTTCTACATGAGCCTAGCCTTGATTACTAACATAAAAGCCATAATTAAGCTAACTATTACATATTAATTACTAACACTTGAATTCTAGTTTAGGAGTGATTCCTACAGCTTAGTATATGTTTCTTTAGTTTTCTTTTGTTTTTTCTAACTCTAACGCTAATGATTTGGATTTTTGTTTTTGGTTTTGTTTTGTCTTGTTAGATAGTTATTATGGATAGTTTAAGCGGAATTTCTGAGCACCTTCGTAACTTGGATGAGATGTTCAAAGACACCGGGAGTTCGTTGGAGAAGATTGGAAATATCTTAGAAGGGAGTAAGAAGGATTTGGGGATTGATACGATTAGTATGGAAGAAACGGGTCAAAACAAAGTTCAACTTCCTAAGAAGGGAAGAGTTGTGGTATTAACACAAGCACAACTAACGGAGTATGATTAGCCACTTATGAGGTTGGTACACCTTGTAGTGTAGAGGGGGTAAGTGCTTGGGACGCGCAACTAAACATGGCCTATGGTGAAAATTACATTGTGGAAAAAGTTCTTGATCAAACTGGTCATTTGCGTTTGGATTACGAAGCTTACAGAAGAAGAATGGTTAAGAATCTTAAGGTTAACATTCATGGTCACATTTTGAACGCAGTTTTGTTGTCTTGGAAGAAGGGAACGCTGATGAGCCCAATGTATGTTTTGGGTGAGATTTTCTTGTAACAACCAAATGCCAAGTGGATTTTGCCTTGGGGGGAAATGAGGATCAATATCACCGATTTGGAAGAAGAAAAGGGGGTGAATGAGATGCTTGTGGAGTTATGTGCTAATATGAAAAAGGAAGATGTGGAATTCGTAAAGATGGGGAAGGCAAATAGGAAGAAAACCTCATCCAACAAATTAACTCCTACCACATCCACCAATAAAACAAATAACTACACACCTTCACCACCTACTACACCAAACACTTTCAAACCGTTAACCCAAGAACAAAAAGAAGCTATTTTGGAAAACCTTGAACAAAAGTTTCTTGAGCTAAATGAGAAAAAGCCGGTGATTGAGGTACTACAAGATTACATTCTCTACCGCAAGAAACTAGATGCGGTGATGCTAGCAAGAGCAAGATTGGAGGATAAAGATCTATCGGAGGAGGATAGAGATAGGATTTTGTTTAGAGGTATGCCACGTAAGGAGAAAGATCCGGGGAATTTTGATTTGCCAATTAAAGTGAACGGGACCACACCAGTGTATGCCTTAGCCGATCACGGTTCAAGCGTTAATGTTATGCCCTATCCATTGTTTAAGACGTTGGGTCTTAGTAAGCCACAACCAAATCACTCAAAACTTACCATGGCTGATAATTCCCAAGCAAGCGATGGGGAGGTGAAAAATGTAAGAGTTCAAATTGGTTATCAACCCTATTTGGCTGATTTTCTAGTCCTATACATTTCGGTGGATAAGAGTTTACCACTTCTACTAGGAAGACCATTCCTACGCATGTGTGGTGCATTCATAGACATGGGTCGAGGTACGATGACTATCGATGATGGAATCTCGAAACAAACCTATTATCCCAAACCGGGGACGGTTGTGGAATTCATGGAAGATTTAGAATTGATGGAAGCGGACGAGGACTTTACTTGTTTTGAAGTAGGACGTGATGTCTAAGGAAACCCGATGTATGGACCACTAGCTCCATCATACTTTGATATTGAGGATAAGATGGAACGCGCACTAGCGGTGGAAGCATTTTACAATCCATTCAAAAACATCCTTGTTTACAAGAAGCTAACCGATTTCTTAGGTTCTTTACCGGTTCAACTCAACAACTTGGAATGGGGACCCGAGGGGTCGGGTATTTACAAGAGACAGAATGGGGATGGAGAATGGCACGTCAAATTTGATATACTATGTCCGGATGGGATAATATTTATAAGGAAGTTCAAAACTTATGAAACACACCGTGAATTGACCGGGAAATTTCTAAGTGAGGACATCTTAAGGCATGAGTATTTCGAGGAATTCTAAGGAGAAACAAGGTACCATAATAAACAAGAAATTGTTTGCTTGAATTTCATGAACTTCTTTTTAATTTTATGCATTTAGGATTTCTTGTTTTTCATTTCAGTTTTATCTTTATTATTATGTTGAGGTTATTTGATTAATGCATTATGAATTTTAGTTTTAGTTTTAGTTTATGAGTATGATGATTTGAGTTTTGAGATTAGATGATTGTTGAAATTTCCAAATGGTGGATGAATGTTGTGTGCATTTTTAATAGGATTTTTTAGTAAACGAATGTTGCTTGGAAGGTTAAATGCCTAAGCAACGAGAAAAAATGCAAAATTTGGCAAAAATGCAAACCGAAACGGTTGTGTCCATGACTGAACCGGTTGCATACAAGTATATATACCAAAAATTCAATTTTTCCAGAAAAGCACACACACACACTAATCCTCCAGCTAGGTTTCGCAAAATTCGACCAATAGAAGCTATTTGAAGGTTGTATAAGTGGTAGAAGATCAGCATGGCACCCAAACAACTAAGCATCTGCATTCAATTAGCTCAATTAAGGTTTAATTAGAGCATTTGATTCGAATTGCAAATTAGGTCACTAATTTGGGGGGTTTTGATAGAATTGAATTAAGTTGTAATCTTTTAGGATTAAGTGGGTAATTGATATAGGAATGCATTGCATAAAGAATTGTAGTGATTGATTCAACATGGAATGAGTATTAGATGATCGAATTTTCGTATTTAATTAGGTTGTGCCATTGAATCAAATTAAGTTGCAATTGGTGATTCCTAGTTGGTAGATGATGCGTTCCTAATGAATAATAGATGTCGCATTGTTGATTAGAACTAGTAATTGAAAGAATTGAGGTCTAATTTGTTGAGTTCTAAGCAAATGAATATGTGATGATGAGAGGTTTGGAAAGTGAATTTAGAGTAATTTGAGGATGTAGAAACCATTGGTGATGTTAGAATGCAGTCTTGGAGTGAATTGAACTTAGAAAAAATCGAGTGGGAAATGGATTAGAAGGCAAATCCTTTTTCAGGTTGAGGAACCGATCCGGTTGTGAAGCGCAACCGAACGGTTGGAGTAGGTCAACAGAGGAACCGATCCGGTTGCCACGAACGAATCCGGTTCCACGTTCTGTTTTGGAATTTTTGGAATTTTTGAAGTGTCCTTAGAGGCTTCCATAGACCTTCCTGTTTGTTCTAACACTCTTATATTGACTTATATTTATGATTTCTACAGAGAATTGTTGTAGGTAGTTCAAGCTCGACACAGGTTCCAATTAACCCGATTGTTACCAAGTTTTGCCAAAGGAAACGAAAGAAAGAAAGTCACGTATAGTGTGAAGACGGAAGCAAATGCCAACCTGAAGTTCAAAGATCTCACCAACGAGGAGAAACATGCTTTCCGGGAACGATTGTCAAAATTGCAAAATAGGACATGTTTGGTTCCGAGGGTGATTGATTGGGATTTGTTTTTCGAATATGAGTGTGAAGAGGAGTTGCGAAAAATGATGCGGACATCTTATGTGTATCCGGCTGATGGGGATTCGTTTGATGATTTGTCATGGGAAAGAGCATTTAGCATAAATGAAGAGGTTTATCGTGAGTGGTGTATGGAGTTCTTTTCGACTATGTATTTAGAGTGGAAAATCAATGTTCGGAACTTGATGGAAGAAGTTTGTGTTTGGTTTAGGCTTTGTGGGCGGGATCACGCTACACTTTGGATTTCATTGTTGCTCTTGGCTTGTATGAACCAAATAAGGTTGAGCATCGATTATTTGAAGCTCACTTTTCGAGGCTTTGGAGGTTTGAAAAAGAATACCCTAGTGTGCCCGCTTATTGGAATCGAGTGGGAGATCCTTCTTGTCCTAGGAGGAATGCTGCAACCATTAGGAATCCGTTGATGAGAATACTACAAAAGTTGCTAGTAACTGGGCCATTTCATAGATTTGGAAGCAGGGACAAATGTCAGAAGCCGGACTTGTGGGTTATGATGTTATTGGAGGAATCTAAGGACGAAATGCGGCTTGGCTAATAGCCGAGTATTTGTCTAGGAGAGCCCCGGGAATCAAAGGTAATAGCAACATTTGTGGAGGCCATTTTGTGACGAGGTTGGCAAAAAATCTTGGGTATTACAATAGTAGTGAGTTGGCTAAGTGTGGAGAGCCAAAGTTTAGTGAGATTTGGAGTGCAAGTGGTTTCGGAAATGCTTTGAATAAGAAATTGAAAACATTAGGAGCATGGATTGAACCACAACAACCACAACAACAACAACATCCACCACAAAGATGAGGAAATGTACCAATGGGCAATATACCGATGAGGAACGTGAAAACGGGTACGTCTAGTAGTTTTGACTCAGGTTGGGGAGAGTGGAACCAACATTTGAATGAAATTGAGGGTAGGGACGTTTGGAGAGACTCGATGATGTTGAGAAACAATTACATCAATGATTATTCAATGCCTATTTTTCAACACATGGCTCAAGAAGCCAACTACGAGTTGCCACCCTACAATCCACTCAATGTTCCACCATATCCTTTCCCCTACACTTCTTATCCTGGACCATTTCCTGACCCAGTACCCGCATATGGTAGATTACCCGAGGTTGGAGGATCTTCATCAGGAGTTGGAGGAACAAAGAAGAAAAGGAGAGTTCGTTCGGAGTTTGTGGATGAGCACTATGTGTCCGAGAGTGATGATGATGACGAGGATGATGATGATGAAGAAGGTGATGAGATGAATGAGGACGGAGAATGATCGTGGATCATTCTTGATTTATGGTTTCAAAAACAATGTTTATCATGTGTTAAACAATATTATCTCTATCTCTTAACTATTTCTCTAGGATGATTATCATACTTTGTTTATTTTTCATATTTTTAGTAGCATTTTGGATTGTTTTGTTTTGTTTTGTGTATTGTGCATTGCAGTTTTGTTTGCAGGATGGATTTGTCGGAAGCTTATTGATGGTCAAATATTTGGAGTTGGATAACTCACATGCTTGCTTATGACCCAATATGCGTATTGCATATTCTATCCCGTGGTATCTTTTGACTATTTCTTTTTCCCATTTTCTTTACATTGAAGTTTATTTTTATTACATTGAGGACAATGCAAAACTTAAGTATGGGGGAGGGAAGAAAATAATAAAAATGATACGATTTTTAAATTTTTAGCTTTTAGTCTTATTTTTATATAAACTTTTGGATGCAAGTAATTAGCATGGAATCGCCCTTGATCGTCTAGTTGTTTTCACACTTTTTTGGGATATATTAAAAACAACTTGGGTATTTCAATGGTAAAATGAGGTTTTTGAAAAATTTTCGATTTGAACCAAATTACCGAAGTAATTCATTTTGGATTCGATAGCATTTTCTAGCGCGGATTATAGCCTTTTTCCACTTAATTGTGAGGTTTCTTTTTGTATAAAACACATATTTTGTTTTATATTTGCTATGAGTGTGCCGGTGATTATGTCAATTCTAGAACTTGTACTAGTTATGCATTACGGTTAAAATCACTCTTGAGTGATAAAAATATGTTCAAGTGATAAGAGGCATCGTAGGATTTAACCCAAATGGCCTTCCATTTTACATCTAATGATCTATTAACTAACCACATTGGTTAGTTAACCACCTTATATGGACCCATTTGTTAGTGCTCATCTTTAGCACTAGATACCCTTAGTTACACCCTTCGAGCCAATCTTTTCATTCTTGTTTAAATCCTGAAAAATACAAAAAGATTTTACACCTTAAACCTTAGCCAACCCATGTCATGTCTATCGGTTTGTTGCTAGTTGTTTGGAGTGTTGGATTGTTTTTGATGATTATGAAGAAGCTACACTTTGTCTATAGTGTGTACCATTCTCCAACAAAGGCGAAGGAGACGTCTTTCTCATTTGTATTTTTTGTAGTGTTTGCTTACACTAAGTGTGGGGGAACTTCTTGTTAAAAAAAATGTGGTTATAGCCAATGAGCTATATGAAGAATACAGATTAGCCAATGAGCTAAATTGAGTTATACATATATTTGGAGATAGATATGTGAAGAGGAAGAAGATATAATCATTTTCGGGATTGTGGTTTGGCTAGCAACATGGAGGTTTAGACTTGACTTTATTTTTCTTTTAACACCAATTTCAGCAACCATCTCATGCCTTATCCATACCTTTTATAAACCCGAAGCCTTAACGATATAACCCGAATAAAAGCCCTCTTTGATGAATTTATTTTCTTTGTTTTGATACTTGTACAAGCTTATGGTAAAAAGCATTGATCATGACTAGGCATTGAGTGATTTACATATACCCACCAATATATGAGTGTTGAGTGAATTCTAAAAATCATTCGTGAGTTGTTCTAGTTATGTTATCTAAAGTGTTTGGTTCATTTTAAAAGTTTTTCACATATTAAAAGCAAATTAATGATTATCTCTTTTAGGATGATTGTTAAATTTTTCGGAACCACGGTATCAGGACCATTGAATTCGATTTTTGCAAATGTTAGACCAACTCGGAGTAGAACTTAAGTATGGGGGAATTTGATAACGCCTAAAATGAACATGTTTTTAGTAGCGTTATTGGTGGTTTTGTGCATGATAATCGGCTATATTTATTCATAACTGTTGCAAAAGTGCAAAAGATGCGTATTGTGTATGTATATGTAGCCAGGTGTCACAAATGATGAAGAAATGAAGTTTTATGCACATTTGGAGAATTCCCAAGGAAGAAAGTCGAGCAAGGAAGCTTTCGGACTAGATGATTAGGAAGCGCAAAGATTTTTAAGTATCTACAGCAAGGAAAGATCAAGTTTCTCCTTGGAAATCATCAGCGAGAACAAAGAAAGAGGCGCACATCAAGAAAGTCAACAAAAGTCAAAATTTGAGGCACCCAACCGTTGGTTGGAGCCCATAACCGATTCGGTTGGGAGATGGTCTCTTTGGGAACGTTTTTGGCCAGTTAGTTAAGTCTCTTTGGCTATATATTGAACCTAGACTTAGTTTACTAGGTGTGACACAACCCAAAGTGTAATAGTTTACACCAAAACTTTTACCAACCATTTTATTCATCCCAAAAGTTTAGTATTCACGTAAAACGTCAGAGGTTGGAGAGAGCAATTCTCATCCATTGTTTTGGTTATTCGAGTTATACGGTTAAGACCTAGGTGATTGGAGGCGTGTGGTTGCTATAAGCCATGATTTCTAGTTCTTGTAATCGCAAAAGTTTAGGTATTCTATGAACTTTGTTATGGATTTCTATTCTCTTGAGTTATTGGAATTACTTTATTATTTCTTGTGTTTTGTTATTATTATCATGGAGTAGTTTTTGAATATACTTGTGTGTGAGGATGTAGGAAATCATACTAGTGTTCTCATATGTGATGCATGTATATATGATCTTGTTTAAATGATTTGTTGGAAAAATACTGGTCTTGTTTGATTTGTCGGTAAAACATGTTTTAAGAAAAAAGACCGAAAGGATTTCTCTTGTGTTTTATTCCAAAAAGTTAAGTGACAAACTAGTATGGGGATATTGTGATTGACAACCACCATGTTTACTTATTAAAACAAGACTAGAAACATTTTCATCACGAAAGGTCGAAAGATTCGTAGGAACAAGTTTAATAAGAACATTTTACAAACAAATGGATTTTCTAAAGGATAATCATTAGGATAAGGACCGAAAGGATTACCTATATGTTTTTGTTCTTAGAATGATTTTTGCAAACATAAACCATGGTTGGAAATCATTTTCTTATGATTTGTGCATCACATCAAGAGTTTACACCAAGCCTTCATGAACACTTACTATGATTGCCTATAGACTACACACAAGTATATATATTTCTTTATATTGAATTTCGCTATAACATCACTTTTGGAAGAAGCCTTGACAAAGCTTTCTTGTTACTAATTTTTTAAAACAATTTCAAACACAAAATCTCTTGGGACGATCTCGACTTACCCACCTTTGCTATCGTGAACGAGTATACTTGCTCGTATGTGTTTATAGTATTAGACGGATAAAATCGTGTTAATAAATTTTTAAAACTTGCACACGGTAAGCACATCACTAAACCTGATGGAATCAAACATATGGTGGTGTGTAAGGCCGTTTTTTCTGATGAGAATGCAAGATTACAAGTTGATGATTTCCATTCTTCAACTAATAACTCAGATGTTGCGACTGCCGGCGACAGTCTGCAATTACGTCGTAACTCTTCTAATGAGTTATGGCGTAACCTGGAGTCAGAAAGCGAAAACAGGGTAGAAACTGAAAAACTTCCGATCAAGGAAGTCTGCACAAATGGGTTCATCATTCCATGTTCCGTAGGAAATCATGATCTCTTGGCATTAGCTGATCTCGGGTCTAGCATAAACATTATGCCACTCTCAATATTTTTGAAACTAAGGTTAACCGATCTTTGGAAGATAAGCATGGTGATTGAGATGGCTAATATGACTAAAGCAACCCCTCTTGAGATCACGGGTGGTATATTGGTCAATGTAGACAAGTTCATATTTATGTCCAAGTTCATAGTTATCGACATGGCAAACACCCCAAAAGAACACTTAATTCTTGGAAGACCTTTCCTTACTTCCTCACGAGCCCGAATCAAGGTTTTGGAAAAAGAACTCTCATTGGGATATAGTGATGAGAGAGTGGTGTTTAGAATGGATGAAACTGCGTACCATGAACCGGATGAAGTTGT
>OU343222.1:167546588-167596698 GCA_910596185.1 Chrysanthemum makinoi | reverse complement strand
CACAAAAGAAGTTTCCAAAGAGGTACAAGCAAATTGTTCTGATAATTTTCCTCCTTCATATTTTGGCCATTTGCAGGGAACCGAGTCAAGTGATGATGACGACAGAGACGAGGAGAACGATGAAGTCCAAGCTTCAATGCCTGATAAAAAGGGTACTACTATTGTTACAGGAAAACTTCATTGTTGTGCTCCTATAACTTCTTTGATAGAGGGTTCTAAATTAACACATAAGCGTGGTCCTCCATTTCTCAAACGGTGCAATGGGGGAGGAAAGGTTTTTGTTAAAAGGATAAAAAAGGAGGCAAAAGTTTGATGATGCTGGGAGGACGAAAAATTAATCAAGGAACATTGGTTTCGGGGTCGCGATATTATGACCGATTGGTTTGAAGAGGTTGATTGGACTCTTCATTTTTGTGAACCGGCTATTATGATGTCTGGGGGATTCACTAAGGCATGGCCTACGTGCGATCCAAACCGAAAGATTTGCAATGGAGGAGAATTCCCGATCCTAACTGGCTCAAACGCAATGAGTGGGCATGTTTTGATGAAGAAAAAAGAATGGAGGTCGGATACAAGGGGATCTCATTCGAAAATTGGGTTAAAGTAAAATTTGGGGCTATAAAGCTAGAATGGGAAGTCGAGTCTAAATTTCGATATGAATGGGCCAAGACTAATTTTTTGCAAGAGACTCGATACTGCATGACTCCGTATATTCCTCCATGTGTTTGGGACCAGCCCTCCTCCAACAAAAGATCAACTAAGGAGGAAGTTGGCCAAGTTCAAAGACCACCATACAGCCCCATGGCTTTAAGTCTAACTTAAAAACTCGTTAATAAAGAAAAGTGCTCTTTCGAGAGACAACCCGAATTATCCTTTTTATTTCTTTTATTTCTATTGCTGTTGGGTTTTGTGTTTTTAACCATTTTTGCAAGAAACAGAGAAGATTGCACCAGCATCTAAACGGGGACAAGGTTATTCCATTAGTTACGGCGTAAATCATCCCCATGATTACTCCGTAACCCACCTCTAGTAGCGATCCTCCCAGAGCATTACCGATTACGGCATAATCCCATGTAATGGTTACGCCGTAGCTACACTCCAGTAGCGTCTACCAGGTTTTGCCATCCGTTTCGAAATATTTACCTCAAATCCACCAAATTATGAGTGTGTCGGTAGCTTGTAAACTTTAGAACTTGGCCTTTGCATCATTTCGAGACCATAGAGAAGGTATGTTGAGTTAGCTTAATGTATTTGGATTATTCAGTTTAAGAAGGCAATATTATAGGATTATCACCCAAAAAGCCTATCCTTGTGTGTCTATCGATTAGTCACCTCGACTTCTCGACCCCCATGTTAAACCCTTTTGTTGCACTCACCTTTAGTGCCAGATACCCCTAGATACACCCGTCTGAGCCATTCCTTTCATTTTGTTCACCCAATATATTGTTTCGATACACCCATACACCTTAGCCTACCCTGTAGTCTTAATTTGTGATCAGGAAGTCATTGTTTGCCTAAGTTCAAGGTTCCAGTAGAAAGGTTCGGGAATCACGCTTTCGTCAAAGACATATATTTGAAGATCATTGAAGACCCCCCAAATTCTCATATTGTTCATCTCAAGTGGGGGGATGCTATGTTTAGTTGTTATGTAAAAAAAATGATTCGAAAAAGGAAGTGATTGAAAAAAATAGTTGTAGTGATTTGTTGATTGTAAAAGTGAAAAATTTTAAGCAGTATGTTTAAGAGCTCATCATATACTTAGTATCGAGGAGGCCACCCCGGTCATATTTGAAGAATGAAGTTGGTAATTATTGCATAACAGTTGAAGAACAAGCAATGTGCCCATCATGATGTCCTCTAATGGCACATCTACTTGATATACCATGATCCGGTTTCTTAACTTTGAAACTTTAACTTTGGATAAACGGTAAGCGGTGATGACTTGGTTATAGGTTTAGACTATTTGCTTGTTATTTTTACTTTACACCAATTATATCCCATGTCTTATTCTACCCTTTAGTCATGAAGCGTGTCTAGGTGATGAAGCTAGCAATCTTTGGTATCTTGACCGTGGATTTGGTCATGTATCATTGATTTTGTCCACTTCGCCGTGACATATTAGTAATGACGATTCACCCTTAACCTTTGTCATGTCTACCCATATTGCCTTCAAGAATTGTGTAGTCTTTAACTCTAGTGGTGGAGATTTGTGTAACCGCCAAGCTTATGATAGAATATATGCTATGACTGTGCGTTGAGTGATCACCCCAAAAATGACACATAGATTAGTTGAGAGATTTGACTGTTTTGTTCCCATTTCGTGAGGTGTTCGGCTTTATTTTATTCAAGCATAAGGGATTTTTAAACTTATATTTTCCAGGTAACGGGAGATATCTTTTAGGAATTTATCTAATAAGGTCTACTTGAGGGAAAGTAGAGTTCAAGTGAGGGGATATTTGATAACATCAAATAGTCCTGAATATTAAGTGTCAATTTCACCCGATAATGCTCGTATTTTATATCATTTATATGGATTTACGCTTGTTTTCCTCTATATTTCACTTTCAGGTAAATTACGAGCATTAGAGCTAAAGAGACGCGGATTTGGAGATTTTAGAAGAGAATAATCATAGTATGCCCCCTGTGATGAAGTTACGGCGTAACTCCACTGTCACATTACGCAGTAACTAATGCGTGACTCAGAAGGCTAGCTCAGCAGATTACACGAACTCCACCAAGGATTACGTTAAGTAACCCATTAGGTCAAAGAAGTTCCACGCTACAAGCTACGACGTAACTCCTTCCAACAATTACGGCGTAATCATGACATTGTAACCTGTATTGAAGATACGGCGTAACTCATTCCATGTGTTATGCCGTAACCAGCTATAACGAGAGCATTATTATGGATTTATGTTAGCCTTAATTGTTTTTATTAGAAGTGATGGTTATTCACATTTAGGAACTTTGTAACGTGTGTTAGATATCATGATAGAATAGTCAACGGGCTCGTGGATTGGGCTAAGCTAATTGGTTAGAAGTTATGTTAAGCTAGCCTTATATCAATCCATGTCCAATCCAATCCAAACGAGCCCATGCCAAGCCCATTAGGGCATCTTCTACTTGTACTATATAAACCCCTCAAAGTCTCATTTGAGGGGTGTGCTTGAGAGTGTGTGTGTGTGTTTTTCCTTTGAAATAAAACATCTATTGTTTTCATCTTTATCTTCACATATACGATCCATATAACATCAAGTCACCATCTCTTCTTATCTTTATTTCTTCATCTTATTCGCATAACGCGTGTTTGGTTTACGTGGTTATACTTGTGTTCGTGTTGGGTTGGTAATAAGGTTGATAAAAGTAACGTCCTACAATTGGTATCAATCGCCTAACAATGGTTTAGGAGTGTTTGTGTTTGTTTTGAAGGGTTACGCGTAAAGGCTCACGTTATTCATATTAGCCACGCTTAAAGCTTTAATTTTTGTACTTAAAAATTCAAGATTCTTGTGGTTTAAGGTTTATTTGGTGCTAAAGTTTCAGTTTTTTGCAAAAGTTCGAAGCTTTACGTGTTTTTCTTCATTTTAAACTCGTGTTTGGTTCGTTGGTCATTTCTACCCGTAGCTTTCTAAGCACTTTGGGTGAAAATGTCAACATTTTGTGTTATTCGAGTGTTTTTAAGGCTGTTTGTGCAAGAGAAATTGTTTGAATCATTGGAAATTTTTTACGCGTAGGTCAAAACCCTAGTTCTGCGCGTAAGAAAGTCAACACCCTATTTCTACGCATAAGTTTCTACGCATAACTTTTTGGTGAAGATTCTTGAGCTATAACGATTACTCGCTTCCCTCACTTGGATAAGTTTGTGGAACACCGACTTTGGATATCTTTTACACGTGATAGTGTAAAGGATTTTTAGGCAAAACCTAATCTTACGCATAAGCAGACTTCTGTAGAACACTTACGCTTAAGTATTTTTCTTAAGCCTAAGCCTTGTCTTACGCATAAGCTAAATCTTACGCATAAGTTTTTCTACGCCTAACTTTAAACTTACGCATAAGCATTTCCTACGCCTAAGGGATCCTATGCCTAAGCCATCCTACTAAATCGCTTTGGTTTAAGCCATCCTACTCGTAACTTCTTTGGCGGGAAAACTTGAGTAAAATTTAAATTTTTGAGGAGACTAAACGTTCAATTTTACGTGAGATTCAAATTTTGGTTTAACTGTGTAAATTTTGGTCAAAAATTCAAATTTTTGGGCCTAAATTCAAATTTTTCGGTCAAATTTTGCGTCAAAATTGTCATAACTCAAATTTTTCATACGACCTTAGAATTGATTTTTATAGTGAATTTCATATTTTGGGTGAAACATTTTTACGCCTAAGAACCAAGGTTACTGATGCGACTTTGGAAAAACCTCAACCGAGCTTAATCTTCATCAACCTCAACTCCTTTATCGTTGAATCGATCCTACATCAACTTTATCATAACATACCTTCATCAATGGCAACTCAACAAGACATTCATGCAGCCGGTGCCGAAAACCGTCCTCCTAGGTTGGAAAAAGGTGGTTATCTTCAATGGACAAGTCGAATGCTTCGTTACATCAAGACAAAACCTAATGGAAAATTGATGATCAAATCCATTCAAGATGGACCCTTCATACCTCGACAAGTCCAAGACCACGGAAATGCGATGCAACACCTCCGTCCCACCATTTTTTGTCTTCAAAAGAATCGGAATACTCAAGAGGATCGAAACAAGTCGGGCGAGGACATGGCAATTCATATTGTCCAACCTGGGTTTACCAAGAGACATCTTTGCTCTTTGTAGGCGGTTGTGAAACCGCTTTCAACATGTGGGAGCGTGTTTGGCGACTTTGTCATGGAAGCGAAATTGGTCAACAAGATACGGAGAACAAGTTGCTAACCGCTTGGGAGAAGTTTACATCCACTCAGGCGAATCCATTGAATCCTACTATGGAAGGTTACTTTAATGAATGAGTGATAAGAAACAAGTTGACACCCAGAACTATCGTGAGCAACATCAAGTTCCTAAACAATCTACCGAAGAATGGGGACGATATGTCACTATTGTCAACCAAACAAAAGACTTACATCAAGTGAACTTTGATCAACTCAACGATTTTCTGAAACAAAACCAAAATGAAGTGAATGAAGTTACGCAAGAAAGATTAGCAAAGAATCATGATCCATTGGCACTCATTGCAAAGTCTCAAACTCCAGTGAATACAGAACAACAAGCTTCATCATCTTCCACTAACAACAACTTGCAGCAATACATCCCTCAACAACAAAACTATCCACTTGAACAACAACATTACCAGGAACAAGGAATCACTGATCTTGAAATGGAACCGAAAAGCTTTGTCTCAAGCATTTGTATTCTTGGGTAAAGCATTCAGAAGTTGCTAT
The DNA here is from genome assembly GCA_910596185.1 of Chrysanthemum makinoi. Taxonomy (NCBI): domain Eukaryota; kingdom Viridiplantae; phylum Streptophyta; class Magnoliopsida; order Asterales; family Asteraceae; genus Chrysanthemum; species Chrysanthemum makinoi. The sequence continues at coordinate 167,591,266 of OU343222.1, read as the reverse complement.
TCCACACCAACTAACAACAACCAAAGGATTTCATCAAACACTCGAAATAGGCAAATTGCAGTAGGGTGTGAACATGGGCAATCAAGGTCAAATGGTTGGAGTTATTGGGAATCACAGGATATGCTCTTGGATTTCGCATGGGTAATCAGCGGTTCAATCGTGGTAATCGGATGGGTCGAGAATGTTGGGAATAGAAGCAGGATGGTTAATCGAATGGGAATGTTGCAGCTCTAGGAGTTGGGAATTATGGAAATGTGAATCATGGTAACGGTTAAGTGTTATAACTGTCAAGGATTGGGTCACATGGCAAGGAATTGTCCAACTAAGCCGAAAAAGAAGGATCTTGCGTATCTTTAGAAAGCTATTCTGTTGGTACAAAAGGAACAATCTGGACTTCAATTGAGTGTTGAGGAACATGACTTCATGGCTATTATGGATGATTTGGAAGACCTCGAGGAACTCAATGCAAACTGCATCGTCATGGCAAATCTTCGGAGACTAAGTATGCGACACCGACTCACCTCCGTCTATGCGCCAACGCATGTCGAGGTACCAATCAGCGATCCATGCTATAACAATGTCATATTTGATGTGTTTACTCATGACGAACAGCGATGCGTGACATCAAGCACCTACTTATGATACATACCGGACAATCCGAGTTGTAACAATACTAACTCGAGACTCCGGATGTGGATCCTAGTGGAGGCTGTGTGGCACAAAATCTTGAGGCGATGAGGAAACTCGTGCTTATTTTGAATCATTAATCAACAACCGTGGCATTGAAATTGAGAAAGTTAAAAAGGTCAATCGCGATGTTAAGGCCGCGAATGCCAAATTGACGGCTGAGCTTGAGAGTTACAAGGAGAACGCAAAAGCCTTTGAATTTCAGAAAAACAAAGAATCAGAATTAGAAATTGGTTATCGAAATTTGGTTTCTAAAGAACAACTTTTGCAAATCAAGTATAACATTTGATGTGAATTTGAACTTGAAAATTAAATCTTTAAACAAGGAAATTTCTTATTTAAATAACCAACTTTCCAAACAAAAAGAAATGTTTTCTAATCTTGAAAAAGAGAAGAAGCAGTTGATCACTGATTTTTCAAAACGAGAAGATTCTCTTCTTGATGAAATTCTTGATAAGAATGAAAAGATAAAAACTTTGGAAAATTTTCTTCTTACAACGGGTCATTCTGCTCAAACAATCAAGATGCTTTCTAATCAAGTAAATCCGCGTTTTCATACTAATAATAGAATGGCACTTGGTAACGACCCTTCCTTGTTCCTCAAGAAAGCTCGAGAAATCTCGAATGTGTTACACAATGGAAATGTTTTGATGAACCCATAATTGTGCATGATTCTCATGAAAGCGTTGGAACTATCGAGGAGAGTAGATCAAGAATGAAACAAAACATCCGAATCAAACCAATTGATTATAACAAATGGAACAAAATTAACGGAATTACTTTTGTCAATAAAAAAGAAATGTCAAAGTTCTCCATCACACAAAATGTTTCAAACAAAGAGTCAACTCCCGCTTCAAAATCTGTTTCAAAACCAGTCGTTGTCTCAAAATCTCTTTCGAACATTGAACAAATGTCTTCAAACAATCCTTTTAACTCAAGTGATGCGCGAAGTATTTTAGACAATGTGAAAACGAGAATTGCGGATCTTCAAGAAACTGTTAAAACTAAAACCACTATTACACCTAATAACCGGTTCTCTAGTTTTGATATTGAACAGAGAAAGTTTTTTGAAACTCAAATTGCCCTCACCAATGCCATCGGTGCAAGGGTAATTCATTTTGAACAAGCATTTTTGAAAGAAACAGCTGACTTTGTCAAGGACCATAAATCACTGGTAAAGCAAGTTAATGACAGTGTTGAACACATCAAAGTTTTGGAAAATTTGAATGCTTCTCTCTTTGAAGATGTTATGACTACCGATATCATGTCCATTATTTTACAAACATATTCTGTTGAAGATCATGAAAGACTCCAGTCTGAGACCTCCGCAATTGTTTCAAAATATGAAAAAGCTCTTGAAAAACTTGAAAAAGAAAATGTCTCATATATTTAAATAACTTGATCGAAAAACTGAGGAATGCAAATATGACAAATTGTCGTATGAGCGTGCCTACAATGACATGAAAGGGAAAAATGATCTTTTGAGGGCTCACCGAAAGTCAAAAAGGAAAGCGGTGGATCTTGTGATTACAAAACCATTGACGTGTTGAAAGCAAATGTTCCCAAACCGGTTTCCAAAACAAAATGTCACGTTTCTATGCCTCCTCCAAAAGTCAATGAGAAAAATGTTTCATCAAAACCAGTCACTCCACCTACCCTACCTAAACAAAATGTTGATAAAGGAAAAGCGGTTATCGAGAAACCAAAAGTTTTAGCTCACGGCCTTTTAAGATGAGTACCACTAATGCGTCCGCCTCCACATCTAAAACATATGGAACAAACGACATAAGTTTAGAAAAGCACTCTAAAGAGACTAGGAAAGCTGAAACCACCTCCCTTCATAAAAATGTGAATCCTAATGCGTGTGCCTTACCTTCTACAGGACTAGAAAGCACCTCTAGGAGCAGCAGACTAAAGCCTAAGAGCAATACAAGGAACAATAGAGTCTCGACTGCCTCTAGGAGTAGTAGCTTGAATAAAGAGAAGAAAGTAGAAGAACACCCTAGGAATTTACCGCTTTGTAATAAGAAAGACATTTCATCTGAATGTAATGAACCTATGAAATCTGCTAAGTTTAATGAATCTGTTGAATCTGTTTGTTTAACTTGCAAGAAATCTTTAATTAATGTTCAAGATGATTATGTTTCTAAGAATGTGAATGATAAGCCTGTTAAGAAGAACGTCCCAAAAAGATCTTACGCTAAACGAGTAGGAAGACTAGTTGCAAAACTCAGGCTTTACACTACTGGCTTGTGAGGAACTATAGTGTATACTTTAGGGATGATATTTGGAAACCCACAGGTAGAACTTTCACACTCGAGAATGGTAAAATGAGTGATAAACCGAATTCCTGTAGAAACCTCTCGAGTGTGATCGGATTTTACCTCTAACCCAAAGGAACCAAAATCAAAATGCTTTCCACAATATTCTTTTTCTGTTGCTAGTAGGTTATCAAAATTTGTCTTTGGATCGTCGACTCGGGTTGCTCCAAGCACATGACCAGGGAATCTGAAGGCGATCAATTTAGATCGGAAATTCATGGGAACCGTGCGTTTGGAAATGATCATGTAGCAGCTATCATGGGTTATGGAGATCTACCTTTTGGAAATTATTTGATCACTCGAGTTTACTATGTCGAAGGGTTGGGTCACAATTTGTTTTCAGGCGGTTACGTGATGCAGATTTAGAGGTCTCTTTAGGAAAAATTCTTGCCGTTAGAAACTTGGATGGCACTGATCTCTTAACCTGGAATCGTGATACAAACTTGTATGCTATCGACATCAATCAAATGGCCTCTTCATCACCAATATGTTTTATGACACGAGCATCACGGAACAGTCTGGTTGTGGCATAGAAGGTTATCCCATCTTAATTTTGACACCATCAACAAAATTGCCAAAGACAACATCGTCAATGGACTTCCAAAGTTCAAATACACCAAGGATCACTTATGTCCATCATGCGAACAAGGAAAAAGCAAAAGAGCATCATATAAACCCAAACCCGTACCTAGTTGGAAGCAAAGTTGCATATGTTGCACATGGACTTATGTGGCCCAATGAGAGTTGAAAGCATTAATGGGAAAAAGTATATGCTTGTCATTGTCGATGATTATTCGAGATATACATGGGTTAAGTTTCTGAGATCAAAAGGCGAAGCACAGGGCATCATCATCACCTTTTGAAGCGAATTCAAGTACTTCTTCAAACTCGGTAAGGGTTGTAAGAAGAACAACGGCATTGAATTCACAAATCGGAGTTAAGATCTTATTTTGAAGATGTTGGAATCACACATCGGACATCGGTTGTTAGAACTCCAGAATGGGGTAGTTGAAAGAAGAAATTGAACTCTTGTGGAAGGCCGCACAATGCTAATCTATTCTAGTGCACCGTTATTTCTATGGGTGATGTTGTTGCCCTTTGCTTGTTTCACTCGTAACCGATCCCTCATCCATCCAAGATTCAATAAAACCCCATATGAGCTTGTGAACAACAAAGAACCGAATATCTCTTACTTTCACGTGTTTGGCGCTTTGTGTTATCCTGCGAATGACAAAGAAGATCTTGGAAAACTGAAAGCAAAAGGTGATATTGGAATCTTCATTGGATATTCAGATAACTCGAGGGCATTCGGGGTGTATAACAGGAGAACTAGGAGGATCATGGAGACGATGAATGTGAAGTTTGACTAACTTTCACATATGGAGAGACTGCTCTAGAACCCGCACTAAAACGACAGACTTCTGAACACATCAGTTCAGGACTCATACCTAAAAGAGCTCAATCAACTTCGCTTGACAATCCTAACCAACAAGAATGGGAGAATTTCTTCGAGTTAATGTTCGACGAATACTATGGTGGAACTTCGACAAATGCATCAAACCATCATTCCGCTACACCCGCTCAAAATCATCCTCCACCACCAATAGAAGATGCATCTACAACGGTCGAAACCAATGCACCAACTCCATCTACAACATCTACATCTACTATAGTTATTGCACCCGTTCTACCAGCAGTTAATGAGCAAAATCAAAACCAGAAGGATCCAACGTTAGATGAAGACTTATTTGAAAACACGCTTGCTCACGGAATCACTGAATCATCCTCAAGCTTACGAGAACCATCTAACTCGCATACGTTTAACCAACGGTATCCTACTCAAGTGGACAAAAGACCACCCAATTGAACAAGTTATTAGTGAACCTTCAAGGCCAATTCAGACGAGACGCCAACTTGCCACCGATTGCGACTTATGCATTTACCTTTGCTCAATTAGCAATATAGAGCCAAAGAACATTCGCGAGGCAATGGAAGAACCCGCATGGATAGAAGCTATGCAGGAGGAACTTCTCCAATATCGTCTATATGACTCTTGGGATATGGTTCCAAGACCCATTGACGTTCGCGTCATTGATCTCAAATGGTTATGGAAGAACAAAAGGGATGAAGAGATGACTGTAATTCGCAACAAAGCTCGTCTTGTGGCAAAAGGATATAGACAAGAGGAAGGGATAGACTTTGAAGAGTCATTGCGCGGTAGCTAGATAAGAAGCTGTCGATATTCTTAGCCTACGCGCTCACAAAAACATCACGGTTTATCGGAGATGGACATTAAGACCGCGTTCTTGAATGGAACTCGAAAGAAGAAGTGACGTGGAGTCAGCCGAAGGCTTCAGTAGACATAGAACATCCGCACTATGTCTACAAACTCAAAAAGGCAATCTATGGATTGAAACAAGATCGAGAGCATATGTATGAGGCTGTCCTCTTTCCTTATCCAAAACAATTTCACCAAAGGAACAATTGATCCTACCTTGTTTACACAAAAATGCAAAAACGACATTTTGTGTTGGATATAACTTTTCACATACACATCAAACCATAACACAAAGTAACATATAGATGGAATTCTAGAGAGAGAAAGTTAGAGTTTTAGGGAACTTAGTGAGAGAAAGTGAAAGATATTATTATGAGCTCCAACTCTCTACCTTGGGAGGTAGAGAGTATTTATAGTATCTTACATAAATGCCACACAGCCGTGGATCAGGGCATCACGATGGGTAAAGACCCGTCCGTCCTCCAAGGTGTTACTTAACTAAATACTACTTAACTAAATATAACTATGACTACGAGCTTTTTAACGATTACATATACTTGAGGTGACCGACTCTTTATTATCGGGAATTTCTAATTCCTAACAATATCCCCCTAAGAGAGGTCACCTCAAACATATACTAAAATGACATTGAATACAATCGGATATTACATTAACAATTGATCTTGCATTCTTGATGTAGTACTTTGCTCCGAGGCTCGTAGTCATTGATTCCACTCATTGCATGTTTGGTTAATCCAAGTGGAGGTCTTTTACCGATCCACGTGATAATAATGTTGAGCCAGCTTTTGAGATCATCGGCTAGTAGAAAATCTCTGATACATCCATTGTGGTGTTGGTATTATGTGATGTTGTGATATTCGGACCGACATGCTCACATTCTGGATCATGATATATTCTCATCAGAGTAGCGGAAGCATTTGTTGATTCATGATATTGGCGCAGCGGAAGCATGGAGTAAAATATCGAGTCATTGATGCACTAATCATGATTTCTTTTGAGATGAATGTGTTAGGTGAGCATGCGGGTATGAATTGACCGCTTCATTACGATCAGTACCAAGCGTCGGGTGTACGCATAAGCGGTTAGCAATAAAGCGCCGCGAAAGTGTCTTTGATCACTTTGATGAATTGAGGTACACGGCCCACGGTTCCCGTTGATCGATACAAGTCACGTGATCGGTATAATTCAAGAATTTCCTTGGAGGGTTTCGCGGTTGCTCTATTTGTTCTCAAACGGACGTCTCAAAAGACAACACGAGTGAGTGAACCAATAATTTCGTCCAGCGATTGATTGAAAAGAATTTGAAAACAATCGTGTATTGCTCAATAGAAATTGTTTTGCAATATAGAAGGTTTTAATGAAAATCAATTATCAATCATAAAACACCTTTTGATTTGAAAAATTAGTACACAGTCGACATGCTAATGAAAAGAGTTTTAAAGCACAAGGACTGGTTTTTCAAAGGTATCCGTCAATCCATAACTGAACGGATTGATTCAAAAGAATGAATCGCCCATTGTTTCTTCGGTTGTCACATGGTTGATCTGTATAATAGATCTCACATGCCACCTACCAGGAGCTTGTTAGATGTTGGCTCCAGGAGGCTTTCCATCTTCATTGTGAATATGTTTGCATATCACTCGGATGTTCTGGCAATACCACAAGGATAATACGTAGGACTCAAGATATAATCTCTCTTTCCACATTGTGTGAAACAGAGTCTTCATTGAAAGTGTCCTAATGAGATTTATTGATGATCTCGTGGCTCTAGACTCAATTTGTTCATTTTTGGATCCTATATGGAGACTAGGAGAGGGTCTCCTCCTTCAATATCAACAATCTCTAAGAGAAAGTCGATAGATAATGTCGGTTCCCGTGAGAATGAAACAAGTCCTTTTAAGAGGAACTTGAGTGGTTTGGAAAGTTGAAGTGCGGTCGTCTTTGGGTCCATGACGTCTTGTCTTCAATACCGATGTTACCATCGATAGCATATGAATTGAACCGGTTTACGCCTAAGGTTGAATAAATGGAGGGCTATTTGTTTTCACCCTATTCTCATTCAATTCTTTTTAATTCTTCAACCCCTTCAGTGCTTACCGAGACTTCATAGCTAGATTGTTGGGTTTATTCAAAGACTAGCTCGATCTTAGTCCGCACTCTTCCCATATCTCATTTTTCTCCTTTTATCATCATACCTAAGAACTCTACACTACTAGTGGATAGTCCCGGTAGATCCCTCGTTACGGGAATCATGGGAACCAATACCTAACCTTATCATCCTTATATCACCATACATAAAGTAAGGTTGGTCGGTCTATTTGGTATTGTTCATCTGCCATTGGATCCAATTGAAAACCATTTGAAAATCAATTCAGATACTTGTGATATATTATCAAAGCATTTTGTACCTGAATTGTTTTTGATATTTTTAGAACGAGAACTCCCCTCAACATGTGCATCAAGTATTTGAAAATGTTTTGCACACGGAGGCAAGAGAAAGAATTAACTTCTTTGATTACCATTTTCTAAAAGATATCAACATCACTTCCCTAATCGAATCAAGTAGATAAAGCATTTTGGGGAAGGATGAGGTTTTCATGATTTTGCTCCCCTCAATATGTGCCTCGAGATTTGAAAAGAGTTTTGCACATACTAGAGGAACACGCACATTGAGATAAGTGATCACGTTTCAAATCATTGTGGTTTAATATAGATGCTCCCCTCAATGTGTGCATGGAAAATTTGAAATCGTTTGTCACTTACGGGAGGCAAACATGCTAATCACTTAAGAAACCATTTATCGAATTATCCGTTTAAATCCTATTTAAATCACAACTTCTCCCCCGATCACAATTATTAAAACATTTGAGATTTGTGATCTCTTATAGATTTAAATTGATTTTGAAAGCTTTTAAGGAGAATTGTGACTTGATATGAAAGCGTTTTAAGCGATAAGGATCGATGTTGAGATTTTAAACTCCATTGGTTAAACATGCATGTACATCTTTTGAAAACAATTTAATGCCAAATAACTTTTAATTTAATTGAAATCATTCTCCCCTCAATCAATGACATAGGTTGTTGATTGAGCGATAGAGATTTTGAGATAAGTCGATGATTATCAAAAATAGAGACGAGTTATTTTTCAAAGCATTTAGTTTTAGAGATAAATGTTATAGAATCCGAGCATGGAATTTGAAAACATGGTAAAACATGGCTCTGTTCTTTCTTTTAAAACCGGGTTATTACCTGAAAATGACAATAAACCATTTTTTCTCTTTCTCTCAAACATAATTTTGATTTTTTGATTTTGATTTTTTTTTTTTTTGAATTGACAACATCTAAAGTCCGTGTCATTCTTTGAATGACAAGACAAGAACCGTAGATATTATCGAACCGAGAAAACGCATGACAAAATGACAATATTTTTGAAGATTTTTTTTGAATTTTTAGATTTTTATGGATTTTGAAGGTTTTATAATTTTGTATTTTGATTTTTTGAATAGATATATACAAGAGATAGATGAAGATAGACCTTTACTCCTCGTCTTCCTCACGAAGGCGTTTGAGAGTATCGGTTGAAGGCTTTTCAAGCCAAGGCGTGGAAGAATAAACTCAAAACGTTCTCTTGGAAGAGCTTTGGTGAAGATGTACGCTAAGCGATATTCGACCTCACAAAATATAGTTCCACCACACCTTTTCCACTTGTTCCCTGATGAAATGATGTCGAATGTCGATATGCTTTGCTCTTGAGTGTTGAGCGTTGTTGCTTGAGAGAGCAATAGCACTTTATTATCACGTCTGAGAGGGATTTTGTTGAATACAAAGCCATAGTCGGATAATTGAGATCTCATCCATAAGATTTGAGCACAACAAGATGACATGGCTATGTATTCAACCTCTGTAGAGGAAATAGAAGTACTCATTTGCTTCTTTGAAGACCAACTCACAAGCTTATCACCCAGCGAGCACCTCCGGATGTACTTCGACGTGTATCTTGACAACCTGCATGATCAGCATCTGCATAGGCTGTTAGTGACATACCGGTGTCCTTTTGGTACCATAGTCCCATATTGATGGTTCCTTGGAGATACCGAAAGACCCGTTTAACTGCTTCAAGGTGCTTTTAGTAGGCTTAGCCTGGTATCTAGCACACATGCAAGCAGCGAACAAGATACGGTCTACTAGTGTGAGGTACATCGAGGATCCAATCATACTACGATATTTCATTTGGTCAATCATGATCCATGAGTGGTCCTCATCTAGTTTGGTTCGATCAATCATGGGGGTGTCAACAAGGTCACTTGAATCAAATCCAAATTTCTTTAAAATCTCATTTGCATATTTAGATTGATTTATGAAAATGCCTCAGGGACTTTGTGAAATTTGTAATCCCAAGAAAAATGACATTTGTCCCATCATTGACATTTGAAACTTTGAACTCATTTCATTAGAAAAACGATCACATTCCATTGGGTCCGTCGAGGCAAAAATAATATCATCAACATAAATTTGAACATGAGTTAAATGTTTGCACGACTTCACGGTGAACAATGTAGGATCAAGCTGCTCCTTTCTTTGAATCCGGTTGATAGAAGAAACTTTGATAGTGTATCATACCATGCCCTTGGAGCTTGCTTCAAGCCATAAAGAGCCTTCTTGAGGCGATAAGCGTGAGTAGGATGCTCTTGATTCACAAATCCTTCAGGTTGGGCGGCGTAGCGACTTCTTTAAGATCTCCGTTTAGAAATGCCGTCTTCACATCCATCTGATATACTATCATGTTCTTACTAGCGGCATTAGCCGAAAGATTACGATTGCCTCGATTCGAGCAACTGGAGCAAATGATTCTTCAAAGTCTATACCCTCCTCTTGACGATATCCTTTAGCAACTAATCGGGCCTTGTTTTTCAACACATCACCATGCTCATCAAGTTTCACTTTGAAGATCCATTTTAGTGCAATAATCATAGCACGATCGGAGCGGTACTAACTCCCATACATCAAGTCGATCAAACTCATGAATTTCTTCTTGCATGGCATTGAACCGGTTGTCTTCATTCATGGCGGTTTTAACATCTTTTGGTTCGATCTTAGATAGTACGGAGTTGAAGAAACACCATAAGGCATCTGTTGCAAGTTGTTTCGGGTTGATCTGGGCGAGAGGGTTTTCCAATGATGTTGTCTAATGGATGATCGTGAGTCCATTTTCTAAGGTGTTCATGTGGCGGTTGTTGAGGCGAGGTAGCGAGTCGATGTCTTCACGAAGAAGATGGTTCGATGATGATTAAGGAGTAGCAAATATGTTTTCAAATGGAGCATCTTCAGGAGTAGCAAAGGGATTAACTTCATCATTGATGCCTGAAACATTTCCATGATGTACATTTGAAGAATGATGATTTGTTGATGAGGCGAAGGATCGGCAGAGTGCTTCTTGACTTAAAGATATTAAGTCTGAAGGATTGACTTCATTCACAGGAATATGAGCATCCTCATTTGTAGGGATCAATACCTCATTAGTAATTGAATCATACAGTTCATCAAACATAGGATCAAACAATTTCTTTAAATCATCTTGAGATGGAGGTACATATGGAGTTTCTTGAGAAGAGTTTAGAACAAGAGATGAACCAATGGGACTGTTTTGAAGTCGCGGGTCCGAGGCTGGAGTGTCCGGAGCCATTTGACGGTCGACTCATCAAGCGTAGCGTGAATGGTTTCCATGATATTTTGGGTTCTTTTGTTATAGATTCGGTATCCCTTTTTGTTTGGTGCATATCCTACAAATACTCCAATGTCACTTTAGCCCTAAGTTTCCCTAAGTCTTGACCCTCATTAGTTGGATAACACAATGCACCAAACACACGAAGAAATAAGAGATTAGGTTTTACATTGTGGACAAGTTCATATGGTGTCTTTCCATGAACAGTGTGAATCAGGGAACGATTTTGTGTGTAGCATGCGATGGCAATAGCTTGACCAGAGAAACATTGGAACTTTTGAGTAAATCGGCATTGTTCGAGCGGCTTCTACAAGAGTTCGATTTCGTCTTTCAACTACACCGTTCGTTGAGGAGTTAAGTGGAACACTTCTTTGATGGGTGATTCCAATGCTTTCATAGAATTCACTAAGTTGTTTGTTAACAAACTCGGTTCCATTGTCTGTCCGGATAATTACGGACGGTTTTGTTAAGTCGAACCTGCAGTTGTTTGATAAGTTTGATGATGATATCTGGAGTTTCATCCTTTGTCCTTAAGAACTTGACCCAAGTGAATCTAGAGTAATCATCAACTATAACTAACACATATTTCTTCCCAAAGATATTCCGCACTCTCATTGGTCCACATAAATCCATATGAATTGTATGAAGAACTTCTGTGACGAGTTAGTAGGTTTGGGTTTATGGGCATACTTCTTGCTTTTTCCCAATTGACATCTTGAACAAAGATGATCCTTTTCATACTTTAGTCGAGGTAAACCTACAACTAAGTCCTTTATGGAGAGATCATTGATGGTGCCGAAGTTCAAGTGATTGAGGCGTCGATGCCATAACCATGACTTTGTTTTAGAAGCCTTTGGCAACAAGCAAATTGGAGAAGACTTCATCATATCATCTATGGAGATGGTGTAAAGATTTGAACCACGAGTTCCTTTTAACAGTTCCTTGCCATTATGATCTCTAACAAAGCGGTATGTTTTACGAAGGCTACTTCTAGATCGAGAATCGCGAATTGACCAACGAGAAGATTATGACCCAAACCTTCCACATAGTATACTCTAGAGATAACACTATCACCAACAACATAATCACCATAACCCTTAATTGCACGAAATGATCATTACCGAATCTAACTGTCCCGATGAATTTGCTCACGAAGTTCATGAGCATGACCGGTCTCGGTCATATGCTTGGAACACGAGTCCGGTACCACGAGCGATTTGAATGATCTGCGGTTGAACACGACAAGAATGGATAAGCGGATAATTGGGATCCCCATGCAAGAATGGGTTCCACTTGGTTAGTAACAATAATTGGAACACCCACATCAGAATCGAAACATCCATATCGAAGTAGAAGCAATGGAATCATTGGGAATAGATGCAATCTTTGGTGTCGTATTTGACCTATTCAAAGTATGTTTACTTCTTAAGGGAATAGTTCTACCAGTAGGCATCCATTTTCTAGTGGGCATAATCTTAGCAGTTTGAGAACAAAACTAATTATTCTTATGGCCAAAAGGTATCCAATAATAACCTATCTTTATAAAGGTTCTTCCTGTGGGTTTCCACTTGTTTCTAACATCTTTCGTTTTTGCCTTTTGCCTTATTTGCACGATTATTAGCATTAGCAATTTTAACTGGGCATTTGACAACATTAGACAAAGCATTCACACCACATTCATGATTAGCAACGGAATTCAAGCATACAGCATTACAAGGTTTGCGGATAGTATCGAATTGAATTAATTGATGCGCCTAAGGCTAATACTAGAATCAACACGATTCGTTTTATTCAACTCAAGCCTAAAGTTCCTAGATTGGTCTTCTACTCTCTTCCAATGCACATTCTTAGCTTGCAAGGTCCTATCATTCCTTGTATTGTCTTGAGACTTTGACCTGCTCGCTTTAAAGTCACCGATTACTCCTGTAGAGGGAATGGGAACATTAGTTGGTTGATCTAATTTTGCATTCCACGAACTTGATGTGCAAGGATCCGAAGTACTAGAAGGCACATTAGTGTATACTTTAAGACTGTGATTTGAGCTTTTTGAAGGCACACTAAAGTTCACTTTCTTAGCACTAACATATCCGAATCGAACTACTTGAAGGCACATTAGTGTTTCCTTTTTTAAGGCGGGCATAGAGCGGATTTCCTGCTTGGCACTAGGCATAGAACAAGGGCATCCAGGCTTTGCCTTTTGCACCTAAGGTTAAGGATTTTGGACATGTGGCAATTACACATTCTAGCAACGCTTGAGATCGTTTGGCACAGGCAAGCAAACCTAATTTCACTATCAAGAGGTTTGTTAATGAAATCCTCTTCGACAATCTCACGGAGACATTCTATCCTTAAGGTGAGCCACGATTCATGAAAAGCATGTTCATTATTCCTAAGATGAGGAGGAATATATTTAAGCATCCGCAGTGTATTTGCGATCTAAGGGTGACTTTGAGACAACATTCTTATTGAAAACAAGTGGCGGTTCCCATTTCACGACTTCTCGGATTCTCAATTTCCTTTTGTAGAGACGTTATTTTTTCGTTGTTTTGGTCACGGGTGACTTTTATTGAATCATATAACTCTTTAAAATGTCGTTTAACTTTTTCATTTTCTTCTAGAAAACTCTCGTTTTCCTTTTGTAAGGCATCAACTAAGTTTTGAAGATGAAAAGTTTGAGAATTCTGAGAATCTAAAGGAGGAGGCATTTGGGAGCTGTCATATTGTTCGTTTGACCCTTTAATTGAGAGATTTGGGCTTTCAACTTTTCGATCGTGTTGCAGCGAGCTTGAATCTGTTCATCCGCGTTTGTTAATTTGAAAAACTGCATCAAACTCTGGAGCATCTGGCGATGTCTTGATATTTGAAGTTTTAACATTTTCTTTAAGATGTTGATATTTTAGTTGTAAATTAAAATGCTCAACTTCCAGTTTAGAAAAATGTTTAACCAAATTGTCGTGATCATCCAGTTCAATTTTCTCGTTTAGTTTAGAATTAGTTTTTACAAGCTCAATGACACGATCATGGGAGACTTTCAGGCCATGAGATAGTTCATGAAATTTGGAAGCATTAATAGAGCAATTTGAAGCAGTGAAAAAGCTATCTTGAGCAACACATTCTAATAAGAGTCTCATTTAATGTATGCAAGTTCTTCCTCTCAATCTCATTATATTTTAGTGCCCGCTCATAATCACTAACTTCAACTACCATTGCATCAAATTCCTTTTCCATTCCCTTGATATCGGTTTCTATCCCCTTTTTAAGACTCTCAAAGTGATCTTTTAGAAGTTTAAAGAAAGGCATGACCTCAGTTAAATAACATTCTTTCATTTGCTCAAAACCCCTTTCTCCTTCCGTTATACCAATGGGTGTGATCCTTTTCTTGCAAGTTTTCTCAAAATCAACAAATAGTTGAAATATAACATATTGGCTAATTAAGGTCTTGCTTTTAGTGGCAATTTTTCTAGGAACAAGATGCATTGGTGTATTAGGAGGATACACATACGCTCTAGGCATTTTCCATAGGGGAGGGTTTGTTTCAACAATATTTATCACTTTCGCTTATCTAAATCCTTTTCGAGAAAACTTGTTCGGGAGTCAACAATGTCTGAGGCTTAAACATGTTCAAGGAAATCCAGTTTTCCTTTTGTAGTCATGGGGAGTGATAATTATTTTTTTTTCTTTGCATTTAGGATCATCTAATTTTTGTTCATCCTTTCCCTAGTGACTTCATCTGATTTCTTATCTTCCTCGGTGCACTCAAGCGCAACTAGGTTTTGTCTAGGTTTAAGAATCTCATTGCCATCATAGATCACACTTTGAGCTGTTTTTGCTATCTTTCCGTAAACTCGGGGTTGGGTTTATCTATAATGGGAACACTATGCTTATCGCATAGGACTCTATGTTTAGTGACCATGTGGCAGATCTGAATGGTGTTTCCTTGTATGTACAACTTGTTTTCAAGTTTGTTTTTCAAAGTTTTCAGATTAGAAAAATCTCTCAAGAGTTTTGATTCCTTTGCATTAAATTCTTGCTTAAGCATTTTCACATTTTCTTGAAGTTCTTGTTTTTGCTTAGATGTTTTAGAAAGTTTTTCTTGCAAGGAATTTAATTCTTGTTTCAATACTTCTTCTCTAAAATTACTTTTCTAATGGTATGCACGCACTTGGTCATCCATTTCCTGCTCACGAGTGGTCAACTCAAATTTATCACGTTGTTCATAAATAGCAACACGTTCTTTATAGGCATTTAGTTTAGAAATTACAGAATCATCAGGGGCACATGCAGTGTATTCATAAAAACATAGTCATTGTTGATCGCAGGAAGATGCATCACTTGGTACACCTTCACTTTCACTTTGTTTCACATGATTGATCATATGGGATAATATCGATATTACCCATATTTTCAACATTTGATTCAATAGTTTCATTTGAATGTACTTTGTCATGCATCTTTTGCACATCACATTATCATTATAGTTTTAATACCTCTGAGATGAGTTTGTCTCTGGATTGGCCAGCTAGTGGTGAAGAAGAGACCTTGGGAGAGACCATTGGAGAAATGCTAGCCATAAAAATTGTGTGTGCCGTAGTTCCAACATCCATATCGATCTCTATATATTTTGTCGATAATAATTATAAAAGTATCTCAAGTATAAATTCAAGATTACATGATTACTTAATAGTTATCATTTTGTTTTTACTAAACTATATATCTTATTAGTTAGTCTTTAGTTATAAAATAAATAATGTAAATAAATGTGTTAGGACCCATGACCCATAACCCATAACCCATAACCCAAAATCCATAACGCATATGCATTACATCATACATGACATCAAATGACCCATGACCCAAAGTCCATAGCCCATGACCCAAAGTATGTATTGCATCATGCACGACATCATGTTGGGTATCCATGACCCATAACCCAAAACCTGGAATTGTAACCTAAAATCCAGACCGGCTGACCCAGTTGCCGAATCCCTGGGATTACATTGGTCGGATCCCTTTTCCAAGAGATCAGCCGGATCCGGTGAAAAGTGATCAGTTGCCATATAAATAGCGAGCCACTTCTTTATTTTTCTACACCCATTCTCTTATATATCTTTTCTCATTCTTATATCTGTCTAATCTCATGTCTAAGGATCATTATTATAGTTATCTTCTTGTGTTTTTCAAGGTTCTTTTTAAAAGACGAAATCACGTTCTTTGCATATAAGTCTTCCAATCTTCAAGAGAAGTGTTGCTAGGCTTCATCATCACTACAAGATCACTGAGTTGCTTCTTGTATTTGATAAATTAGATTGTAATCATAAAGTTGTTGTGTTAGTTGTGTTGGATTAGTTCTTCCATTGTAAAGAAATCGGTATTTAGCTTTGTACCGGAAAAAGTGTAAGCAACTTGTGAGGCATCTCCGCCGATTAAGGAGCTTGTTGACATTGTGCATACGAACTCTCGAGTTGGGTACTCGGGAAGCGGAGTAGGGCAAGGAAGGTGTCCTTGTAGCCGAACTACTATAAATAATTGTGTCATGGTTCTATCTCTTCCTCTCTTTTACTTTATCGTATTCATTTCTTTATTTATTGCTTTGCATTGTCTATATCTCATCACCCAAAGGTTTCACATATGATCAATCTAAAAGTTTTTAAAACAAAAGTTTACATCGATAAAACTTTTCAACCCTCCCTTCTAGTTTTCTACAATTGGTATCAGAGTATGTTTTCTAAAAAAGTTTTAATGAATATTGTATTTAAAACGTTTTTGATCAAATGAAATTCGAAAACTATAAAGAAGAGCAATCTATGCAAAGACCACCACTTTTTGAAGCTAACGCTATTATATATTGGAAAATAGATTTAAAACATATGTGAAATCTAAATATATTGATTTTTGGAATATTATTGTTGATAGTGATTATGTGCAGGTATTTGACAACATCTCTACAGACAAAAATGATGTTGTTTCTTTAGAAAGTCGAAAAGATGAACAAAAGAAAATGCTTTCGAAAAATAACGAGGAAAACATGATTTTATTCATTGCTTTACCTAAAAAGGAATACGAAGGAATTTTATGCATAAAACGGCTAAAGATATTTGAAATTGTTTGGTGATCACTCATCAAGGAAACAAACTAGTGTAAAATTATAAAATTGATTTATTTGTCTAACAATATGAACAATTTTTATTATCGACTAAGGAAAGTATTGATAATGCTTTTTATAAATTTAATACTATTATTACTTCATTACAAGCATTTGATGAAACTTATTCCAAGCGTAATCATGTTAGGATATTCTTAAGAGCACTTCCAACAAAATGGATACCAATGGTAATGACAGTAGAAGAATCAAAGGACTTGACAATCCTTTATCTCGATGAGTTCATTGGCAACCTAAAGGTCTATAAAGTAGTGTTGGCTAAAGACTTCAAGGCCTCTAAAGACAAGAAAGAAAAGTACAAGTCACTAGGTCTAAAACCTAAAAAGGAGTCAAGAGACGAAAACTCTTCCTCCTTAGATAGCGATGATGAAGAATACGCTACGGCGGTAAGGGACTTTAAAAAGTTTTTGAGAATAAGTGGAAGGTTAGTGAAACAACCTTATGATGATAAGAAAGGCTTCCAAAAGTTCAAGGAAAATAAAAGGGGAAAGGATGATCGAAAGTGTTTCAAGTGTCGTGATCCAAATCACTTCATTAGTAATTGTCCTAAACACTCAAGTAATGAGCAAAAGGCGTTTGTTAGCAGCTCATGGTGTCCAAGTGAAGAAAAAAAGGATGACATTTGTCTCATCGCTAAAGACTCTAACGAGGTATGTTCCGATTCTCCTTAATATTGTAGTTCCTCTTTAGGATGAATCATTAAACTTAGAATATAACAAACTTTGAAAAAATAGTCTTACGGTCATTAATAAAAACAAACATTTGAAAAGTAAAAATGAACTCTTAGATAATGAAGTTTTTAAGTTGAAGGAAAAGATAAAAAGACTTGAAAAAGGTAAAGAAGCTAACTTAGATTGCAAACTTTGTGTAGATCTTCAAACGGTAATTGATCATCTTGATTCTAAAATTGCTAGACTTAGTACAAAATGTTTAGATGAAATAATAGATACTCAGAAAGTAAAGAATAACAAAAAGGGTCTAGGTTTTACACAATGTATTCCTTCGACAAGCTAGGAAAAACACACCAAATGTGTTAAAACTGCTGATAGAAAGTTCTCTTATGTGGCGGATCTGGCGGATCCTTTGAAATGGGATCCGGTTAGACCGAACCAATGGATCCTCTGGTACAACAAAACCAAAATTTGACTCTACCAAATCTTCCAGAAATGAGTTTGTAGTTGTAACTAAAAAGAAGTTGTCCAGTGTTACTGTTATAAATGTTAATCAACCACATCATAGTCAAGGAATTATAAGAAATAGGCCTAGCTTACCACCAACTTCCACAACACCGTCTAGGAGGCCAAACGCTCCTTACCAGAAAAGTAATATTGACCAAATAGGATCGAACAGCGGATTTCAAACTAGTTATCAATTTCAAGCACCCAACTTCGGACCTTGGAACCAATTTCTGCTTGTGAACCAAATGAATGGATTGTATAACACAAATGGACCCATAAGATATTAGGGACCAAACGCTTGACGTGTTGTGTGTTTATAGGTATCTATAAAGGTTGATCAACCAAATGAATGGATCAAAGACAGCAGATGTACAGGACAAGTGACGGGAAATAAAAGCCTATTCTCAGCCTAGAAGGCTTGTAACGGTGGTAACATAGTGTTTGGTAATGGAAAAAGCAAGATCATTGGCAAATGTACGATCACTCATAACTCTCTAACAATAAATGATGTCTTTCACACAGATAATCTAGGTTTTAACTTACTAAGTATTAGTCAAATCGTCGATAACAAGTATGATGTTTTATTTAGCGAATCCAGTAGTAAAATACTTAAAGACGGCATTACCATAGGAAGCGGGATTAGGAAAAATGGTCTTTTTTAATGAAAATCGGAAACTCTCCCAAATATAAACTTTGTCTAACCTCGGTAGATGATACTCGAACCTTTGGCATCGAAGATTTGGTCACGCCAATATGCGACCTATTCAATCGCTATCATCTAAAGAGCTTGTTAGAAACTTACCAAAACTAAAATATGAGCAACATTTTTGTGATGCTTGTAATGTAGGAAAACAATCTCATGCAAGTTATAAAGCTAAAAAAATGGTTTCAACTACTAAGTATCTAGAACTTTTACATATTGATTTATTTGATCCATCGGCTATTCAAAGTTACGGAGAAAACTTTTATACTTTGGTAATAGTTAATGACTACTCAAGGTACACATGCACTAGATTTTTGAAACATTTTGAATCTTAAGCAAGAATATTCAAAAACAACAAGGTTCTCCAATTGTGTCGATCCATACGGAGCATGATCGGGAGTTTGACAATGAATCACAATTTGGAGCTTTTTGTGACGGGGTAGTTGAACGTACTCCACAATCAAACGGGGTAGTTGAACGTAAAAATCGTACTTTACAATAAATGAGTCAAACCATGTTAAATGAGTAGTCAATCCCTTAGAAATTTGGGTGTAATGTCGTCGACATATCTACATACATATTAAATAGAATCTTAATTAGACCTTTTTTAAGTATGACTCTGTATGAGTTATTTGAAGGTAAAAAGCCGTCGATCGATTATTTTAAAGCCTTCGGAAGCAAATGCTTTATTTTAAACTTAAAAGATTATCTCACAAAATTCGATCCTAAATCTACCGAAGGTATTTTCTTAGGATACTTACCAAATAGTAAACCTTACGTAATATTAAATAAAAAAACTGTCAACATTAAGGAATCTAAAAACCATAATTTAGAAATTGTCATAGGAAAATTAAACGAAAGAACGTTACGTTCACAAGCTCAAAACCAAAGTAACTTTTTCTATTTTGTATCTTCAATAGAACCTAAAAATATTAATGAGGCTATAAAAGACGAAAGTTTGCAAGAAGAACTAAATCAATTTGTCACAAATGATGTTTGGAACCTTGTTCCATCTCCTAAAAATCAACGCATTATTGGTACTAAATGTATTATCAATAAACAAATTGGATTAAAATGGGATATTATCCCGAAACAAGGCTAGACTTGTTGCACAAGGATATAATCAACAAGAAGGAATAATTTTGATGACACATATGATCCCGTAGCAAGATTAGAATCTATAAGAATCCTATTTACTTATGCTTGTGCTAATGATATCAAACTTTATCAAATAGATGTTAAAAGTGTTTTTCTAAACGAGTTTATAACTAAAGAAATTTACGTATCTCAACCTCCCGGGTTTATTGATTTTAAAAAACCGGAATATGTATACAAACTTAAGAAAGCCCTCTATGGGCTAAAACAACAAGAAAAACACCCTAAATCTTGGTATGATAGGCTTAAAACTTTTCTCTTTGATAACAAATATACAATGGGTTTAGTAGATAACACTTTATTCACCAAGAAAAACAAATCACATATCATCATTTTTTAAATCTATGTGGACGATATTATATTTGGCCCTACTTGTCAAGAATTGTCTAATGAATTTTCTAAAATTATGCACGACGAGTTCGAAAAATGAGTATGATGGAGAATTAAACTTCTTTCTCCGTATATAAATCAAACAATTAGAAGATGTTATCTTCTTTAACGAATCTAAGTATATCAAAGAAATGTTAAAAAAAAATTGGCTAAAAGATTCTAAACCAATTAAAACACCAATGTCCTCTGACACTAAACTTACCAAGGATGAATATGGTGAATTGGTAGACAACACTAAATACTGTGGCATGATTGGTATTTTACTCTATCTCACAGCTTGTCGGCAGAATATCATGTTCATTGTTTGCCTATGCGCTTGTTTTCAAGAAGATCCAAAATCTTCTCACCCTGAAGCTGTTAAAAGAATTTTTAGGTATATAAAAGGTGTTAGGATTATTTATTTGATGAAAAAAAACAAGAAGAATGAAAAAAGCGGGACTTAAAGTGACAAAGATGAAATCTACAAAAAGATGGAAGGACTTGCTTGCACAAGAAGTTTTATTTATTAGTCCTTCATAGAGATTTGTAAACCCTAATCCTCTAGTATGTAAAGAGGACATGGGATGTAGGTTTTATCAATTAAGTCTTCCATAACGTAGACAATTAAAGGTGTGTGTGTCCCCTAGGCGTATATTCTTGTAAACGCCTACGTAAGTAGTTTAGTTATGTCTCCAAGATCTAAGGTGTCTTAGATCCCTGTTACAGTTAGGTAACACGTTGTTATTCTGATCAAATAATAATTGGGGATGATGTGGAAAAACCTTGTATCAATAATAATGATATTTGTTTAATTCCGCTACATATCATATTTAATATCATTGTTATTGTTAAACCCTAAGGCTCAAAACGATTTCAAGGAGTCTATCAAACTCCACAAGTGGTATCAGAGCAAGGTTGCTCGTGATATCTATGATCGTACAAGGTTTTATTGATCGAAGAATGGCGAAAAGATGAAAAAAAAATTGAATCTGAAATTTTTTGGAAAAGCTTCTGCAGGACAGTTTTCTAATGACGATATCTCACTCGTTAACCGTTGGATCGGGCTACAATTTTTACTGAAGCTTCTCTATATACCCATCTAACTTTTCACCGGAGGGATCGTTGATTGGAACTTTCGAGCAAACGTTATTGATGTTAAAGTGCCTTTCTGGAAACAATTGCTAGTAAGAAGCGAATTTTAGGGTTTTAAAGGTATAGTTTTCCTGATTTTCTTATTCTTATGGTTTATTCAAACATGGAAGTCAGTTTTAATTACATGCCCTAACCCTGTGAATAAAGAAAGCAACTTTGGAGAAGATATTGTCAATTTATTTTAGGGTTTTGGTTATCGAGAGATTGAGAAAAGTGGTGATCGAGCTAAGGAATGATTAGACACTGATCAGTTAATTGTGTTCATGGGTTAGTAAGGATACAAGGCTGCATGACATAATTTTTCACATGGAACAATTAGATTATTGTTTTATCTTCATAATGGGTCAACAATAATTCAAATTGTTTAACTATTCTTCATAGTCGATTATTATTATATTTGATAGTAGCTTGACAACTTTGGCCTCCTTTATTATATCTTCCGCGATTTTTGGTTCTGATTAGTAAAATCTGAAGTCAAGGTTGAGTTATTGTGAGAGTCAAATTGCTTGATATTGGTAATGGCAGTAAGGACAAAGGATCTGTATCTACTGATTGTGTATACTTGTTACTACTGCTGGAACTTGGTCATCATGCTACTAATTATTCATGTTTCTGCCTTTGGATTGCTGCTGTGAGTACATACCCACTGTTACGTTTGTGTTTGTCCTGCTAGGCTTGATTATTTGTACTATTAGAGGAAGCTCTTCACGTTCCTACTGCTAGTTGTTCGAACTACTGCTACTTGAATATTTGAAAGAAGTTTGTACTGCTTATAGTTGCTCGTATCTACTGCTCCAAGGTTAGTTTGTACTACTTGTTCACTTCATGTTTACCATTGCTCACTACTCGATATTATTGATCATGGTTATTGGAAGTGGGTTGATGGTTAAATAACTTTGAGTGGTGATTGGAAGTGGGCTACTTGGTTGAATATATTGAAGCATGAAGGACATTAGTATTATTGTTGCTGGTTCCTTCCAACAGTCGCGTACAACAAAGACTGTGAACCAATTGAAGTACTGGTATAGCAAGATTTCATGGTCACCTCGTACTATTTTTATATTATTGATTGGTGATATTTGTGTTGATTGCATGGAGGCCAATCAATTCGCTTGATATTATTGACCAAAGATTAGATTTGAATTATATTGGTTCTTGATATCACATGGAACGATGGTTATCATTGGATTATTTCTCACATGGACCATTGGATTATTATATGCATTATTAAGCGTTGGATGTGTTATGACAAATTGTTGTGCATCGTTGATTAAAAGAACAATATATAATGTTGTGAAAACTGAGATTGAATGTGATTTTGTACTACTCAGTTTAATGATTTGTAATGCTAGTTTTGTCCGATAAATATTCATACTACTAGTTATACTTGATATCGGATAGTACATGCTTTTGGTTCTTGGTTGGATAATGATGGACGACACACACAAGAGATCGTTTTGGTTTTATTTGTTCTTAAAGGTTTTTAAAAGGCTCGTTATTGGTTTTTCTTTGAAGAATTGGTACGAAGGCGATTATTTATCACTTATTTGAAGGTGAAGTGGGATTTCTTGGATGCGTGTTCTTATCATATCTTAAACGGCACCATTACATTTAAAGATGACTTGTCTGTGCTTCAATGATTGTGATGAAGAATTGACATAAGACTTAAAGGAGTGACATTATTGTGCTCAGTGATTATTGTCAAGAGATTGCCGTCTCCCTATACATGGGTATACATTCGATGTCATCTATAGTGCAATACATAAGACGCAAGTTTGGGTTATTTTACTTCTTCATCAAATTCGTTATATTTGGTTTTCTTCACAAGTAATCATTACATAGAGCTTACAGATTTGAAGAATCATTTGATGTTCATGCACCACTCAAGGGGAAGTTTCTACTGCTTACGTTCCCTATTTTTTGATAACAAAAAAGGGGAGAGATGAGGAGTGGCGTGGCGTGGATTAAGGGGAAGACAAAGGAAGACATACTTGTTTCATTTATGGCGAGATCCCTGATCTCAATTTCTCTACTTCGCCTAGGGAAATTCGTACAAGAACTTATTTATTTTGTTATCATCAAATAGGGGAAGATTGTTGGGATTATTGATTTGATGAAACAAAACAAGAAGAATGAAACAAGAGGGACTTAAAGTGACAAAGATGAAATATACAAAATAAATGGAAGGACTTGCTTGCAAAAGAAGTTTTATTTATTAGTCCTTCGTAGAGATTTGTAAACCCTAATCCTCTAGTATATAAAGAGGACATGGGATGTAGGTTTTATCAATTAAGTCTTCCAATATGTAGTAGACTAAGAAAGGTGTGTGCGTGTGTGTGTCTAGACGTTTGTCATAGAAAACGTTTAGGGTATGTTTAAGCTTTCAAGATCGCTTGATCCTTGTTATAGATTAGATAACACGTTATTAATATAATTGAGAGCTTGTTGGATGTGAAAAACCTTGTTCATAACATTGATGTTCTTATTTATTATTCCGCTGCATATTCAATGTTATTATATCCTAGATAATATGAGGTCTAAACAACCTCGAGCTACAAAGATCCAACAAAAGGTACTACTCAATTGGGGTTATGGTATCCTAAAGGAACGGGGGTAGAAACTATTGTATATGGATATTCTGACCATGCAGTTAATTCTATTGATCGCAAAAGTACAAGTGTTGTTTGTACATTTATGGGATGTTGCTTGACATCTTGGTTCTCTAAGAAGCAAAACGCACTAGCTATCTCTACTACATAAGCAGAATATGTATCTGCTGGGAAAGCATGACAACAAGCACTATGGATGAAACAAGCTCTAGTTGACTACGACATCCGACTTAGAGATATTTTCATCCTCTGCGACAAAAAGGCGTAGTCGACCTCAGCAAAAATTCCCTATTGCACTCTCGCACCAAGCATATAGAAATTCTTCGTCAGTTCCTTCGAGATAATGTTCAAAAAGTGAAAATTTCGATTAAAAATGTTTCTTCTAAAGACAACATTGTCGATATTCTTACCAAGCCATTGAAACGTGAACCGTTCAACTTGCTTCGATTAGGACTCGGTCTTATGGAACTATCTTCGTAAATTCTCTTCTTTCTAGAAGGTACGTATCTTTAATTCTTCTTCCGAGTCTAAGAATTCTATTTCGCACAAATCACAAACATCAAAGTCTATGGGATTTATGTTTAAACTTACACAAATATATTTTTAGTTAGAAATTACATATAAATTTTAACAAATCGATTTCTTTTGAAATTCACACCCCATACTTTTAATCAAAGATTCTCACATCTCAAACGCTCATATTTTTCATACATAATTAATACAAAGTAAAAACTTTTCTCATGCATCATCTCATGTGTCTCTTGAATGCTAAAGGGAATACGTAACTAATATGTATTTTTTGGTACATTCAAACAAAGCTACATCAAATTAAGGAGTGTTTGGGTTATCTCAGGTATATATATATATATATATATATATATATATATATATATATATACACATATATATATATACATATACGTATTTTACACTTTTATTCTTCTTTTTCATCTTAGAGTTGAGATAACCGCACATTCACATCGTTTGCATATCGACACACACCAGGTCTTGATATTTTGTTAAATGGTTTCCTATCTGACTCTGCCAGATACCCTGATCCCTGCGTTTTTATAGGACGGATCCCTTCTGGGATAGATCCGGCGGAAATAGCTAGACAGAAGACATTTTTGTCTTTCTTTTGACGTTTTTAACTTGAAAATTCTTACTTTTACTACTTTCTACTTAATATTTACTGAGTTTAAGATTTAGTGCTTAACCTCTTATCATTAGATGCATTGATTACATATCTAATCATTAGATTATGGCTTATATTGTAGTTTTAGCATTCAATGTAATGCATGACTTTCCTTTATAAATAATGTCCTAAAGTTTTTGCATCTCCATCACCAACACTCTCTTAATCTTAGCCTTCTAGTAAACATTGCACCTAAAAGATTTCAAGCTTCTCAAGAACAATCACGAACCTGTGAAGACATTGTTCGGGAAATTAATGAAGTTCAAAATTTTAACAATCTCATTGAAACTCATATTCTACAAGCCACCTTTGCTCAAAGCTCAAACTTCACTCTACCACTTTCAATTGTTCCTCCGCCATAACAACCTAGAAAAACTGTAAGAATTAGTGTCCGGCCTTGTTGTTTCACTAACCCATAATCTTCTTCAACCAACTCTTCACCATCTAGCACCTTCTCAGCACCAAATAACCCCAACATGGCACCTCCACCAACTCTATTGAACTCACCACCACACTCTCCTTTATCCACTCAAATAACCTCTCCCATTGCACCTACAATCACAACTCTAGAAGAACTACTAGCAACACCAAAAGTGACTCCATCATCACTATCCATTCCACCTCCGGCAACAACTCAAAAATCCAAAACATCACCACCTATATCATCCAACATCAAGCCTATTGAGCTTGTTTTCTCCACACCTCCAACTTCACCAAACCATTTCTTTGATGATAATGAAGATCTTCCACCTAAAAGTGTCAATTCACCATCTCCAATCCCCGATATAATGGATGTTGATACACCTTTACCAACTATTCCACCATCACTTCCGCAGCCCAATGAACACTCATGGATTAATGAACCTCTACCTCTACTTCCACACTATCTCTTTTGTGTCCAATGTGAAAGTTCAAAGCAAGTTGTTATTGAAATAAGAGACGAAATGCACTTCATTCTCAACCATATCATAGGCCGCATCAACATCATCACCCATCACACCCTCCATTAAAAAGATATGCAAGCATCCAGGGGCTATAATATATTTTCATAATTTCATTTGTCTTTCTATATTTTAGTTTTTTATTTTTCGTATTTTGTAAGAACAAATTCTTGTTCTTAGTTTTACATGTGTATGTGGTAATATACCACCACATTTTAGTCATTTTTATTACAAGGATTATCGTTACGTACCTTGACTCTCGCACACATCTTACTCATCTTTTTTCTTGCTATTTACTTACTTCTTTTATCTATTAGGCTCTATTATTGTTTGTCACTAACCTCATTTGGTGTAGGTTTTCGATTCCATTTACTTGACGTCCTCTTCATGAGGGAGTTCATGTCAAGGGGGAGTTTTGCATTTTGGAATTCTTATTCCGCTATATTGTCTCTTCGACACTTTTTTTGTTTTGACAAAAAGAGGGAGAGGAGAGTAAAACTTAAACATTTTCAAAACTTTCATTTCTCAACTATTATAAACATCTACTTCTTAAGTTTTACTCACAAATAATTTTATGTTTTGTCATCAACAAAATGGGGAGATTGTTAATATAAACAAACCGTAGAACGTTTATTTATATTTCTCGAACTCTATATGTTTTGTCGATAACAATCATAAAATATCTCAAGTATAAATTCAAGATTACATGTTTACTTAATAGTTATCATATTTATTTTTACTAAATTATATACCTTATTAGTTAGTCTTTTAGGTCGTGGGTTTTAGGTCGTGGGTTTTAGGTCATGGGTTATGGATCATGGGTTATGGATCATGGGTTATGGATCATGGGTACCCATGATCCATAACCCACGACCTAAAACCCATGGCCTCTGTGCATTACATCATGGATGACATTAAGTTGGATACCCATGACCCAAAATCCATGACCCCATGACCCAAAGTCCATAACCCATGACCTAAAGTATGCATTGCATCATGCATGACATCATGTTGTATATCCATGACCCATACTCCATGACCCATAACCCAAAACGCGGAATTATAACCCAAAACTTGGACTGGCTGACCCAGTTTCTGTATCCCTGGGATTACATTGGCCGAATTCCTTTTCCATAAGAGATCTGTCGGATCCGGGTGAACAGTGAATAGTTTCCCTATAAATAGTGTGTCATTTCTTCATTTTTCTTCACCCATTCTCTTACATATCTTTTCTCATGCTTATATCTCTCTAACCTCATATCTAAGGATCATCTTCTTGTGTTTCTCAAGGTTCTTTTTAAAAGACGAGATCGCATTCTTTGCATACAAGTCTTCCAATCTTCAAGAGAAGTATTGCTAGGCTTCATCATCACTACAAGATCACTGAGTTGCTTTTTATATTTGATACATTAAATTGTAATCATAAAGTTGTTGTGTTAGTTGCGTTAAATTGGTTCTTCCGTTGTAAAGAACTCGGTATTTAGCTTTGTACCGGAAAAAGTGTAAGCGAAGTTGTGAGGCTTTTCTTTCGATTGAGGAGCTTGTTGACATAGTGCTTAATAACTCTCGAGTTGGGTACTCGGGAAGTTGATTAAGGTAATGAAGGTGTCCTTTTAGCCGAACCACTGTAAATTACTGAGTCACGGTTCTATCTCTTCATCTCTTTTACATTATCGTATTAATTTCTTTACTTACTATATTTCATTATCTATATCTCATCATTCAAAGGTTTCACATATAATCAATCTAAAAATTTTAACTAAAATTTAAATCGATAAAATTAGTCAGCCTTCCTTTCTAGTTTTCTACATGGTTTATTCATAAATCCATATAGAAAATTAAAAATTTGACAAAATTACTAAGAGTAAAGAGAGAAATTGTTCATGAAATTAAGGACACAAAATTTCAGTTTGTTCAAACACAAACGAAGTGTTTAAGGAGACCAATGTAGTTAGATATAGTAATTAGCAGAAAATGCATTTTTAAAATAATTAACATAACATTTACAGTAATTATGTTCTTTTTTTAAAAGAAAGTTATAAAAGCCCATAAAGAAGAGTTTTATACCAGTCATGGTCGATATATGCATCCACGTACTCATTTCCATTACCCTCATCATATCGAAATCCTTGATCGACGACGAAAACACTGGATGCCATAATTACAACGAAATCTATCGTAGGAACTTTATGTGTTTGTTTGATTTTTATGAAATCAACATGGCGTCATCGCCTCCGGTGACCTACACCACAACCCAATGCGATCAACGAAATATTTATAAGCTAAGGTAGAGGTGAGCATCGGTCCGGGACCGAACCGGACCGGACCGAGACCGACAAGACCGACCGATTAGGGTAAAACGGACCGACCGAGACGAATAAAATGTCGGCAGGGTCCGGTTCGGTCGATCCGGGATCTTCGGTCGGCCCGGTCCAAATAGGCAAGTATTTATGGTTTTTGGTGGACGGACCGGAGACCGACGAGGAGACCGAAATAGGTAAAATCGGACGAGACCGACCGTCCGGTCGGATCTTGGATCGATCGGTCGATTTGGATTGACCGACCGGTCGAAACGTCGGAATGCTCAGCCCTAAGCTAAGGAATAATACGAAAACTATAATCATCGAAAATATTTTCGGAACTATCATACGATTCGCTCAATTGCATCGGAATACCTTGAAGTTAGTCAATCGAATAAACATCAAACAACCACTTACGGGTGGTCTAGTTGCAAAAGGGCTTGTGACTATCATTCTAATATGTATGAGTTCTCAAATTCAATTCCGGCTAGGTGCAAACAACCTTGAAGTGGTCACGCCAACCTCTTCAAAAAGGAGGGTTTTACCTGGTATTAGTCTGTGGTGCAGTGAGTTCAAACCCCATAGATTGGTCGACCAACAGGTCAGAAACCATTGTTACCAAAAAAAATAAAAAAATAACAAATAAAATAAAAAGTGATCGTTCGATCATTATCTGAACTGTATGGTTTTTTACTCGTTATCGGTTCCTCCAACTGATAAATCATGCCCTACCGATAAAGGAATCAATTAATAGGACTTCAGTGCCGTTGAGGATGATGGCTGCATGGGCGGGGACAGGAGGAGGCACATGCCTCCCTAGCGAAAAAACTTGTAGTGTAAAATTTCTAAAATATTTGACTTTTTCGTAAATTTTCTAAAATTTTGTAAAGATTGTAGCGAAAATAACTGTGGGGCACGTGCATCCCACAATTGCAATTGTATCCCTCGTGACATGGTAGATCATTGACGAACGGAGGCACGAAGACCTCCGGTGACATGGTTGCAACGTTGGGGTGATATGGTAGTGCAGTTGCCTAGTTCAACGTCGCAGCAGTGACATGGTTGCCAAAGGATTGAAAATGATGGTTATAATTGAAGGATTATCGTGGGAAATGTAAAGTAACTTTCATAATTAGTTTGTTAGGGTTAAAATGAAGAAATAAAAATTTTAAAAAAGAAAAGGAAAATCACATAATGATGTGTGACAAAATCATTTGTTATAAAAGAAAGAGTTGTGAATAAAGTGAGTAAATAAGAGTTCCAAATGTCATGGCACGTAATTGTAGGTAAATATTTGGGCAAATGATACAAAAAAGCACTGACCTTATGGCCGTTTCCAATTAGGGTACCATTCTTTTTTTTTTTGCATAAAAAAACGCCTAACAAATTTTTTTTCAACCGATTTAGGTTTTTTACTAACTTTCGTTAACCGACTTCGTTAGTAAATTACATGGTTGGTACTTGAATTCATATAATCATTTTATGCAACATCCACCACCACCACCAACCACCGCCACCATCACCAACTACCGCCACCACCACCTGCCACCTC
The DNA here is from genome assembly GCA_910596185.1 of Chrysanthemum makinoi. Taxonomy (NCBI): domain Eukaryota; kingdom Viridiplantae; phylum Streptophyta; class Magnoliopsida; order Asterales; family Asteraceae; genus Chrysanthemum; species Chrysanthemum makinoi. The sequence continues at coordinate 167,560,923 of OU343222.1, read as the reverse complement.
AACCACCACCACCAGCTAGCACCACCACCACTGCCACCAACACCACCAACCGCCGCCACTGATAACATCAAATAATCCTGAATATTAAGTGTCAATTTCCCCCGATAATGCTCGTATTTTATATCATTTATATAGATTTACGCTTGTTTTCCTATATATTTCACTTTCACGTAAATTACGAGCATTGGAGATAAAGAGACGCGGATTTGGAGATTTTATAACAGAATAATGATAGTATGCCCACGTGATTGAAGCTACGGCAGAACTCCACTTCTTTCACTCATCCTGTAACTATTGCTATTTCGAAGGCTAGCTCAAGCAGAGATTACTGGCAGTAACTCCCACCAAGGATTACGCTATAACACATTAGGTCAAATGAAGTTCCACGCCGCTACAAGCTACGTCATTACTCCTTCCAATGATTACGGTGTAATCATGATATTATAACATGTATTGAAGATAAGGAGTAACTCATTCCATGTGTTACGCCTTAACCAGCTATAATGAGAGCATTATTATGGATTTATATAGGTTCGGCAGTAACTCTCAACTTTAGTTACGTTAGTAACTTAGATCTAGACTATAAATACCAGCCCTAAATTCTGCATTTTACATCATTCACTCCACATCAAAAGCATAGATCGTGAGTAAAGGACTGAAGCATCTTGAGGAGCATACAGAGCCATCTCCAAAGGACAAATAACTCCCTAACAATAAGCATTAGCGATTATCTTTCTTTTTACTTTCGATTCATGTATTTCATTATGTCAAACATAGAATTGATTGTTTCATTTAATATGATCGGCTAAGCACCTCTGGTGCTAGCCTAGTTATGATTCCTTAATAGTTATGTTTATGTTTACTTTTCTTCTGTATAATTGTTTCTAGTGTATGCATGCATAGTTCATTGGTAGCTACCCTTGTTTCGGTAGTTTTGAATGGCGGTAGTGTTTAGTTACTTAGGAGAATTGACCAACTGACCCTAAGTAGGTTGGTTGGTGGGAGCGGTAAGAATTGACCGGTGACGACCCTTCTTCGCTTGCGAATGGCCAAATGATCACCTACCGTTTTGATGAACTTAAGAAGTTAGGGATGAATGTCTAAAATGCTAGCGCCCGGGCACTCATTGTTATGAATCTTGCATGTAGCGGAACTTAATGACTTGGCTTAGCGGACTAAAAAAAACTGACCTTTCAAGGGTAGTAGCTTGATCTCAGGAAACCTTTGTCATAGGTTAGGACGAACTGACCAAATGCTGTCCTAGCGACTTAAACCCCCACTTGAATCAATTGGAAGTAATTAGACGTGAACATAACTTGATAGGATGAGTAACTTGGTTAGCACACTTCTCCTCTATTGATCACAACTTTGCCTTTATTTACTTTCTTCCTTTCTTGTTTTATTAATTAATTAGTTAATTCAAAACCATTAAAAACCAGTGACACCTAGACTTAATTAGAATCCGCTCACATAGCTCTTGGGACGACCTCGGTTTTACCGATTACTAAACTACACCACGACGTACACGCCTGTTAGTGCATAGGTAGACCATAGGTAAAATGAAACACTTATAAATATTAAAACCACGGGTCAAGAAAACACATCAAGTTTTTGAATTGCCGGGGAGTTATAATAGGATTTTTGTTAAGTCTTTCATTTTTGTTTTATTTTGAATTTTCTTGTTTTCTAACGATCTCTTTTCAAGTTTCAGGTACTATGGAAGTTGTTAACATTGATGACCTCACCCTTGAGGAATATTTGGCGTTGACAATGGAAGAATAAGGGTCGGGGCTTGTAAGACCGACTATTGGAGCTAATGTCCGTTTTGAGATTAAAGAGCAGTTTATGAGGGAGCTACGTGCTAACCCTTTCTCAAGAAACAGGGATGAAGATGCGTATGAACACGCTGAGAATGTCTTGTACATCACAAGCCTTTTCAACATTCCTGGTGTTTCTCATGACGCTGTTATGTTATGAGTGTTCCCCTTGACTCTTACTAGGGGAGTGATTCGTCCAGAAACGGTCTATCTTTTATTAGTCAACCACTTGTGAATGGTCAACCATAAAAGTCAAACAGCTCAGAACAGAATGCAATAAAGTCCAGAGGAGTTTAGTGTTTCCCCGGGTCGTTAAGTCCCAACGAGGTGTGAACACTGTAATACAACGAATTCGTGATCGGGTGAATATTGAACAGGAAAGGGTGATGATTGATTTTACACTAAGGAATGCGAAATCTGAGATTGGGAAGTCCTATTTAACGTACTGCAATGTGTAAAACCAATTTTCCTATATTCTAAATGACTAAAAATAATTTTAGGAAAAAGCCGGGTATTTTTTCGACTTTTAAATTATTTATTATGAATTAAAAACTAATCTAATCTAATTAATTAATTAAAAATACTAAACTTTTTTATAAAATTCAGCAAAAATTACAAAAACTACTTTAAGTAATACTGAATTAAAGAAAAATATAAAACGTAGATACTGCTTTAGGAAATAAGCACTTAAAAAGCACTAGAAAGAGTTAAGCTAAAACTGTCCTATGTATTTAAATAATTAGTAAAAATGCAAAAAAACTACCTTAAATAAATCTAAACAAACAACATCACTAGTACAGATGGTAGACCAGATGTGTGTTGTGTCGTGGGAAGGCATGCAGCGTGTCCCAAGTTCGATTCCCACTACAGTCACTTTCTCCACTTGTTTTTTTCTTTTGATTTTTTTTTTGTACTTTTGCAATTTAAACAAGGGAACAAGATAAGCTAAATTAAAACTAAACTAAACTTGGAAATGCAAATAAGCTATAAATGATAAGAAAAACAAAAAAGCTTAATAAATACTAAGGGTGGGCGTTTGGATGAGCTAAACTAAAAGGCAAGATAAGCTACAATAAGCTTCTAAATGGGTACAAGCTAACTAAAAGCTAAAACTAAAACTAAGAGCTACCTAGGGAATCATGGATAAGCAATAAGAAAAGAAAATAAGCTAAAACCGAAGCAAAAAAAACTGATGCTGTAACAGCAGCCCCAAACAGTCCCATGGGACTTTTGAAGCAAATTTGAATAAGCTAAAGTGGGATTGAGCTTATTAGCTCATGGATCCTTGAAGGCAAGCTGGGGGGCAAGCTTTTGCCCCCACAAAATCCTAACTAGAAGCTGAATTGAGGGTTGCAAAAGGGGGCGCGTGGTGACTGCTGAATCAGTAAGACACAAACAGAAAAGGTAAGTGGGTACATTCAAGGGCACAAATAAGCAAGCCAATAAGCACCAAATCTAAAGATAAGCTAAGACATATAATTACCTATCTATAAACTAATTGCACTAAAGAAAATAGACCCTAATTCTAACTTAAAATCTCCTAAAACTAAGCTAAAAAAAAGGCTACAGTGGGCTGACATTAACAAAAAGATAGGTAACTTGCATACTACTTCTAAAAGGTTTTTAGCTACAAAGGACTAGTTAAAACATCAAATAAGCTAACTCAATACTCAACTGAAACCATTTTGACATAAAAAATGGGTCAAAAGTTGAGTTTGACCCATAAATCTTGTTAAACCAAACACCCCTTTTAAGGGTCGAAAACAAGTTTTAGAAACTAAGATGCTGTGACACTTTTAAAAACTGGATTTTACCACTTGAACAAAGCGCTTATGAGCTTACAACACACCTTGTAATGAGAACATAAACAAGAATTCAAACAATGAAATTCACAATTTTAACTTGCATAAACTTTAAAACTGGAAGTAAAACTGAAAATAGATTGCATTAACTGAAATGAAAAGTACAATTAAATTAAAATGACAATAAAGTAAATGGTGCTAGAACAATGAAATTCTAGACTAGTTGATACAAATACACTAATCTCCTATTTATACTATGAAAACTTCTGTTTTCTCTCCTGTTTTCTGCTCACTGCTCCTGTTTTGTTCTTTGAGAAAAACAAGCAAAAGTGGCATTGTGCTTTGTTGAAACCAGCTTTTAGGCCCTTATTGCAACTAGGCCTAATCACAGCCATGGATTGGCATGAGACCCATGTGGGTTGATGGGGAGGTTGAAGCGTGTTTGGTGGGTTTTGGGAAAGAGGAAGAGTGGGGTTTATAATGGAAGGGTTCAAAGATAGGAGGGGTCCAATTGGTTTAAAAAGGTGTAGTGGGGGGGGTTAATGGGTTTGGTGAATTTTGGGTTTAAGTTTTTGGGGTCCAGTTTGGATTTTTGGGGTTAGTAACAAGGACCATTTTTGTAATTCACCAATTCTTGAGGGACCAAAAATGTAATTTTGCAAAGTTTATTATAAGGACCACTTTTGACAAGTTAAATTACCAAGGACTAAAATGTTAATTTTCCAATTTAAAATGTCCAGGTAAGTCTGTCAATCTTTGAAATTCCAAGGACTCAAGTTGTCATTTTGCAAAACTAGACTTTATAAGGCTAAATTCCGACAACTTAAAAATTCAACTGCCTTTATGAAAAATTACATGTTTTGAATAACCGGTGGACCATATTTCAATTTATGCATAAAACAGTCTAAATATTTTTTTCTTTTTAAGACTTTTCAAAGTGTTTTTATGCTTTTGCAGTTCATGACCATGGAATAAAAATGATGAGTATTTAGACACTCATCAATCCCCACACTAAATTATTGGCATCCCTACAATCTTTTGAAAACTTAATGGATTTGAATCTCTTTACCAAAAGCCATTACTTCTGGAGTAGCCAATTGTTTCAGTTCAAGTAAGAACCTTGGTACATCGATAACCAAATGATTTTGAGCAAACCACCAGCTTTCAACGGTTTTGATTTGTCTTTACCAGAAGCCGTTTGCTTCTGGACTAGCCAACTCTTAGATAAAATATCTTTGGTGAGTCGATTACCAATTATGGTTTTCCAACTGCCTTTACCACAAGCCATAAACTTGCGGGCTAGCCAACTCTTCACTAATTAAAGATATGGTGAGCTGAACACCATACAATTTTGGGCAAATTGCAAGCCGTCAACGGATTTGAGATATCTTTACCAAGAGCCGTTTGCTCCTGGATTAGCCAATCCTTTTGTTTATTAGATAAGGCGGACTGATAACGAGTAAGCTCGTAAGTGCAAAACACTTACTCCAAAAAAATCTGGCCAAAAATGGGGGAATTGGTGGTATAATTACATGATAAAATTCGCTAGAATTCCCCACACTAGAAATGAATATTGCCCTCAATATTCAAAGTACCGGCGGTTATGCCGAAACATAGAACGTAAAAGGGAAATACTACGGCCATTATTTGTGGATTTTTTAAACTTATATACAACATGGGCGGGGCACTCCCCCACACTAGGGTGGTACACACCGGTGAAAACCCATGTTTAACTACTGTTTTTGATTACCGAGTCGCTAGCTTGACTCGACCCGAATTAATTTGTTCATGGGGAAGTAAGTGGAAGAGACAATCTCCATCGGACTTTCATTCAAGATGTTTGTATAAACATTGAAGTACGTGAAAGTTCTACACCGATGAGATATACATAGATCCGGCTCACAAATAATAAATGAAAATGGCGGGGTCAAAGATAGTGTCTTCATTCCCGAAGGAGTGAAGATGAAGAGAACTCACAAGATATTTGAGGAAAGGAAGAAAGATTAAACATTATAACAATCACCCACAAGATCATAATAGCATGAATCTTCATCATTTAAGCTCAAATGTAGACATATCGGGAGGAAGGGTGAAGGTAGTATCATCAATAAGCAAACTCTTATGATAGAGTACACCTTCCTCCGAGCCAATATCATCCTCAAGATCAAAATAGAAATGATCATATTCCGGAGGAGATATGTCATGAGAGAGTTCACCGGAGAACTCTTCATGAAGAGAATCATTCACATGAAGTGAATTTGTGAACTCTTGTTCCATTATGGGCTCATCACTATCCTCGTCAATGATTGGATTGTTAGAAATCCAAGTGAATTTAGATTCGAATTCAAATAGAGGATTGGTGAAAGTAGCTTTGAATGTTTCGAGAACAAAGTGATCAACATTCTCTATTGGACTGTTAGGGTGAGAAGTGAGTGAACGATCATTATAAAGGAGACTTTCAATTTCTCCTAGGTCGGCTTCGAAATCAAAGAGATCATCATCACTTTCCGATGAAAGTGGATTGATGTGAGCGAGTTCATCGGTGAACTCCTCAAGAAGAGGATCAGACTGTGGGAGTGATGCCTCAACATACTTGATGTTTCCATAAGAAGCACAATCGTCGCTAAAATCGGAGAAAGTTTCAAAATGATCTAGAGAATACTCAAGAGGGGGAAGAGAATCACACATATGCTCCGAAGTTCCCTGTGACTCTCTCGGGATTGGGACAAGGTTCTCAACACTAGACTTTATGAATTCGTCCAATTCCTTTTCAGGAACAGTGTCAAGATGCTCGTCCCCCATGTTTAGAGAGTGAGTGGGAATATCGGGTGTGATAGCAGCTTGTTTGAGAATGAATCTCAAGCTGCGGGATATCAAGCTGATGAACTTGATGAATCTTTATAGAATTGAAGGATATCAACTGTATCCTCATCATCACCGTCATCAGAATAAAGCGAAATTGAGCTAGATCCGGCTGCTTTTTTCTTTTGCAATTGATTCCTTAATAGATTTTTCAAAAGCAATTTGGGAATTTATTTTAGCAACCTACTCTTGAGCTAGCAATTCTTCCATGGATTTCTCATGTGAATTTTGAATGACAGGACATTGTGGGAGTGGAGATTTGTCAAAACCGGAAGGTTGACATTGATAATCATCATGAGGACCCCCACAATATACACAAGAAAAACTAGGAGCATTTCGAAATCTTTGTTTTACTCAATTCCTCAGTTCTTTTCACTAACTCGGAAGCTCTAGATAAGTGTTTGTTGGGTTTCTGAGGAGTTTGAGTCATTTGGCATTGTGGAGGTTGGTCGTGATATGGATAGTCAGAATTGTTACAAGGAAATGGATTCCCGTTTGACAATGTCAGAGTGAAATTTCCACATTCTCACAACAAAATGATTGTTGTGACTGATTTGGTGAATAACATGGATATTAATCATTTCCAAAGTTCGTGAGTGTTATCGAGATTTGTTCATAGAAAAGCGTGTCTCGGTGCGACACTCAAATCCTTGGTGAGGACCTCCACAAAACTCACACAGATATGTCAAGATCTCATGATGTGGTGGTGGTAGAATGAATGGATGTGTCATGGTAAGGATAGGGAGCTTGGTTATAGACAGACCCATCTCCTGATTCTACCATGCTAAAACTAAGACAATTATCATCATTATGAGGGTCACCACACCATTGACAACCAAGAAGGTGAGGATAAGACATAGAAAAAATCAAAGGGTTCCAGAGGGTAAGAAATGAAGAATCAAAAAGGTAAGAGGGTAAAGAGGAATATTTTGGTATTTTTGAAAAACATTTTGGAAATATAAGAAAGAAAATCTGTTTGGGTTTTTGTGTTCGTTGAAAACTGATTTTAAAATGTTTTCGAAACCGTTTTGTTTTTATATGATAATAATAAGAAAATATGAACAAGGATGGTAAATATACAATGAATGTATATTCAACAACAACACGATGCTTCAAATTCGTAGTACCTAAAAGCACACCTCCACGGCGCCAAAATTTTGATTCGGGCCTGTCGAAACGGTCTATCTTTTATTAGTCAACCACTTGTGAATGGTCAACCATAAAAGTCAAACGTTCAGAACATAATGCAATTAAGTCAGAGGAGTTTAGTGTTTCCCCAGGTCGTTAAGTCCCAACGAGGTGTGAACACTGTAATACAACGAATTCGTGATCGGGTGAATATTGAACAGGAAAGGGTGATGATTGATTTACACTAAGGAATCTAAGAAAGACTTTGAAGTCCTTTTAATCTATTTAAGGACTACGGGTAAAACCAATTTTCCTATATTCTAAATGACTAAAATAATTTTAAAAAAAAGCCGGTATTTTTTGACTTTTTATTTATTTATTATGAATTAAAACTAATCTAAATTAATATTAAAAATACTAAACTTTTTCGAAAAATTCACATGAAAATTTTACAGTAAAACTACTTTAAACTATGACTAATTAAAGAAAAATAAGTAGGAAAAATAAGCTAACCTAAATAAGCATAAACTAAATGCTAGAAAGAGTTAAGCTAAATAGGCAAAACTATGTATTTAAATAATTAATTAAACAAATAGAAACAACATCACTAGTAAGATGGTAGACCGAGATGTTGTTGTGTCGTTAGGCATACAGGTCCCAAGTTCGATTCCACTTACTCCCTTCTTTGGCAACTTTCTCCCACTTTTTTTCCTTTTTTTATTTTTTTTTTACCTTTTGCAACTTAAACAAGGGAACAAGATAACAGCTAATTATTCAAAAAACTAAACTTGAAAATAAGCTATTACAGATAAAGAAAAAAAGCTGAAGAAAGTTAATGCAGGGCCGTTTGACACAAGGGAGAAAAGGCAAGCAAAAAAGCTATCGAAAAGCTTCTAAATGGGTACAAGCTAACTAAAAGCTAAAACTAAAACTAAAGCGTTAATATACCTAAAGCAAAATGTGGAAACCGAAATAAGCAAAAGAGATTATTAATAAGCTAAAACCGAAAAACATGAATCGCAACTGCTTTAACATGTGGAGCATCCTGAAACAGCCCATTGAACATGGGACTTTTGAACGGGGCACTAATTCGCTACAATAAGCTTAAACAAGGTGGGATTGAGCATAGCTACCCCAATTACTTATGCAACGAAATAAGAGCCTAATTGCCCCTAACTTAAACTATCCTAAAATAAGCTTAACAAAAGGGCTATGCATTTGTGGTGACTTCTTTGAATTGCTGCAATTCAGAAAAGCAGTAAAGTGGGACTAAGGGGCCAACTTTGAGGCAAAGTTAAGTGACCAATTAAGCACCAATACTCCCAAGGATAAGCTGAAACACATATTCCTATCATACTCCTAACTACTTATGCTAAAAAGATCAATACCTAGAACTAACTTAAACTTATCTAAAATTAAGCTAAAAGTCTTAAGGACGTTAACATGACATCAAGGTGAGATAGGTAACTTGCATACTCTTTAGGAAAATTATTTCTAAAACAGAATTGGACTAGTTAAAACTATCAAATAACTAACTAAACGATTGCAACTTTGACTTAAACACACTATTTCAAGAACAACATGGGTCAAAATGGTTGAGTTTGACCCACAAATCTTGTTAAGCTACTCCAAACACGCCTTTTTAATGGCGAACAATTGTTTTGAAAGAGGAAAGGATTTGGTAACTTTAAAAACTTTTTTGCCCATCTTTCACGAACAACAAAGCTTTGAACTTAAAACGATCTTGTAGGAATTCAATGAACAAATTCAATCACCATGGAAATTCAAATTTTAACTTGCATAAACTCTAAATGAAATTGAACTAAAACATAAAATTAAATTGCATAACTGAAAGTTAAAGATACAATGAAAGTAAAATGACAGTGAAATAAAATGGGACTAGAACTTGAGAATTCTAGACTCCAAACTAAAACTGAATTAAAACTAAAAAAAAACTAAAAACTAACTGCCAAAAATTGGCTACAATGAATTCTATTTATACTACAGCTTTTTGGGTCTTCTTCTTTCTTAGCTTCTTTCTTCTGTCTTGGCTTCTTTCCAAGCCCGACATGATGGGGATAGAGTGATGGGCAAAAGAGAGGGACAGGCGTGCAGGAGCAGGGGATGGGAGGAGGGTTGAGTGTTTCAGAGAAAGAAGAAAAGAGGAGGAAAAAGGGTAGTGGTGGATGGGGTTAAATGGGTTGGTCAATGTGAAGGTTTATGTTTTTCTTATTTGTGGTCGGTTTGGATTTGGAATTAATGCACAAGGACCATTCTTGTAATTTGGCAAAACTTGAGTGACTAAAACTATAGTTTTCAAAATTAATCATAAGGACTATATTTGACAAGCTTTATTAACCAAGGACCATAAATAATATTTTCCATTTTTGAAAATCACGGGGACTTGTTTTGCCATTTTTGAAAGTTGGGGGACTGAAACTGCAGTTTGAAAACTTTGTTCGTTTTTAGCTGTTTTTACTCATTTTGCATTTAAAACATATAAAACGCAATTTTGAGTTATTTTCAGTATTTTGATGCATTTCTGAGTGTTTTTAAATGTTTTGCAGTTCAGATTTGACCAAATATGATGAGTATTTACACACTCATCAATCCCCCACACTAAAACATTGCTAGTCCCTAACAATCTTTTATGAAAATTTAATGGATTCAAGTCTCTTTACCAAAAGCCATTACCTCTGGAGTAGCCAAATGTTTCAGTTCAAGTAAGAACTATGGTACACTGATAACCATATGATTTTGAGCAAACCACCAGCTTTCAACGGTTTTGATTTGTCTTTACCAGAAGCCGTTTGCTTCTGGACTAGCCAACTCTTAGATAAAATATCTTGGTGAGTCGATTACCAATTATGGTTTTCCAACTGCCTTTACCACAAGCCATAAACTTGCGGGCTAGCCAACTTTTCACTAATTAAAGATATGGTGAGCTGAACACCATACAATTTTGGGCAAATTGCAAGCCGTCAACGGATTTGAGATATCTTTACCAAGAGCCGTTTGCTCCTGGATTAGCCAATCCTTATGTGTGTTAGACATGGCGGACTGATAACCATATGCTGAGTAAGTGAAAAACACTTACTCCAAAAAAAAAAAAAAAAAATCTGGCCAAAAATGGGGGAATTGGGTGGTATAATTACATGATAAAATTCGTGAGAATTCCCCCCCACACTAGAAATGATATATTGCCCTCAATATTCAAAGTACCGGCGGTTATGCCGAAACATAGAACGTAAAAGGGAAATACTACGGCCATTATTTTTGTGATTTTTTTTTTTTTTTTGGATGAAAACTTATATACAACAGCGGGGGGCAACTCCCCCACACTAGGGTGGTACACACGGGTGAAAACCCATGTTTAACTACTGTTTTTGATTACCGAGTCGCTAGCTTGACTCGACCCCGAATTAATTTGTTCATGGGGAAGTAAGTGGAAGAGACAATCTCCATCGGACTTTCATTCAAAATGTTTGTATAAACATTTGAAGCACGCGAAAGTTCCACACCGATGAGATATAGAGAGACCCGGCTCACAAATGGTAAATGAAAATGCCGGGGTCAAAGATAGTGTCTTCATTCCCAAGGAGAGAAAGAGAAGCCACGGGATAGGTGAAGAAGAGAAAGAAAGTCATGATAAACATCATGACTAACTCATCATCACCCACAGGAGAATTCATAATAGCATGAATCTCATCATTTAAGCTCAATTGGTCTAGACATATCCCGGGTGTGTCTAGATCAAAGTGGAAGTTATCATACTCCGGCGGAGATATGATATGAGTGAGTTCACCGGCGAACTCCTCGTGAAGAGAATCAATCACAAGATGTAAATCTGTGAATTCTTGTTCCACTGTAGACTCATCACTATCCTCAATCTGAGTATCAAAGAGTGGATTCTCAGAAATTAAAGTGAATTCAGAGTCGAATTCAAATAGAGGATTAGTGAAAGTAGCTTTGAATGTTTCGGGAACAAAGTGATTAACATTCTCTATTGGACTGTTAGGGTGAGAAGTGAGTGAACGATCATTATAAAGGAGACTTTCAATTTCTCCTAGGTCGGCTTCGAAATCAAAGATATCATCATCACTTTTCGATGAAAGTGGATTGATGTGAGCGAGTTCATCGGTGAACTCCTCAAGAAGAGGATCAGACTGTGGGAGTGATGCCTCAACATACTTGATGTTTCCATAAGAAGCACAATCATCGCTAAAATCGGAGAAAGTTTCAAAATGATCTAGAGAATACTCAAGAAGGGGAAGAGAATCACACATATGCTCAGAAGTTCCCTGTGACTCTCTCGGGATTGGGACAAGGTTCTCAACACTAGACTTTATGAATTCGTCCGATTCCTTTTCAGGAACAGTGTCAAGATGCTCATCCCCCATGTTTAGAGAGTGAGTGGGAGCTTCGGGTGTGATAGCAGTTGTTTAAGAATGAATCTCAACTGCTGGGATATCAACTGATGAACTTGATGAATCTTTATAGAATTGAAGGATATCAAGTGTATCCTCATCATCACTGTCATCAGGAATAAAACGAAATTGAGAGCTAGATCTGGCTGCTTTTTCTTTTGCAATTGATTCCCTAATAGATTTTTCAAACGCAATTTGGGAATTTATTTTAGCAGCCTGCTCTTCAGCTAGCAATTCTTCCATGGATTTCTCATGTGAATTTTGAATGACGGGACATTGTGGGAGTGGAGATTTGTCAAAACCGGAAGGTTGACATTAATAATCATCATGAGGACCCCTACAATATACACAAGAAAAACTGGGAGCATTTCGAAATGTTGTTTTACTCAATTCCTCAGTTCTTTTCACTAACTTCAGAAGCTCTAGATAAGTGTCTTGTTGGGTTTCTTTGAGGAGTTTGAGTCATTTGGCACCTGTGGAGGTTGGTCGTGATATGGATAGTAAATTGTTACAAGGAAATGGATTCCCTGTTAGACAATCAGAGCTGAAATGGGGACCTCCACAGTTCTCACAACAAAATGATTGTTGTGACTGATTTGGTGAATAACATGGATATTGATCATTTCCAAAGTTTAGAGTGTTATCAGAGATTTGTTCATAGAAAAACGTGTCTCTGGTCTGACACTCAAATCCTTGGTGAGGACCTCCACAAAACTCACACAGATATGTCAATATCTCATGATGTGGTGGCTGGTAGAATGAATAAGATGTGTCATGGTAAGGATAGGGAGCTTGGTTATAGACAGAACCATCTCCTGATTCTACCATGCTAAAACTGAGACAATTATCATCATTATGAGGGTCACCACACCATTGACAACCAAGAAGGTGAGGATAAGACATAGAAAGAATCAAAGGGTTCCAGAGGGTAAGAAATGAAGAATCAAAAGGGTAAGAGGGTAAAGAGGAATATTTTTGGTATTTTTGAAAAACATTTTGGAAATATAAGAAAGAAAATCTTTTTGGGTTTTTGTGTTCGTTGAAAACTAATTTTAAAATGTTTTCGGGAACCGTTTTGTTTTTATATAATAATAATAAGAAAATATGAACAAGGATGGTAAATATACAATGGATGTATATTCAACAACACTGATGCTTCAAATTCGTAGTACGCAGCACACCTCCCCGGCAGCGGCGCCAAAATTTGATCGGGCTCCGAACGGTCTATCTTTTATTAGTCAACCACTTGTGAATGGTCAACCATAAAAGTCAAACAGTTCAGAACAAAATGCAATTAAGTCCAGAGGAGTATAGTGTTTCCCCGGGTCGTTAAGTCCCAACGAGGTGTGAACACTGTAATACAACGAATTCGTGATCGGGTGATATTGAACAGGAAAGGGTGATGATTGATTTACACTAAGGAAATTAAATCTAAGAAAGACTTTGAAGTCCTTTTAATTCTATATTTAAAAACGTACATGAAAAATATGCAATTTAAGTCTACGGGTACAAAACTAATTTTCCTACATTCTAAATGACTAAAAATGATTTAAAAAAAACGGAATATTTTTTTGACTTTTTATTTATTTATTATGATTTAAAAACGGTTTTAATCTAAATTAAATATTAAAAATACTAAATGGTGACGAAAAATTATGAAAATTTTCAGTAAAATAGTTTAAACTATGACTAATCAAAGAAAAATAAGTAGGAAAAATAAGCTAACCTAAATAAGCCGGGGATAAACTAAATGCTAAATAAGCTAAATAGGCAAAACTGCAAAAACTACCTTAAATATTAATTAAACAAATAGAAACCAAGAAAGTCAAGTAGCAGAGATGGTAGACGAGATGTTGGTTTGTGGTCGTTGGAAGGCTGCACAGCAGGTCCTGTGTTCGATTCCCACTTACTCCCTTCTTTGGCAACTTATTATTTTTTTTTTTATTATTTTTTTTTTTGATTTTCTTCTTTTAGCAACTAAACAACACATCAAAATAACACTTTTTTCAAAAACTAAAATGACAGATCTTGAAAATGAGCTTTTACCAGATAAGAGAAAACAGAAGCTGAAGAAAAGCTTAGTGCAGGGCCGTTTGACACAAGGGAGAAAAGGCAGCAAAAAGCTATCGAAAAGCTTCGTAATCAAGCTAAACTAATAAGAACGTTTAATATACCTAAAGCACAAATGGTGGAAACTGAAATAAGCAAAAGAGATTATTAATAAGCTAAAAAAAACCTGAATCGCAACTGCACAGCTGCTGTGGAGCTGTCACTGAAACAGCCCAAACATGGGACAAAC
>OU343222.1:167488658-167546488 GCA_910596185.1 Chrysanthemum makinoi | reverse complement strand
TATTTTTGTATTTTTGAAAAACATATTTTGGGCAAAACAACCAAATGAAAATCTTTTTGGGTTTTTGATTTTTAAAAGAGAATATAAACACATACCCGATTGTAAACAAGGAGTGAATATCCAAATCACTAATCTGCAGACGAAGAATAATCAGCCACACAAACAGCTCCCCCGGCACGGCGCCAAAATTTGATCCGCGCTCAAACATCAGCTAAATCACACAAACCCGCCACTTGTGAATGGCGGACCGTAACCAGCTTAAAACTGCTTAAGCACGAAATCAATGAAGATCAGAGGAGTATAGGGTCTCCCCGGGTCGTTATGTCCCAGCGAGCTATGCAATGGATTATCAAACGTATAGTGATCGGGAGATTTGAACGGAAAAGAGGATTTGGATGATATTATAACTAAGGAAAAGCCAACAAATAACAACGGCTTAAATGCAAATTAAAGAAAGTTAAAAAGATAAAATCTATTAAATAAACGCTATCACTATAATTAAAATGATGTTTTTGTTTTTATGTTTTTACGAACTGAATTAAAATCTACGCGACGTACAATTAAAAACGTGAAACTAAATCAATATTAACCCTAAAAATATGAAAATGATATTTTTACAATCCTAATGATATAGAAAATATTTAGAAAAAGAAAATTATTTTTAAAAACTAATTATCTATTAAAACTATTTTAATTATTAAATAATTACCTAAAATACAAGAAAATAGGAAATAAAGCTGAAAAATAAATTATGAAATGGAAAAGTCTAAAATATCAAAATAGAATTTTCAAAACTATTTTTTGTAATTTTGCTGATATTTTTCTCTATTTTCTAGAATTAAATACTATTAAAAACTAATTAATTTATCTAAAAATACAAATTTAACTAAGAAAAATCTAGAAAAATATTTTTTTCTCTTTTTATATTTATCTTAACTTAAGAAAATTGAAAAATTATTTTTTTGAAGCTTTTTTAATTTATTGTATTAAAAGCTAATTAAAAATGCTTAAAAACTAATTTAAATTAAGAAAAATAGCAACAACTTGGAAAATTCTGAAAATTTCAGGAAAAACTCTAAAATAATGTTAAGAAGAGGAAAATAGAAAACAGGTGCTATGTGGAAATATTGAACTGATTAGCCAAGTGCTTTATAAATAAGCACTTGGATAAGCTAAAAGCACACCAAAAGGTACCAAACTGAAAGGGAAGCTCTAATATGCTAAAGTTGACCAAGTGCAACTGAAATCAACAAGCTTATACCACTGATATGCAAGATACAACAGATTTGATGTTTTGAGTGTTTGAGCTAAAATCAGTTCTGAGTACCAACTTGACACAACACAAGCTTGAATATAGCTAAAAAATGAAAACTATGAATTGGAACCTGGACCAGACCTGGTTGAGATCAAATGTACCAAAAATCAGATTATGAAAAGCTCTTTTGAGCCCTGTGCATAAGCTGCACAAACTGAGGAAATCTCAGTGAATGCTGAGACAGTGAGCAGGGGAACTAGTCCCAAGTTCACAAGCTTGTTTGAAGCTTGTAGAAAATTGACTAAAATCCACAAAAATTCAAATAAGTAATAGTACCAGATGAAGTTTCTAAAACAACAAATTTCATTGATTCAGGCTTAAAAATGAACCCAAGAAAAATCCCTTTCAGTTGGTCCAAATCATGATTTTCATACTTTGACTTTTGAACTAAAAATAAAAAGTTGACTTTATCTAACTTTGGATCCAATTTTATCACTGATGATGATGTTAAATGATGGAACAAGTGTAATGCAAACAATGTTTAACACTTTTGAACACAAAACAATGATTTGCTAAACCTAAAACTACAATAGTGACAGTAGAGATGGATTTAAGTTAAATATTGACTTTGTGCTTATATATACTCAAAATTTTGACAGATATGATCTCAATAGAACTCAACCAACTTGAAACAAAAGGATTTGTTCAATGAACTAGCCTCTACAATAGATTAATAATTAATACCAAACACCCCTTTACACTACTGTTAAACAAGTAAAACTGATTAAAACACTAATCCCTTGATATAATGATCAAACCAAGTATAACTATCCTAAATACAGCTATTTGAACAAGATTTGCACTGGTTTAGACAGTAAACACAGATTATGCTTATAAACTAAATGACAACTTACAAGATTTCCAATAGCCACTATGGCTTGAATCCAAGAACCAGAGAACTACTACCCTAAGTATCAACCCAAGTGAATCTAAATCACCCATTTGAATTCTGCATCAACCCTAACCATTTCCATAGCCATTTGCTCACCCAGTTGACTTTTGTTGACCCGGATTCAAAATGAATGGAAACTTGAATTTGAGCTTGTACAATGCTTTCACAAGCTCATTTAAGCTTATTAGACCAGAAAATAAAGCTAGTTGAAGCTTTTATCTTAGAATTTGAAATAGAAAAATTCAACAGTAAACATGAATGGTGAATTGTGATCACAAAATGATTTTGATGCTTGAGATTAAATGAAATACACTAGAACACTTGAGTTTAATACATTTTAACAAAATAATACAATTCTAACACTAGAAATAATAACTTGACATAAAAACGACATTAAGAAACTTTAAGCTAAAAATTCTACTCTCTTCATTGCTTCCTTTCTCTGTCTTTTATAATCCAAAGCTATTTTCTCTCACTTCTGAACATTTCCCAACAATCTAAGCCATTGGATTTGCTCAAAATGATCTCAACCATTCAAACATGTTTTTGGCGCCAAATCTTGTATATGACAGATGAGGTAGAGTGAGGGGTTGGGGGAGCATTAATTGAACCTTGGATGTTAGCTAAGGTGGAGGGGACATGGTGAAGTGGAATGGAGGCTGGGTTGGTGTGTTGGTGGCTGGGCATGGTGGAGTAGCAGACAGTGGGAGGGAAATGGGGAAAGGGTGATGGGTTTGACTGGTCTTTGACCAGATATTATAAAGGGGGGGTCAAAATGAATTATGATAGGGGGTCACAAGTAAAAGGCAGGGTCATATGGGTTTGATAGGGTCCAAATGGGAGATAAAAGGTTTTAAATCACAAGGACCTTTGTTGTCAAATCTGAAAATAGAGGGACCTATTCTGCCAATTCTGCCAAGTTGCTTCAAGGGACCATAATTGACAATCTCAATAAGTACAAGGACCAAACTTGCCAATTTGCCATTTTCCAGGGGCCATTTCAGCCAAATTTCAAACTTGAAGGACTAAACTTGTAATTTTCTCAAAACTTTTAGATTTCTCACCAAAGGACTAAATTTGACAACTTATGATTTAAAAAGGACCTTTGGTGACTTTTGCTTTTGAAATTATGGCTCAGGGACTATTTTTGACAATTTATGAAACTTGGGGGACTAAAACTGCCAATTATGCAAATTTTGCTCATTTTTCATCAGATTTTAAACATTTTGCATCTGAAACATATAAAATGCCATTTTGAGATATTTTCAGTGTTTTGATGCATTTCTGAGCATTTTTAAACGTTTTGCAGTTCAGATTTGACTAAAAATGATGAGTATTTACACACTCATCAATCTAAGAGATCGTCACAAAATCTCATTAGGACACAAAATTAATGAAGACATGCTATTTCACACAATGTGGAAAGTAAGTAGATATTGAGAGTCCTACGCATTATCCTTGTGGTATTGCCAGAACATCCGAGTGATATGTAAAAATATTCACAATGAAGATGGAAATCATTCTAGAGCCAACATCAAACAAGCTCTTGGTGGGAAACATGTGAGATCTTTTCTAAAAGATCAAGCTTGTGACAACTGGATAGAAACGATGGGGCGATTCACTAGTGAATCAACCTTGGTCCAGGAAATGAATTGACTAATACTTTTGGAAAAATCGTTCGATGTGCAAATCTTCTTTTCTCTAGTACATCAAATGTGTATTCATTTTCAAACACAAAAAAGTATTTCTGATTGAAAATTGATCTTTCTTATAAAACCTTCGTCGTATTGCAAAATTTTCTTCTAAGCAATACGTGATTGTTTTCAAATCAATTTTTCATCAATCAGTGAATCTCAATTCGCTGGTTCACTCACTCCGTGTTGTCTTCTTTGAGACGCTCCGGTTTGACAACGGCTAGAGCAGCTGCGAAACCCTGTCAAGGAGATTCTTCGGAATTCTACCTGATCACCAGCAATATTTATACTGATCAACGGGGAACCGTAGTTCTTGCAACTGTATTTAAAGAAAGTGAACAAAGACACTTTCGTGTGTTTTATTGCTAATTGTTGATTGCAAGAATGACGGTTGCAGCTGATCAGAGTTGAGAAGTCAATTCAACCGCATGCTCACACATTACATTCACTTCTAAAGAAATCATGATAAGTTCATATCTTCATCAAGTGACTCTGATAATTTCACTCCATGCTTCTACTACGCTGTTGTAAATGTAATGAATCAACAAAAGCTTTCGCAAATCTGATGAGAAGATTATCAAAACGTGGATCAGTTAAAGATCTCCACTGAAAATACAAAGCAGTTGGACTTTGAAGTATCACTACTAAAGTACAAAGATTACGGGATTGAAGAATTGAAGTCTACGAGCTCGAGCATGAAGATAAAGATAGAATGCTAGGATACAAAAAGTTTTTCATGGGGTGACCTCCCTTAGGGGGAGATTGTTAGGATTTAGAAAATCCATGTTGAAGAGTCGGTCACCCCAACTCTAGTCTAGCATATGTTAGCTCGTAGACATTACGTTATTTACTAGTTATTTTAGTTAGTTATTTAGTTTAGTGCAACACCGTGGAGGACGGACGGGTCTTTACCAACTGTATGGCTGATCCACAGTCCGAAGGAGGACGTTTAGTATGTAACTATAAATACCCTCTACCTCCCAAGGTAGAGGGTTAGACCTTTCACTCAATCAAACTGATAACGCTACACGCGTCGTTCGAGGTCAAAGGAACTTCCTTTTCTTCGAGCAAGTTTTATAACACCCTAGGTAGTGAACCTAATCGTTGTAGTGTAGTATTAGGGTAAGCCACGGGTATTGATATCATTCTCTTGGGGAATAGGAATGCTAGTGAGAAGTTACTCCGCTGAGGTTGGGGTTGAGGAAGATTAATTTTTTATCTTTTTATGTTTTTAGAAAATGGAAAGGTACGAATCTCAGGGTTTGGATTTGGGGGTTGGTATTGCTACCGATTACTCTACTTTTCTAATTATCTAATCTAAGGTGTATGTAGTCTATATATAATTATTTTGTGCTCGAATGATAGTTTAAAGATGTGTTCACTTAGGTTTTATTACTCCTTAATTATCTCCTATTGATGGTTGAATTGTCACGTCCTTATTCTTAATCGCGTTGTGTGTCTAAAGTCGTAGGGTATGCATTTATCCCTAACTCTTTGAACTTACCAAAGGGTCTCGTCTACAAAAACCTCTAGGAATTATAAACTCTAACCCTAAGGCACTCTTTGGATGATTTAGCCTACAACCGCTCTAAGTGTTATAGTCTAAGGTTCACAAAGATTAATCAAGCATTAATAACACAACAAATGACCTATCGCATTACTAGATCATTAAACAATTAAGATAAGAGACAACCAATCAATATTCAATAATTAAGTTTCATATTCCCTAAGCAAACACACAAGTAAATTAGCCGGACATGGAGAACATGCAAGCATACACACAAATAATTGAAGACATAATTGAATTAATGAATTAAAACACTTATCTTGATGTAAGTTAGGGTTTGGAACCCTAAAATACTGTACAAGACAGCCTTGGTTCGGTTTAGGTTTTTACTCCAAAAGAGTACACACTAAAACTGAAAAATTCGGATTCTATATATAATATTACAATTGCGATGGCGTCACCTTATGAGTTGTGACGTTGTCGGGTCGCCGTCATTAGGGTTTCGTCTTGGCCACGTTAGTCTTGCGACGGCGTCACCTTGTGCTTGTGACGCCATCCCCTTAGTCTCTGACGCCGTCTGGATCAAATCTAGGCGTCTGAGTTGCGACGCTACTCTTTAAAGCCTGACACCGTCACTTCAAAATAAGTAATTTGGCTACTTCCCCCTCACAGAAGTGCTCCGACGGCGTCGCAGTTAAGCAGTGACGCCGTGACCTTGTATTTCAGCATCTTGAGTGTCTCGATTCTTGACTTTGGCCATTTTCTTCGTATATCCGCGCTTTTCGTCCAAATAAGTGCCATTACAGCAATTTGCCTTCAAGAGACCTAAAAAGTGAAAAGGAACGATATTAAGTAATAACGGATACAAAAGTGATCAAACAAGGGCTTAAACGACCCCTCAAAAAGGTACATTTTAAAACCTTATCACAAACCTTCTTTTTTTTTGTTTACTTTCTCTCTCTAGAAAGGCTCCCATCTTCCACTTTCTCTCTCTAAACTCATCATTGTGTACGCCCCATAGTATTGATTGTTTGTGTGTTTGTGAAAACCAATATCTAACATTTTTGTTGGTTTATATTTTTGTATTTTGCTTTCTGAAAGATATGTACAAAAAATTGGTGAAGAAACTCCTTTACTCCTCATTCTCTTCCTGAAGACGTTTGAGTGTTTCCGGCTGCAAACTCTTCATGCCGAGTCGCGGGTGGATAAACTGAAACCGATCTCGTGGAAGAGCTTTGGTAAAGATATCTGCCAACTGATATTCAGCCCTTACAAAGTAGAGTTCAACCACACATTTCTCTACTTGTTCCCTAATGAAGTGATGTCGAATGTAAATGTGTTTTGATCTTGAGTGTTGGACATTGTTGCAGCAGAGAGCGATGGCACTTTTGTTGTCATAGTACAGAGGAATTTTGTTGAATACAAAGCCATAGTCAGATAGTTAGGATTTCATCCATAATATTTTAGCACAACATGATGACATGGCAATGTATTCAGCCTTTGTAGAAGATATAGAAGTACTCATTTGCTTCTTTGATGACCAACTCACTAGTTTATCACCCAAAAATTGAGCACCTCCTGTCGTACTTCGACGAGTATCTTGACACCCTGCATGGTCAGCATCTGCATAGGCTGTTAGTGACATAGCGGTGTCCTTCAGATACCAAATACCCATGTTAATGGTTCCTTGGAGATATCGAAAGACCCGTTTAACCGCTTCAAGGTGCTTCTTAGTAGGCTTAGCCTGGTAGCGAGCACACATACATACAACGAACAAAATATCAGGTCTACTGGCAGTGAGATACATCAAGAATCCAATCATACTACGATATTTAGTTAGATCAACAGGGATCCCAGATAAGTCCTCATCAGGTTTAGTTCTATCCACCATGGGAGTGTCGACAGGGTCACTAGAATCAAATCCAACTTTCTTTAATATTTCATTAACAAGACAGCAAGCGAGTGTACCTTTGTTCGCTTCTTCTCCACCAAGCACGGAAGTTTAAGGATAGCATATTTAGATTGATTTATGAAAATGCCTCTGGGACTTTGAGAAATTTGTAAACCTAAGAAAAATGACATTTGTCCCATCATTGAAATTTGAAATTTAGAACCCATCTTTTTAGAAAAATGGTCAAATTTATTTGGGTCGGTCGAGGAAAAGATAATATCATCAACATATATTTGAACATGAATTAAATGTTTTCCTGACTTCCGAGTGAAAAGTGTAAGATCAACATCACCTTTGTGGAATCCGTTTGCCAAGAGAAATTTTGACAAAGTATCGTACCATACCCTTGGAGCCTTCTTCAAACTGTAGAGGGCCTTTTTTAGACGATAGACATAGTTAGGATGTTCGGGATCCACCAAGCATTCCGGTTGATTGACATAGACCACTTCTTTGAGATCACCATTAAGAAAATCAGTCTTTACATCCATTTGGTAGACTACCATATTCTTGATAGCAGCATTAGCAAAGAAGATTCTGATAGCCTCTATTCGTGCAACCGGAGCAAATGATTCCTCAAAGTCAATAGCCTCCTCTTGTCGATATCCTTTAGCGGCAAGTCTTGCCTTATTCTTCAGAACGTCACCATGCTCATCAAGTTTCACTTTGAAGATCTAGTTTAGAGTGATAATAATAGCACAATCTGGAGGTGGCGCTAATTCCCATACATCAAGACGATCGAACTCGTGAATTTCATCTTGCATAGCATTGAACCAGTTTTTGTAACATATTGGTTTTCACAATCACACACATAAACACAAGTTGGGTCGAATGGAATAAGTTTTAGAGAGAGAAAGATGAGATATTCTAGAGAGATAAAATCCAAATGAAAGGTTAGATTAGCAAATGAACATCCAACCCTATCCCCACAGGGGAGAGGGCTTGATGCAGGTTTTACTGTCCAGGTTTTAATATTTGTAATGTCTCGTTATACCTATGGTCTACCCTAATGCACTAACGGGCAGTGTACCCGGTCGTGTGTAGTGTAGTATTCGGTAAAACCGAGGTCGTCCCAAGAGCTATTTGTGTTGGATTAATACTAAGTCTAGGTGTCACAAATATTAATATGATTTAATTAATTAACTACTAAAGCAGATTAAAGGAAAAGGTTGTGATCAATAAAGGAGAGTGGTGCTAACCTAGTAATTCATCCTAGCTAGTAATGTCTACGTCTAATTACTTCCAATTACTTCAGGTGGGGTCAATGTCGAGAGGACAACATTTGGTCAATTCGCCCTAACCTATCAGCGAAGATGCCACCACTGGAGAAGTCATGTGTCCCCTCATAAGTCCAGTTGTTCCTGGTCCCCTAAGCCGAGTCATTAAGTACCGCTACATGCTAGACTTATAATAGTGAGTGCCCAGGCGTTAGCAACTTAAACACTCACCCCCTAATTCTTAAGTTCATCAAAACGGTAGGTGATCAGTTGGTCAAATCGCACAAGTAGTAAGGGTCGTCAGTTGGTCATATCTTACCCTTCCCGTCTCAGTCTCCTCACTTAGGGTCAGTTGGTCATATCTCCTAAGCACCTAGCCTCTACCGCCATTCAAAACTACCGAAACAAGGGTAGCTACCAATAAACTATGCATGCATACACTTAGAAATAATTATGCGGAAATAATATAAACGCAAACAAAACAATTAAGGAATCATAACTAAGCCAGCACCAAGAGGTGCTTAGCCGCTCATATTAACCATACAAATCAATTGAATATTTAATGTTACGAAATACATGAATCGAAAGTAAAGAAAAGATAAAATGCTAATGCTTATCGTAGGGGAGTGATTTCTTCCTTGGAGATAGCTCTGTATGCTCCTCTAGACCTGCCTTTGGCTTCTTCCCACGTTCTTTGATTGCGGTGTGTGAAATGGGATGCTTTGAAATGCTGGAAATCGTAGGGTATTTATATGCCAGATCTGGGTTACGGCGTAACTAATAAAATAGTTACGCCGTAATCCTCTATTTCTTCGTAAAATGCACTAGATCTGCTGGTTACGGTGTAACCTTATAAGTGGTTACGCCGTATCTTCAATAATTCTTGGTTACGCTGTAGTTTATGCACGAGTTACGGCGTAGTTACCAGCGGCGCGGATCCTCATTTGACCTAATATAGTTACGTCGTAGTCTTTTGGGAGGGTTACGCCGTAACCGTCTGATAAGTTGGCTTTCTGCGTCACGCTTTAGTTACGGCATAATGTGAGAGATGAGTTACGCTGTAGCTTATTCAAAGTGAGCATACTATGATAGATCATTGATAATTCTCCAATTCAGCGTCTCTTTAGCTCCAATGCTCGTAATTTACCTAAAAGTGGAATATAATGGAAAACAAGCGTAAATCCATATAAATGATATATATTACAAGCATTTTCGGGGGAAATTGACACTTAATATTCAGGATAATTTGATGTTATCAAATATCCCCACACTTGAACTCTACTTGCCCTCAAGTAGACCTTATTAGATAGATTCCTAAAAAGATGTAACACCCTAGGCAAATCCCACATCGGCCGTGGCCTGGAGAGATGCTGGGCTCATAAGATAACATTCGCCTTACAATGACACAACGCGTTTTGTGGTCTACTGCGGGTGGAGTTCTTAGGAACTGGCAGTTAAGCGTGCTCATTTGAGAGTAGTACTGGCTTG
This sequence comes from Chrysanthemum makinoi, assembly GCA_910596185.1. Taxonomy (NCBI): domain Eukaryota; kingdom Viridiplantae; phylum Streptophyta; class Magnoliopsida; order Asterales; family Asteraceae; genus Chrysanthemum; species Chrysanthemum makinoi. Next base: position 167,536,427 of record OU343222.1, on the reverse strand, counting down.
GGTGACCTGCCGGGAAGTCTTCACATAAGGCCACAAAAACAAAGCCGTGAGCCTGCGGGCAAAGCGGAAAATATTGTGGTAAAAAAAAAGGCGGGGTGTTACAAGTGGTATCAGAGCCACTCCTGAGCCGTTCGGGATGGTGGGGCAAACCTCATCGAGGACGATGAGTCCCTAAGGGGGGGTGATTGTAACACCCTAGGCAAATCCCACATCGGCCGTGGCCTGGAGAGATGCTGGGCTCATAAGATAACATTCGCCTTACAATGACACAACGCGTTTTGTGGTCTACTGCAGGTGGAGTTCTTAGGAACTGGCAGTTAAGCGTGCTCATTTGAGAGTAGTACTGGCTTGGGTGACCTGCCGGGAAGTCTTCACATGAGGCCACAAAGACAAAGCCGTGAGCCTGCGGGCAAAGCGGACAATATTGTGGTCAAAACAAAAGGTGGGGTGTTACAAAAGATATCTCCCATAACCTGGAAAATATAAGTTTATAAATCCCTTATGCTAGAATAAAACAAAGCCGAACACCTCACGAAATCAGAACGAAACACTCAAATCTCTCAACTATTCTAAGTGTTAATTTTGGGGTGATCACTCAATCGCACAGTCATAGCATTTATTATATCATAAGCTTGGCGGTTACACAAATCTCCACCACTAGAGTTAAGGGCTAAACAATTTTCGAAGGCAATATGGGTAGAAACGACAAAGGTTAAGGGTGACTCGTCATTACTAACATGTCACGGCGAAGTGGACAAAATCAATGATACATGACCAAGTCCATGGTCAAGACACCAAAGATTGCTCGCTGCATCACCTAGACACGCTTCATGACTAAAGGGTAAGATAAGACATGGGATATATAAATGGTGTAAAATAAAAATCAAGCAGATATTCTAAATCTATAACCAAGTCATCACCACTTACCGTCCGCCCAAAGTTCAAGCTTTGAAGTTAAGAAACCGGATCATGAAATACTAGGTAGTTGTGTCATTAGAGGATGTCATGATGGGCACACTACCTTTGCTCCAACTGTTGGCACACTAACCAACTCCAATCTTCGAATGTGACCGAGGTGGCCTCCTCGATACTAAATCTATATAAAGCTCATAATATAGTACTTATAACATTGCACTTTACAATAAACTAAATAACATAACTTTTTTTTTCAACATAAACATAACAATTAAACATAATATCCCCCCACTTGAGATGAACAATGGGAATTTGGGGGGTCTTCAATGATCTTTAAGAATATTTCGTCGACGAAAGCGTGATTCCCGAACCTTTCCACTTGAACCTTGAACTTAGGCAAATAATGACTTCCCAATCACAAATAAAGACTACAGGGTAGGCTAAGGTGTATAGGTGTATCGAAACAATAAATTGGGTTAACAAAATGAAAGGAATGGATCAGATGGGTGTATCTAGGGGTATCTTGCACTAAAGGTGAGTGCAACAAAAGGGTTTCACATAGGGGTCGAGAAGTCGAGGTGACTAATCGATAGACACACAATAGTAGGCTATTTGGGTGATAATCCTACAATACTGCCTTCTTAAACTGAAAAGTCCAAATACATCGAGCTAACTCAACATACCTCGTCTATGGTCTCGAAATGATGCAAAGGCCAAGTTCTAAAGTTTACAAGCTACCGGCACACTCATAATTTGGTGGATTTGGGGTAAAATATTGGAAACGAATAAGGCTAATCTCACCATATAATATCAAGGGTTGTATGTGCTCGGCTAAGGTCTAATCTAGTTAGGTTAAGAAAAACATGTCAAAATTTTAAAAATGGCATAATTTTTCAAAATAAACTAGAAAAACGAGGGCAAAGTAAAGTTCAAGAGATAATTCTACTCCCGTCCCCCCAATTGAATTGTACAAAGTCCCTTTTGTACTAAGCGTTAAATAAAGGTGAAGAGAAAAGTAGAATTAGAGCGAGAACTTCCCTGAAATTTGCTCCAAAAAGAAAGAAGGCCCACGAAAAAGAGTCGTGCCTTCGTATAAGCATCCATGAGCAAACTTCAATCCCTGAAATCACACTACCGACAAGCATAATTCTAAAAAGAAAAAATAAAAAATGAAAAACAAACCTAACTCACTTTCATAGGAATCACAGTTGCATTTAGCATATGCAACAAGCCTTTTAAACCACTTGGTGTCTCAAGTGGACGAGTGAAGTCTCGTGAGGGTTTACAGGGAACACACCCACAAAGTTCATTTAAAATACTAATACAAGGTTATTGTGTTTAAAATGAAAGAAGTAAAGCAGAGGATAGTTACGTCGTAACTCTTAGAAGGAGTTACGCCGTAACTAGGCAAAACCTGGCATACGCTTTGTTGGGAATTATAGTTAAGTTGATAAGACAAAATATATGAAAGATGAAGGACTATTGAAGACAAAGAAAGACAAGGGACCTACTTGGCAAAGAAGTATTTATTATCTAGTCCCTTGTAGTCATTTGTAACCCTAGTATCTTTATTATATAGGTGTGTCAAACAATGTAAACATCAGACAAAGGTGTGTGTGTGTGTAGGTCTAGGGCGTGAGTGTGTAAACACCTAGACTAGGTGATAGTCGACTTGTAGTGTTTAGCCCCAAGGATCATTGATCCCTGTTGTGTAACCGTCTTAGAGTTGATCGTCTAGGATTGGGGCTGTGGATGTGTTTTGTAGAACACATGATGATGACGAAGAAACCTTAATAATAACAATGATAGTTTGATTATTTATATTATTCATTGTTATTTGTGCTTTATTGATAATCCTAGATAAGGTCTAAATAACCTAGAGCATCGATTCTAACATGTGGTATCAGAGCCAGGTTGCTCTTGATATCTAGGATCTACAAGGTTTCTCAAAGAAAATGGTGAAAAGATGAAGAAATTCGAATTTAAAAATTTTCGTATATGTTTCTGCAGCACTGTTTTGTAACGATCATAACTTTTTCGTTAATTATTGGATCGTGACGAAATTTTAGGTGGACGTTCTCTATATAGCCATCTAACTTTTCACTGGAGGGATCGGCGATCTGAGCTTTTATGTGAAAGTTATTCTATGTGAAAAATGGCTGTTGAGAGAGGTATACAAAGTCGAATTTTTCTTGGGTTTCTAGGGTTTTTAGTGAAACCTGTTTATTAGGGTTTGTCATTAATTGTTCCTCATGATTAATATTTGAGCAATTAATACTAGAGGCTTTACAAAACCCTAACTAATCTAAACCCTAGCCCTTTATGAATGTTGTTGTTGAGCAGAAGACGGTGAGATTAGTTTATTCACATTGATTATTCATTTCAAGCTAGTCTTAACGTGCATGGTTGACATTGGTTTCATCACATGTTCCTAATTATATTATAATGATACAACCAATTGCCTTGGACCTACTATGTGTTTATTATTTTGGGTTCGTTAAATTGAATACTTGCATATTTGCGTTTATATGAATAAGACGGAAAACCACGGCAAGGCTACTCGACATGTTCGAACTAATAATGTTAGTCATGATAGCAACTCTTAATGAGGGAAGTCATTGTAATCGTTACTACTGCTCTATCAGTTTGGAAGTCCATTAATGTTGCTACTTCATGGTTTCCTGAATAAGTGATACATGACCTGGACTTTTGAATGAAAGGGAGGTGAGTATACGAGTTATACTTGGGCTATGTTTGGATTCCCATCATTGTATGGGCTCATTGTGGATTGGTATAGCTGCTACTGATTGGTGAGTGTTTAGTTCATTGGTCGGTTTGATGCACTGGACATGGAATACGTGATGTGATTTCCAAGGAGCAGGTTCAAATTCTTACTACTGCTTTCAAAGATTTTATGCTACTGCTATTTCAAACGTTACCACTGCTACATGCTCATTTCCACTGTTAGCTTCTCGAACCACTGCTAGCTTATTTTAGTTTACCACTGTTCCTACAAGTTACCACCGCTAGTTAATTATTTCCGCGGCTAAGCTTGCTCGTTACCACTGCTACTATTCAGTTACCACTGCTAATTAATTATGGTCGACCATGGGTTTTCAACTTGCTATTTGAGATTATGGTTTTTATTCGTGGTGAGTTAATACTGTTCGAGTATGGATGTTAATACTGGTATGATCAGGCTGCGTTTATTTTATTAGTGCATGGTTTGTATTTCATTGATCAATATTATATGCATGAGGGTTTGATCAGTACTGGATCGGTCACATGGGACTTACTTCTTCCTTTCTGATTGGTCGATGGCTATGTACATCAAATGTACTGATTAGTAAGGTTAGATTAAATTGCATGCTAACATTCTGATTGGTTACATGGGACGGTGGCTGATATATATTTTTGGTTGAAGACATACGTATGGGAGCTTTGAATATTAAATCGACAAATACCAATTTTACATAGATATTGGTTATTCGTCGAGGGTTTTTGATACATGAGATGTAAAAGGTTTTTGTTTAAAGTCGATTTAGTTTTCGGCTTGATTGGTTAACGACACACACTATTTGGATTTTGGTTTTTGTTCTTAACAGGTTCATGGCTCATTCTTATTGTCATAATTGATTACGAAGAAAGGCGTTTATCACCTATTTGAAGATGAAGTGGAATTATTTGGGTTTGTGTTTTATCATATCTTAAAGTGGGAGATTACACTTTTAAGGTAACTTGTTCGTGCTTCAATGATTGTGATGAAGAATTGAGATAACACTTAAAGGAGTAACGTTATTGTGCTCAGTGATTATTTTCAAGGGATTGCGGTCTCCCTATACACCATGATTGGGTATACGTTCGATGTCATCTTTAGTGCAAGATATAAGACACAGGTTTGGGTTGTTCTACTTCAGCATCAAGTTGGTTATACTTGGTTTTCTTCATTAGTAATTATTACATAAAGCCTACATTCTTCAAATGGTTAACAAATGGGTTTTAGGGGAAGCTTAATGTTAAAATGTTTAACCATTTGCATGCATCATTTGAGGTGAAGGTTTTTACAACTGCTAGTTGTTATTACTACTGCTGATTTTGATTTCTACTGTTTCAAGTTCATTTTTAGATGCGGAAAACTTAATGGTGGGTAATTTGAAACATTGGAAGGATGGATTAGACGTATGATATTGATTCGTAGTTGTGAAGATCAAGGTTGCTCACTTATGACCCCTAATTGAAGATGACAAAAAGGGGAAGAATATTTACATAGAATATTGCAACTTGAAGATCCTTGGTGATATTGCATGTTTAAGGGGAAGTTTGTTTATCTTTCATGACATACTTGTTTGTGATTATTTGGTTTTGTCATTATCAACTAGAGGAAGATTGTGGGAATTATAGTTAAGTTGATAAGACAAAATACATGAAAGATGAAGGACTATTGAAGAGAAAGAAAGACAAGGGACCAACTTGGAAAAGAAGTATTTATTATCTAGTCCCTTGTAGTCATTTGTAACCCTAGTATCTTTATTATATAAAGAGATACAGGGAATTAGGTTTAGGTGTGTCAAACAATGTAAACATCAGACAAAGGTGTGTGTGTGTAGGTCTAGGGCGTGAGTGTGTAAACGCCTAGACTAGGTGATAGTCGACTTGTAGTGTTTAGCCCCAAGGATCATTGATCCCTGTTGTGTAACCGTCTTAGAGTTGATCGTCTAGGATTGGGGTTGTGGATGTGTTTTGTAGAACACATGATGATGACAAAGAAACCTTAATAATATGATATATTGTAAGTGAACACAGATTAAAAACAAAACTAAGCTCCAATATTTTTAATGAATAATACGAGTGATCTTGCTTATCACTAGGGTTACACCTTTAAGCTTATGTGAATGATACGTATGTAAGTAAGTAAGTAAGTAAGTAAGTAAGTAAGTAAGTACCTAAGACAATGACCTAGGACCTCCTTTTATAGTACAAGGAGTCCTTTACAAGATAAGTATAAAGCTAACAATATAGAATATACACAAGATCTTTTCTATGCTTATCTAAACACGTTTTCCTAACGATTATCTAATAGCAGTGGTAATAATATGCCAGCAGTGGTAATACGTTTCCACTGCTAGTGCAATACTTAGCAGTGTCTTCCAAAGCTATCAGTGGTAACAGATTATTCCCAACAATCCTCCCCTAAACTTATGATTTCTCTGCAAATCAATAAGTTTCTTCAATCTTCATTATCTTCAAGGATTTGGGGAATTCTATCATACACTTCACTTCTTCCTTAAATTCTGAATAGCTCTTGAACATTGATCTTGAAGCCTGAGTAACAATGCTCTGACATTCTCACTATCTTCATGAACTCTTATATTAGTACACAACATCACTGTGAGAGTTCCAACTCTGAGTGGATATTCTTTCTTAGCAAGCATGAATGCATCTACTCCATTTGCTGTAGAAACATGGTGAACTTCACATGAATCATAGTAGAACCATTTAGTACCAGGACATAAACATGAGAATTTCCAGAAATCATCATTAACTTCTGGTTCATAGAGCCTTCTAAGATTAACCCATAACTGCATCTCCTTCATATCTTTGAGATCTTCAGCATCAAACCTTTCTTGAACTAATTTCCATAATTTGTCAAGATCATCTCTGTCAAAAGCTTTGATGAGATCTTCAAATTGAATAAATGACGAAGTTTCACCACCTAGCCTTGTAATCTTCCATGTTGGAGCAAAATTGCTAGCAGTGTATACTTCCCAATCAATGACAGGATGTCTAACTTGCAGTGGTTCTGGATAAAAATCTTCTTCTTCAATCACAATCATATCAGTCAGTTGTTCTTCAATGAACTTCTCAGTTGGAACTTCTTGTTCTTCAGCAAACTTTGTCTTCTTAACAATATGAGAATCACTGTCTTTGGCCTTTCTCTTCAAACCAGGATACCTTCTTGCTTCTTCTTCAGATTCCATTGGAATGAAATCTTTATCTTGTCTTTGAACTCTATAGTAGATACTTTCAACTTTATCATCAGGCATTCCTTTGAATTGATGTCTTTTCCAGCCACCAACATTCCAACAATAAGTCTTCATGTATGCAATAACTTATGCCTTATTTGGTTGCCTTGGTTTCTTTTGACCCTTTCTGACTGAACTAATCACATCTTGAAGTGCTTGATTATTCTTCATCTGAATAAAATCTTTCAACTGAGCAGTTCTTTGTTCTGTATTTAAAGATTTATTAGCTACAAGGTCGATTGCCATCTTCTTGATTACTGGATCATGTGCAATCAAGAACTCTATTTCTTCTTCAGTAGGTACATAGCCGAACTCTGGAGTCTTCTCTCTGAATATTGTAGGTTGAACAGTGGAAAGTGGATCTTCTATTTGATCTTCCATTCTATCCAGCCTTTTAGCCTCCATAAAGCTTGCAATCTCCAATTCTTCAAGCTTTTTCTTCTCAACAACTTGTTCTTCGGTAATCTTTTCAGCAATTTCTCAATCAAGAGCAATCTGAACTTGTTCTTTCTTTGAAATCTTTCTTCTTGTTTGCTCCTTGCTTTGCATAACAGCTTTACCTTTGTCATTCTTCTGTTTATCAATTTCTTCACTTGCAGTGGCAATATCATGTCCAGCAGTGGGAATATTTGGCTCTGTAGTGGAAATTGGATCAGTGGTAAAATCTGCAGTTGCAGTACTGAAGATATCTTGCTCTAGTTGCTCTTCATGAGTATCAGCTTCCTCTGCACTTTTACTAGAAACACCTTCATCTTCAAAATCAATTCTCCTCCCCAGAGTTTCAGCATCAGTTTTCCTCCCCTGTTTGGGAGAATGACCCAAATCTGCACTGAAATCTTTTGAATCACCATCAGGAGGTGAGGATGGAGATGATAGCACCATCAGGAGGTGAGGTTGTGGATGTGTTTTGTAGAACACATGATGATGACGAAGAAACCTTAATAGTAACAATGATAGTTTGATTATTTCACTGTGCATATATATTGTTCATTGTTATTTGTGCTTTATTGATAATCCTAGATAAGGTCTAAACAACCTAGAGCATCGATTCTAACACGCTTCAAGAGTGTAGCTACGGCGTAACCATTGAGATGGAATTACGCCGTAATCGGTAATGTATCCGAAATTCTGCTGCAATGGTATTTGTTACGGCGTAACTACTGAGATGAGTTACGCCGTAACTATAGTCAGATCAGCATACTGCAACACCAATCGCTCCTCGTTTCCTGCAAAAATGGTTAAAAACACAAAACCCAACAGAAATGGAAATAAAACAAAAGAAAGGGATAATTCGGGTTGCCTCCCGAAAGAGCACTTTTCTTTATTTGCGAGTCTTTAAGTTAGACTCAGAGCCTTGGGGCTTTATGGTGGCCTTTAGACTTGGCCAACTTCTTCTACTAGTAGGCGGCAATCATTCATCCATTTGATAAAAACCTTTTTTCTTGTCGTGTTACCGATGCTACATGTTCCAAAATTTTGAGAGAGCCACTCATTAAATGATATACATGAATTTCCCCAGTCGTCATCTTCAGCAATAGGATTACTTGTTGAACTCATGTTTGATCTTTCATCATCAGTTATTGTATCATTAAGATGATAGTTATCGTAATTTCATTTCAGTTGTTTTACCAATCCCTTATTAATTTATGAGTCTCCAAATCTTATCTTGTACCAATCTTCAAATGCTAATTTCCCAAATTTAATATCATGTCGTTCATCCTCGTGAGGGCATACCCATTCATCCGCCTTTCCCTCACAAAATTTTCGAAAAGGGTTACATGAGGGCCATGCTGTCACTGATTCGTTATCCTTGGTTAATATCGGGTTGCAGTAGTGTTTGTTTGAAATCAGAGCTTCCTTAACACCTTGGACCTTGACAGTCTTTTCCTGTTTCTTCATGTAACTATCAACATTTTCTCCACTATAACATAAAGGTTGATCGAGTGATTGAACATTGACAACATCAACTTTATTGGAAATTTCCAATTTTGGGTTTAAATGCTCTTTCATTCTGAAAGTTATTCGTTCATTATCAGTTCCCAAAGAAATTTGTTTTCAAAAACCTTAATTTGAGCCCGACAAGTGGCTAGAAAAGGTCTTCCAACAATCAAGTTGTAAGTCTCCCGTTTTCCCATGTCAATAACCACAAAATCAGTAGGAAAAACGAATTTTCCAATTTTAAGGAGCACATTATTTACTACTCCCCGTGGTACAGCTTTAGAGGAATCAGCCATTTTTATCATTATTGTTGTTTCTTTTAAATTGGTAAGTTTTATTTTATCAAACAAAGTGGTAGAAATAAGGTTTACCCCAGCCCCTAAATCAGCTAATGCGGGAATTTTAAGATTACCGATGGTGCATGGAAGAAGAAAAATTTCCTGGTATTGTTGCTTATCAGGAAGTTGGCTTGTCAGGTCCTCGTCATCTTCCGATTTATCATCTTCTTTTAGGTAGTTGATCCCGAACAGATCATTGGTGATAAAGGAGGTGCACTGCTCTTTTTTTGGCTTATCTTGCGCAAAAATGGCTTTGCAGGCAATGGCTTTGGCATTACTGGTGTTGGATCGATGTACTCTAACCAAACTAACTTATATAGCTTGTAAGGGTTTAATAACCTCGGATAAATCCTAAGTTATTAACAATGAAACACTGAACGAACTCTATTAAATATGCGGAATTTACTTAACAAAGCTAAGAAGAATTAACTTTTAACTTCAACGATTTTATTAATACTTAGAAACTGCTTGTTATACAGATTCTTTAACAACTCTAAAACTCTAATATCGAACTCTCTAAAACTCTAATAATGCACGTACATCTAATACCAATCTAGGGTTCCTTTTATAGGCTTTAGGATAACCCTAGTCGATTTACAATTACAAACCTTGTACGACAAGTAATACTATACTAAACTTAGAACATTCTAGAATTACAAGATAATCCTTAACGATTTTGCATATCAGTCCTTTAACCTTTGCAGTACTTTGATGATCAAGCAGTACTTTGACTTTTACTTAGCAGTACTTTGACTTCTTCCAGCACTTTGACTTTATTCAGTACTTTGTCATTCTTCAGCACTTTCATATCCCAACAATCCTCCCCTAACTTGAATTCTACTTGCTTGATTTCAAGTTCCTTTGTATATTCAACTTTAACATCTTTGTCTTCAAAGAGAGATTGTGGCTTTATCTTTAAATTTTGTCTTTGTAGATCCTGTGCTTATATCATCATCATCAAAGTAGTCTTTATCAGTAATTCTGTTCAGCAACAATTAGCAAGCTCCATCTTTTCAGCAACTCAGCAACATATGACAATTTGTACATCAGCTCTTTTAAGTTTCAGTCTATTCTCATCACTTCCAGGTGTGTAAACTCCTGTGAGAGGTGAATCATTGAAATTTTAATGGATTTTGATGTCTCTTTACCAAAGCCATTAACTCTGGAGTAGCCAAATGTTTAGGTGTGTAAGACCATGGTACATTGATAACCATATGATTTTTAGCAAATCATCAGCTATCAACAGATTTGATTTGTCTTTACCAAAAGCTGTACCCTTTTGGACTAGTTAGTTCTTGCAACCATGGTGAACTAATTACCATATAAATGGTTTTTCCACAGCCTTTACCACAAGCCATTTTTCTTGTGGGCTAGCCAACTCTTTACATTGCTGATATGGTGAGTTGATTACCATACAACTTATTAGCAAGTTGTCAACTATATAACGGATTTGAGATATCTTTACCAGAGCCGTTTGCTCATGGATTAGCCAGTTCTTTTGTAAACATGGTGAACTGATAACCTATTGTTATAACCATCTCAAAACCATTGTTGCTTTTAACTCTTGTTTCAAAAATATTCTTTACTTAACAAAAGTTTTTCTTACAAAAACATTTACTGGCTTGTGCTGCAAGCAGTACTTTGATTAAAGTACTGTTTGTCCAGCAGTACTTTGAATAAAGTACTTACTTTTCAAAAATTTATATATAAGTAAACATCATACCAGTACTTATGCTTCATCATCAGCTATTGTTGTCCATCTGATAAACAACTCAATTAACACAAGAGCTGTTTCAGTCTCATTCTCGACCTCCATACCATGATCTAGCATTCGTCTTATAAGATCTGCTGTTAATGGATATCTTCTTTCAGCTACCATATGAATCATAGTTCCATCTTCCAGTTCCAAAGCATGTACTCCTGATTCTTTAAAAAATTTCCAGCTTGTAATCTCCCAGTTCTCTTGATTTTGCCAGAGTTCATCATTACTTGTTTCCTCAGTTTCGAAAATAGTTATCAGATCTCCTAATAATACTAAGCCAACTCCACTTGATGGAATATGTTCAAATTATTCTTGCACTAGTTGGTATAGTTGAAACAGATCTGCTCTATCAATAATATGCAGTATATCCCATAGTAAATTGAATACTCTGAAGCTTTCATCCTACCTATGGAACATCAAATAATTTCCATCTTTTGACTCTACAACTTCAAAAGTGATTATCTTTGTCTTCTTTACTGCAGTATCTTTGGATTTAGAATTCTCAAAATCGACAACTCTAATGTAATTCCTCAGTTCATCAACTGTATCTGATCTTAGCTCAATCTTCTTTGATTTCTGTTCAGCTTCAGTTGTTCTTTTTCTTTTAAGCTTCTTTTGCCAGCATCCTCCTTCTGATTGTCATCCTTAAAAGAAATAATTCTTTCAACTTGCTTTTGATAAGCTTGTCTAACATTTTCATACAAGTCTTTCATCTCAATGTAATTCAGCTTCTGTAATCCAGTATACCCTTGACCCTTTAGATATGCCATCATGGCATTTCTTTCTTTAGCCTTATTCAATGGTCTTCTAGGTATAACAGCTTCAGATTCCTTCACTGATTGATCAACTTCAGCATTCAACTCAGCTTGTAGCTTTCTAGCAGCTTCTTCATTCTTGGCTTCCTCAATTGCTCTTATTTCTGCCAAAGTAAGCTTTTTCTTCTTTGTTTCTACCAGCTTACCTTTTCCTTTATCTTTTGGATCTATAGAAGGTTGAGAAGCTTGAGGTTGTGCTTCAGCAACTCCTGGAATGCTAACACCTCTTGGTCTTGATAAGTTGTGCAATATTTCAGCTGCAATTTCATCATCACTTGCAGTGTGCCCTACTATTTGTGTATCAGCTTCCTCTTCTTGTAGAATAGTGGAAGGACCAGCTTCTTCATCAAAATTAAGCGTCCTTGGTGTAATCAGCTCTTGTCTATGAGTTCCTTGAAGACCAGTACTTTGATCAGAAGCACCTTGATCATCAGTACTTTGAACACCAGTTCTTTGAACTTCAGTTCTTTGAACTTCAGTTCTTTCAGGCTCAGTACTTTGAATATTAACATGTGCTTCAGTACTTTGAGGTTCATCTTCTTTTTCTTCATAAAATTCAGCATCTTCTTTCAAATTCTCTTGCTCTATATTCCTCCCCAATTTGATAGAAGATTGCTGTTGAACCCTTTTGCCTGGAGAAGCCTTCTTAAAATGCTTTCTTTTCTTCTTTTCAGCCTTGACCCATAATCTGTGATGTTTTACTAAAGGCCAGACAGACCTCTTAAGTTTTCTAAACTTGATCTTCAACTGGGCTATCTGTGCAGCTTGAGCCTTAGTTGTTTTCTTTAATCTGACTAGCTCCCTTGTCAGAACATAATTATCCAGCACTAAACCTTCAGGGGGTATATCTGCTGCAACTCCTTCAGAGAATGATGAGGGAATAGGTATATCTGGTTCTGACTCAATAGGTGGAGTATCATGGTGAGATGAGGTAGGTGAAACTGCAGTACCTTCGTTTACATCAGTATCTTGAGAAGCAGTTCCTTGAGATGCAGTACCTTGAGAAGCAGTACCCTGAGTTGAAGCAGTACCTTCTCTTTCATCACTAGATGCAGCCTCATCTCTAATTGCTTGAACAATCTCCATCATTGAAGTAGTCAATGGAGTGTTCCTCCCAGGAAACAAATCACTCTTCCTAGCTATGAAGGTGAAGATCTTTGCAGGCTGTACCATAACAGGTAATAAGCTTGTCGGCTTTGGTACATCATGAAGTTGTTTATTCAAGAAGACTTGAATAAATCTTGGATACATCAGCCATCGTGATCCATGAGAAATGTGAGATAACATCCCATCTAAAATGAGCCTTGAGAAATTGAAGATACGGTTTGTAGCCAATCCCACCAGCGCAGATGCTATATTAGAACCAAATTGCTCCCATGAAGTACTCTTAGAACTGATACAATGAAGTAGGACATGAACCAGGTACTTCCAATGTGGGCTAAATAAGGGCTTTTTGAATGTCGTTTCTGTCAAAGACCCTTCATATCCAATGTCACGCAACGTATCCCAAAGAAGTTGTTTATCAAATCGAATAGCTCCTTCTGCATCATCAAATAATAAGTCTTCACGAATTGATGCTTCACTAACTTTCACAAGTCAGCCAGCAACTTTAGCTTGTATATACGAATCATCATTCTCCATGTGAGTCCTAGCAGTCGCCCAAAACTGTTGAATCCAGGGCTCAATGACATCTGGTTCAACCAAAAGTGCATAACTAATTGGAGACCCCGTGAGAAAATCAATAATGTCATGAAATAAGACATTAGCTTCAACCTTATCCAAATTCGCCACCATGTTGTGTTTAGAAACGGTGTTTCGGTTCGCCATTGATGGTTGTATAAGTGATTGATTTGATGAATAAGTATTTATGAGAGAGAGAAATATGGAAAAGATTGATATGAATAAAGATGAGAGGGAAAATCAGAAAGTAGTTATTTATAGGTAGGATTTGAAAAATGACAGCCCATAATAACAAAGTTACCGTTATTTGATATTTACCCCTCTTTTTTACCGTTGGAATAGTACGTTGATAAGCCAAGCAGTGCTTTCCACGTGTGCAGTACTTTCCAGAGCAGTACTTTCAGTGCAGTACTTTCATATGACAAAACAATAGTACTTTTCCATCCTCTTCTCTATAATGACAAAACCTCCAAATAGGCATGGTATTGCCTCCCCTTAAGCAAAGCATAGGACTGTCTAACTAACTAATCATTCCTCCCCTTAAATGTAGCTTAGTAATTAATCATTCCAATGCTCACCACCAAGTGATTGAATCGTGAAACATCAAATCCTTTGGTGAGTAAATCAGCTACATTATCATCTGTGTGAACCTTGACAACATTAATGAGCTTGTGCTCATAACAATCTCTGATGAAGTGATGCCTGATCTGAATGTGCTTGGTCTTCGAGTGATAAACAGGATTCTTCACAATGCAAATTGTACTCTCATTATCAATGTTGATAGGAGTATTCTTGAAGTTGAACCCATAATCCAAGAGTTGATTCTGCATCCACAAAACTTGTCCACAACAGCTTGCAGCAGCCACATATTCTGCTTCAGTAGATGATGTTGCTGCAATAGTTTGCTTCTTAGATTGCCATGAGACTAATATTCTTCCAAGATATTGGCATCCTCCAGTGGTTGATCTTCTATCATAGTTGTCACCTGCATAATTACTATCTAAAAAAGCTTCCAAGTGAAAAGGTTAATCCTTTGGATACCACAACCCTAACATAGGTTGTTGTTTCAAATAACTGAAAATTTGCTTCACTGCATTCATATGAGAGACCTTAGGTGAGACTTGATATCTTGCACATAAACAAACAGCAAACATGATATCAGGCCTAGATGCAGTTAATTACATAAGACAGCCAATCATAGATCTATACAACTTGATTTCAACAGGTTGTCCATCTTCATCCTTGCCCAATGAGTTGATAGACTTGATAGGTGTAGTGACGGGCTTCATAGCATCAAACTTGAACTTCTTGAGAATGTCAGAGACATACTTATCTTGACTTATGAAAATTCCTTCGTTTGATTGTTTGACTTGTAGCCCCAAAAAGAAAGTCAATTCACCCATAGAACTCATTTGAAATTCATGTTGCATCAGCTTCTCAAACTCCTTCACCATGGACTATTTGGTAGCTCCAAAGATGATATCATCTATATATACTTGAACTAACATGATATCCTTCTTGTCTCTCTTGATAAACAATGTCTTGTGAATAGCTCCCCTTCTGAAACCATGTTGCAATAAGAAAGTAGAGAGCCTTTCATACCAAGCTCTAGGTGCTTGATGATGACCATAAAGAGCCTTAACAACTTTGTAGACTTTGTTTGGATGTGCTGGATCTTCAAAACCAGAACGCTGTTTGACATAAACCTCCTCTGTAATACTGCCATAAAGAAAGGCACGCTTGACATCCATTTGATAAACCTGAAATCCCATATAAGATGCAAAAGCAAGGAATATTCGAATGGCTTGAATCCTTGCTACAGGAGCAAATACTTCATCATAATCCACTCCTTCTTCTTGTCTGTATCCTTGTGCAATTAACCTTGCCTTGTTCTTGATAACATTCCCTCTTTCATCTCTCTTGACTCTGAAAACCCATCGTGTACCAATTACTTTCTTTCCATCTGGTAGATCACATAATACCCAAACTTCTTGTAGTTTGAATTGAAGAAGTTCTTCTTGCATAGCTTCAACCCAACTTTCTTTAGTTAATGCTTGAGCTATGTTCTTGGATTCTTCTTAAGAGATAAAGCAAGTGAACAAACATGTTTGATGATCCTTATGATTCAGCCTGTTTTGTTTATACACAAAGCTAAGTAAAGCATTATGAGGTGTAGAAAAACCTTTAGCTTTGGTTCTTGTGAGCACTCCATGAGTAGAAGGTCCAATGATTTGACCAGTAGGATGATCTTTATGAACTTTTAATGTAGGAGTCTCTGGAACTTCCAAATTATCACCCAAATTTGAGAAATCAACATCTTCATTGGAATTTGAGAAAATACCTTCATCTTCAAACTCATCATCAGTATCTTCTAAGCCAGTCATGGTAGGATCATCCAAACCATCCAAAGTGCTGTCAACAGGTGCAGCAGTACTTTGATCTAAAGTACTGTCATCCAAAGTACTGTGAGAGAACTCTGCAGTTTTGTTCTTTTTCTTTGATTCTTCATGAGCTCTTCTTTGATCATCATCATAAGAATGTGCTACTACATCTTGAAAAAGCATCTGATTAAGCTCATCTTGAATAGCTTGATCCTCAGCAGACAATGAGGATTTTGGATCATCAATACTTTTCTTTGTTTCAACAGGTATGGGTTCTTCATCAGGAACAACATCATATCTAATATGGACTCCATGAACAATGTACTGTAAATCATCTTCTTTGTGGACATCTTGATTTTCTTCTCTAACAGGCACATAATTTATAGAAGAAGTCAAAACCTCAAGATCAAACATCCAATCAGGACCTTTACCCATCTGATTTTCTTGATCTTCTAAAAATTCAACATGAAGACAATCTTGAACCTTTTTGGTGACCCTGTTGTATACTCTAAATCCTTTGCTATTGGTGCAGTATCCCAATAAATATCCTTCTTCTGACTTGCCATCAAATTTGCCCAGATTATCAATTGTATTGAGAATAGTTAGAGGGCATCCAAAAGGCTTCATAAATCGAATGTTGGGTTTATTTCCCATCAGCAACTCATAAGGTGTCTTCATCTGAGGTTTGGTAACTGAAACTCTATTAAGCACATAGCAAGCAGTACTTACAGCTTCAGCCCAAAATTGAATAGGCAGTAATGAATCTGCAAGCATTGTTCTGGCTGCTTCAATCAAAGTCCTGTTCTTTCTTTCTGCAACACCATTCTGTTGTGGAGTTCTAGCAATACTGAACTCCCTCTTGATTCCTTTCTTAGCACAAAACTCATCCATAAGCTTGTTCTTGAATTCAGTCCCATTATCACATCTAATACCTCTTACTTTGAGTCTCAATTGGTTTTCAAGGGCTATTATAAGATCATGAATAGCATCAAAGGTATCATCTTTAAATCCCAAGAAAAATACCCAACTAAATCTACTGCAATCATCTGTCACAACCAGACAGTACTTCTTCTTGTTGAGACTTGCAACAGAAATAGGTCCAAACAAATCCATGTGCAGCAACTCCAAAGGATTTCTAATAGTTCTTTCTTCAAGCTTCTTGCATGAAGCTTTATGTTGTTTACCCTTCTTGCACACCAAACATGAGTGATCATTCTTGTAATTCTTGGAAGGTAAACCTCTAACTAAATTTCCTTTGACCAATTTGTTGATATTCTTGAATTTACATGGCCCAATCTTCTATGCCATTGATGTCCTTCTTCAAGTGGTGCCTTTGTGGAAAACTAGAAGGGGGGGTTGAATAGTTTTGCCAATTAAAACTTCCTTTTAATATATTTAGATCGACTTATGTCAATCTATTTGGATGTGTGTGTTGGATGTTGATAAACAAGCATATAAAGGTAAGTAATGAAAAGATAAGAGTAAGAAGCACAAAACTACAACGCGAGTATTTATAGTGGTTCGGCTACAAGGACACCTTGCTTTCCCTACTCCTCTCCCCGAGTCACCTACTCGAGAGTTCGTAAACACTACACCAATCTCCTTATGGCGGAGAAGCCTTCACAACGTCGCCTACCCTTTTTCCGGTGCTAGGCTAACAACCGAGTTCTTTCACTCCAAGGTGAACCACACCTACACAACGTCGCCTACCCTTTATAAGGTACTACGCTAAGTACCTAGTTCTTTCACTCCAAGGTGAACTACACCTTCACAACGTTGCCTACCCTTTATTAGGTACTAGGCTAAGCACCTAGTTCCATTGCAATGGAGGAACTACTACCACACTACACCAACGACTAATCCCAAAGGAGATCTACTCCTTTACAACATCATCAAGGATATCAATATCCTTGGATCTAAAACTAGTCTATCTTGTACATCGAAACAAACCATATCGAATGTACATCTAAGGCACCTTTCACTAATGCGTTTGACTAGATCTACAAGACACCTTTCACTAATGTCTTGTGTCTTGACTTCTAAGCACCTTTCACTAATGCTTCTAGTCTTGACTTCTAAGAACCTTTCACTAATGCTTCTAATCTTGACTTTTAAGCACCTACCACAAGTGCTTATGATATAGACGATAGATACCCTTCACTAATATCTTCGTCTTGACTCTTGAGACATCTTTCACTAATGTCTTCAACACTACACTTCTTTAAAGAAAGAAAGGAATTATCAACAAGAAGACTTCAGTAGCCTTGATGATGAGGAAGCATGGCAATTCATGGACTTGAGCTTGCTCGACTTCAAAGGTGGTGATCTTGCCTTTAAGAGGAACCTAAAAGATCACCCAAAAACAAAACTACAAACATAGATCTATTGGATATGAGGTTAGTGAGTTTTACACTCAGGGAGAAAGAGTGTTAGAAAAAGGTTTAGAAATAATGAAGAAATGGCTCACTATTTATAGAAGAAAAACTCTACTGTTCCCCGGATCCCACGGATCCCTTCCACAAGGGATCCGTCTAGCGTTAAGCTAGGGATCCGTGGGACGCTCCCTTTTACCCATGGGTATTTTGGTTATGGGTCATGGGTCATGGGTTGAACCATGGATCTTTAGCTAGATACAATGTATCTTTAAGTGCAATGCACTTGGTCACTTGGGTATGGGTTGATCCATGGGTTATGGATATTATCCTTGTATGATTAAGCATGATGTCATGCAATGGGTTATGGGTCAAGCTCCATGGGTCATGGGCTTTGGGTTGTACCCAACTATATTCAATGTATTTTCCCAATGGGTTGTGATACTTAAGTTTCTACCCATTTATATTACCAATATACTACATACTTGTTATGTGTATATTATACCCCAATATGTAAACACTAGTTGTTTGTACATATGTATTACTAAATCATAAAATCACTTATACTTGTTTTAGTGTTTTATGTGAAAATGTGAATGTGACAACTCGTATTTTCAGGACATTTCATATGGACTAAGATTAGTCTACATTTCATTGACATCATTTGCATCACGTTAGTTCGTTCATGACATTGCATTTCACTTGAATCGCGTGAGTTATTATTTTGTATATTTAATCCGTTACTTTCAAAAATGATCCCGACATATTTTTAAACTTACATTTAGTTTATATAAACTATATTTTTAGTTTTCCTAGTGTTTCAAATTTATTTGGTACAAATCGTTAAAGTTAAATTATTACGACGCTTTTCTTAAAAATTAATCGATAATTATTTTATCACTCAAATTTCACAAGGAATGTATTTTTACAATTTTTATTATCTCATTACATTCTATTTTGACCTATTAAAAACTTACATGTACCAAAAATCTACCATTTACCTTTTTACTTACACTTTCTTACCAATTTATTCAAGTAAACATTTACACAAGTAAAGAGAAAAAAAAAATATATATTTGAAAGACACAATCCCCCCATAACCGGCCCTATGGGGGGGAAAGCATTTATTGATTGGTTGATTTTCTTACATGGTTATACTTATACACAATCTTCCTTTTCACAATTCATTCATTCACATCATTTCAAGAGTTAGTAAAATTATTTTTCTCTTTGTTTCTTCTCTCTAAACCGGCCATTCAAGGAGGTGTACAAGGGATCATCAATTTTTCAAGCTCAAGAGTTTAAACAATCTAGTAACACTCTTTGATTAGGTTTTGAAATAAAAACCAAGAGTGTTTAGGCTAAACCTTGTTCTTTGCACCTCATCATATTCAGTTGTAAGCATGTTTCTTTCATGTTTCATGTTTCCTTTTCATTTCATATGTATCTTTTCATTTTTGGTACAAACATGCAAGACATATGTTGATTATACCATTATACATGATTTTTAGAGTTATTTATATATATGGTCATCCTATAATTATCCCCTTGGTATACTTTGGTCTTGATGATGTCTAGGAACCCATGACACCCTAAGAAGGTGTATGGTAGGATTAGACTAGCTTTGGAGTTGATTTGAAGGGATTAGAATAGGTTTTGTCCGAGAAAAACTATTTTCGATAACTATATAAAGTGGTCTGTCCTTGTTTCATTTTTCTGGAAAATCCGACAGTTGGTACGAAACTTTGGCCTTGATATTTAGAAAATATACCTTAAAACGAATCCGTGGCCGCTTGAACGGATAAAAACGGACTTATAACGAAGAAGTTATGGATTTTACAAGTTTGACGACGAAATATATTATTTTCAGAAAATTCAGCAACATGTTTTTACTTTATTCGAGTCAAAAACGAGCCTTAAGCTTCTCAAATTATTTCGACTTGTCAAAAATATATTAGTATACTTTGATACGAAGCTAAGGACGTATTATACGTAGAAAACGGATTTAAAACGACAAATATATGCACGTTTTCATAAACTTGCCGTAACTATTATTTTTAGAAAAACTATATTATTTTTTACGAGATAAGTGTTACGGTAACTAAAATCACCATATTTAACCCCTATTATCTTTATGTTCGAGACCTCTATGACGAAAACTCATGTACAAAAACTTCTAGATTTTGATACAAGCTTTTCAAAACCGTCGAGTTCGTTTCCTAACGTTCGACGTACACCATTTTACGACTAGTTTTTCGAAGCCATTTTTGTCACTTTCATGAAATTTCCGACGACATTGTTTTGCGACGAAAAGTGATAATTTCACCAAAAATCATTATAAAACCATTATAGGATGACATTTTGACGTAAAAACTTGAAAAGTCATTTTTGAAGGGTCAAGACGTCAAACGAGTATTTTTCGACGACGAGTAATATTTTCTAAACCCGCAAATGGTATAAATAACATACGAAATGCATGCATAACATTACATTGCAACTCATGACATATCATAACATTCATAATAGGTCAAGATTTGCGTATCACACTACATCTCGGTGTACTCACTTTTGTCTTCGCATCATTCCACCAAGTGAGTCATAGCCCCTACTCTTTTAATTGTTTTGAATTATTTTGGGGGAGATACATGCTCAATTATTTTTCACAAGTACTTTATATTTTTAAGGATAACTTCTATCATGATCACCATTGTTTCTAAATCAAAGGTTATACTATATCAATTGTTCTTGTTTGCGTGCTATAGTTCTACGTCGTATAACGTTCTAAATCAGTTGACTACTGATACATCGTCGAATAAAGTACTATGTCAGTTGACTACTGATACATTGAGTTAAGTGCTATTGATTATGTGCTATTGTTCTACGTCGAGTTAAGTGCTATTGATTATGTGCTATTGTTCTACGTCGAGTTAGGTACTATGGTATATTCATTGAGCTAATGGTCTTGGTATATTCATTGAGCTAATGGTCTTGGTATATTCATTGAGCTAATGGTCTTGGTATATTCATTGAGCTAATGGTCTTGGTATATTCATGGACTAATGGTCTTGGAACGATTTGAACATACACTATATACACTTTGGCAATGGGTTGTGAACACACAGGTTGCAAGTTTTGTATGGGCGGGACTTGGAACTGAGTGGATTTACAATGCCTTTGCTGCATAAACGATTTCGATACATTGAGTCATGCACTATTTTGTGAATTCATTTGACATCATGCATTTGAACATAAACTATGCATATTCTGGCAGTGGGTTGTGAACACACAGGTTGCAAGTTTTGTATGGGCGGGACTTGGAACTGAGTGGATTTACAATGCCTTTGCTACATAAACGATTTTGAAAGTCTTTACATTTCAACGATTTACAATGCCGTTGCTGCATAAACGATTTTGAAAGGCTTTACATTTCAACCAAACTCTATGAACTCACTCAACCTTTGTGTTGACACTTTTAGCATGTTTTATCTCAGGTATCTAAGGCATTCACTTCATGGCATGCATTTGGACACATCATGGAGTCGCGATGACGACGCGTCTCACTTGGGTTTTACGCACTTTAAAACATCGTTTGAATTGTAACAAATTTATTTCCGCACAAGTTGATTTTCAATTGGGACCTATACTTTGTAAACTCTGATTATTTTATTAAATCAAGCGATGTATTTTTCAAACGACACTTTAGGTCGTTCAATATAACTGTGATTGTGATGCTATGACAGTCAATCCCCAGGAATTCCATTCCGCTGCAAAACAGGTAATTTGGGGGTGTGACAGATTGGTATCAGAGCTTCGGTTATAGAGAACTAGGTTGCATCATTGACCCTAGACTATAACTACATCATCATAGCATCTCATCATTTCATCATAAGTACATGTTCACTTTGCATGCGATTATACGTACATTTTTTTCGAGTTATTTACTTTCATTTCATATCGATTGTCACATGGATGCTCTGTCATTCCCTATCACAATTTTTACACCAGTTGACTCAACACCAAACAACATATGAGTCGATTAGTCCAAGCATTGCATAGTTACTCCTAAATTATACATAGCCTGATCACCTATGTCTAATTCAGGAAGAATCATGCAATGAAGGGAGTAGTAGGCTTATATGTGTAAGCAATTCCGTAATCGAGCCAAATTTTCAAAAGATTTTCTTCAAACCACTTGTTTCCAGTTTGATCCGCGTGACAGTTCTTGTTTGATGAGTGATCCGCGCTGAACCGTCAAGTCTAATCACACAAACTGGTCACTTGTGAATGACCAGCCGTAACAGACTTAAAACAGTTCAGACACAAATGCAATGAAGATCTGAGGAGTATAGGGTCTCCCCGGGTCGTTATGTCCCAGCGAGCTGTGCAATGGATCACCTCACGTATAGTGATCGAGGAATTTGGACGAAAAAGGAGATTTGGAATTATTATAACTACGGAAAAAGGACATAAACTACAAGGGCTAAAATGAAAATTAAAGGAAATAAAAAAGATTAAAAATATTAAATAAACGCTATCACTATATTTAAAGTGATGAACGTTTAAAACCTAAAACGTACGTTTAAATAAAAATTACGTAAACGTACAAAAATAAAAAGTGAAATCTAAGAAATAAAAGTCCTAAAAATATGAAAAATACATTTTTACAAACCTAATGATATAAGAAACTTTATAGAAAAAGAAAATTATTTTTATAACTACTTAATTAATTATTATTAATTAAAAACTAATTTTAACTAATTAATAATAACCTAAAATGAAAGAAAATAGGAAATAAAGCTAGAAAAATAAAATTAAGACTTAGAAAAATCTAAAATATTATAAAACTAATTTTAAAACTGAAAATATATTTTTTAGACTTTTTATATATTTATTATTAATTAAAAACTATTTAAAACTAATTAAAATGCTAGAAAATACAAATTAAGCTAAGAAAATTATGGAAAAATACTTTTTAGGCTATTTATATTTATCTAAACTTAAGAAAATTGAAAACTAATTTTTTGAACCTTTTTCTAATTTTTTTGTATTAAAAGCTATTTAAAAAGGATTAAAAACTAAATTAAATTAAGAAAAATAGCAAATGAACTTGGAAAAATCTGAAAATTTAAGGATAACTCTAAAATAATATAAGGAATCTATGAAAAATGGAAAAACATGGGGTTGTGTGGCAGAATCTGAAACTGAAGTGCAAAGTGCTTATGGAATAAGCACTTGGATAAGCTAAAGGACACCAAAAGCTACCCAACTGATATGGAAGCTATAATAAGCTAAAATAACTGAAAAGAAACAAGTCTCAACAAGTTCCAACCACAGAATAGCTAAATGCAAAGATATGATGAACTGAGATAATAAGCTAAAACAGTGACAAGGGGTGCAACTTTAAGCAAAGAAATAAGCACACCAATAAGCTAGAAACCTAAAAACAGGACTTGGAACTTCTAGAGGACCTGGCCTAGAACCAATAGACCCAAGATCAGCCCTAGCCAAGCCCTTATGAGACCTGTGCAAGCTTGCACAGGTCTGAGAAAAAACTCAGCATCAGCTGAGCTTTGGAGCAGGGCAATATCGACATAAAAGACAAGCTATTTTGAAGCTTGTAGAAAAATCACAAAAATATGCTAAAATGACAACAAGACACTAGAGCAATAGGGCTTTCTAAAACTATAAATTTCATTGAAATTGGTTAAGAAATGAGCTGGTGAAAAATCCTTCTATCTGACTCAAAACTGAGTTTTTTTGGAATTTTTGACTTTTGCACAAAACCAAAATTTTGACTTTCATGAGATTTGTAGCTAATTTAAGGACAGATAATGATATGAATACATGAAATAACACTACTGCAATTTATATCTAGGACATTTAAACATAAAATGAGCTTTTGACTTTGTTGAAAACCCCACAGTGACTGCTAAGAACCAAAGATATGGATTTTTGACTTTTAAGCTAAAAAGGCTTAAGAGATTGACTGAATTGAGCATGAAATGGTTAAACAAGCATGGAACAACAGAAACTAAACACTTAACAAGCCTTAAAGGCAGTTTAAACTACAAATCCAAACACTCCTTTTTAAAACTGATATGGAATTTTAATGAGACAAACAATTGATTTAGCTAATTCCAATGATCAAACTTGACTTTCATAACCATAATACAACTAAATTAACATGTTTTACCCATTGGTGACCACAAATACTTAGTTAAGCATAAACTGCAAATAAACTTGAAATATTGAAAAAGAGAGACTAACTCACATGAATCCAAATGATGTTACAGGCCAAACCAGACCCCAAATCCTATTCTATCCTATCTATTTCACACCATATTCATCCTCTGCATCCACCAAATCCATCACCATACCCAATGAGCATAACAGTTGACTTTGGTTGACTTTCATTCAAAGTTACTTGAAAATGAAATGCAGCTTATAAAAAGCTAAAGTAAGCTTAAATAAGCTTACTTGATTATAACAGGAGCTTATTAAAACCTTGAATATTGAATTTGAAACTTGGAAATTTCCACAGTAACCAACAAACTTGAAATTTGATTAAAACTTAAAATTTATACTCAAAAGTACCATACAATGTTATTTTAACTTAAAAGAGATACAAATTAACTGAAATTACAACATTTTTATCTAAACTAAAACATTTTTAAAGAAAACGACATTAGGAAAAATTAAAACTAAAATCTACTACTCTTTACTGCTTCTCTCCTCTTTCTTTTATATCCAAGAGCTTCTCTCTCATGGTCTGAGCAAATCCCACCTGTGTTTACAGCCATTGGATGACTTTAGGGTCATCTTGGCCATTAATCTCGTTTTGGCGCCAAATTCTGGTTCTGTTATCTGGGACAGGAAAAAGGTGCATTAATTGCATTGGTGAGGTTGGTGAGGAGGGGGGAGACAAATGGAGGTGTAGGGTGGTTTTAGGTGGGGGTTTGCAGGAGCAGACATAGATGTCGGGGGGACAGGGAAGGAGGGGGGGGGAGAGGGTTTTAGAGGGCGGTTTTTGTTTATTTTAAACTTTGGGTTTGGGTTGTCGGATTGGGGGTTTAGACCGGGTCAAGGGATTGGGCCAGTGGATTTTATTTTGGGCTTGGGTTTAAACAAGGTCCGGATTGGATTTGTAGATATGTTAACATAGGGACCAAAATTGCAACTTCTCAAAACCAAAGGACCAGAACTGTAAATTATGAAGAGTAGTCAAGGGTTGGTGTTGCCAACTTTAAATAGTCCAGGGGTTGATTTTTGACATTTTGAAAATCCCAAGGACTAATTTTGAACATTTTGGATTTTTAGGGGCTAAAATGTAATTTTCTCAAAACTTTTAGATTTTCCACCAAAGGACTAAATATGATAATTTGTGATTTTAAAAAGACCTTTGGTGACTTTTCTTCTGAAATTTTGGCTCAGGGACTATTTTTGACAATTTTATAAACTTGGGGGACTAAAACTGCAATTTTTGCAAATTTGATATGTTTTTCATCTGATTTTGATATTTTTGCATTTAAAACACATAAAACACTGATTTGTGATATTTTGATCATTTTGATGTGTTTCCGAGTGTTTTCAGATGATTTTGCAGTTTATTTTGTACAAAAATGATGAGTATTTAGACACTCATCAATCCCCCACACTAAACTATTGCTAGTCCCTAGCAATCTTTTTGAGAAAAACTTAATGGATTTGCGTCTCTTTACCAAAAGCCATTACTTCTGGAGTAGCCAAATGTTTCAGTTCAAGCAAGAACCATGGTACACCGATAACCATGTGATTTTGAGCAAACCACCAGCTTTCAACGGATTTGATTTTGTCTTTACCAGAAGCCGTACCCTTCTGGACTAGCCAACTCTTAGATAAATTATCAGTATTATCTTTGGTGAGCTGATTACCAATTATGGTTTTTCCACTGCCTTTACCACAAGCCATAATCTTGCGGGCTAGCCAACTCTTCACTTTTTAGGATATGGTGAGCTGAATACCATACAATTTTGGGCAAATTGCAAGCCATATAAACGGATTTGAGAAATCTTTACCAAGAGCCGTTTGCTCCTGGATTAGCCAATCCTTTAGTCTTACAGACATGGCGGACTGATAACCAAATGAGTAAGTGTAGAACACTTACTCCAAAAAAAATTTTGGCCAAAAACGGGGGAATTGGTATAATTATATGATAAAATTCGTGAGAATTCCCCCCCACACTTAGAAATGAATATTGCCCTCAATATTCAAAGTACCGGCGGTTATGCCGAAACAAAGAACGTAAAAGGGAAATACTACGGCCATTATTTAGAAAGAAGATTTTTTTTTTTTTTTTTTTTTTTTTTTTTTTTTTTTTTTTTTTTTTTGAACATGTGGGCAACCCCCCCACACTAGGGTGGTAGAAAATAGAAAGAAGTCAGAAATATGGGTGAAAACCCATATGGCATGCTACTGTTTTTGATTACCGAGTCGCTAGCTTGACTCGACCCCGAATTAATTTGTTCATGGGGAAGTAAGTGGAAGAGACAATCTCCATCGGACTTTCATTCAAGATGTTTGGATAAACATTGAAGTACGTGAAAGTTCCACACCGATGAGATATACATAGAACCGGCTCAAAAATGATAATTGAAAATGCCGGGGTCAAAGATAGTGTCCTCACTCCCGAAGGAGTGAAGAAGAGAGGAAGTCACCGAGTAGGTGAAGAAAAGAAGGAAGATCATGATAACAATCATAACTAGATCTTCTTCCTCGGGATTAAGTGCAATTGCACTTATTTGGATTTTATTGGTTGAGCTCTTTGGGTTGGAAGGCATCTCGGTTGGGAGGGTGGGAGGATTTGTCATAAATATGCAAATTGAGATTCTCTCCCCCCGATCATGATTTTTGCCATCCAAACAATCATACTCCAGCGGAGATATGATATGAGAGAGTTCACCGGCGAACTCCTCATGAAGAGAATCATTCACATGGTGTGAATTTGTGAACTCTTGTTCCATTGTGGGCTCATCACTATCCTCGATCTGAGTATCAAAGAGTGGATTCTCAGAAATTGAAATGAATTCAGAGTCGAATTCAAATAGAGGATTGGTGAAAGTAGCTTTGAATGTTTCGGGAACTAAGTGATCAACATTCTCTATTGGACTGTTAGGATAAGAAGTGAGTGAACGATCATTATCAAGGAGACTTTCAGTTTCCCCCAGGTCGGCTTCGGAATCAAAGAGTGGATTGATGTGAGTGAGTTCACCGGAGAACTCCTCAAGAAGGGGATCAGCATCAGATTGTGGAAGTGATGCCTCAACGTACTCGATGTTTCCATATGAAGCACAATCTTCGCTAAGATCAGAGAAAGTTTCAAAATGATCTTGAGAACACTCAAGAGGGAAAGGGATATCACACAGATGATCAGAAATTCCCTGTGACTCTCTCGGGATTGGGACAAGGTTCTCAACACTAGACTTTATGAAGTCGTCCGATTCCTTTTCAGGAACAGTGTCGAGATGCTCGTCCCCCATGTTCAGAGAGTGAGTGGGAGCTTCGGGTGTGATAGCAGTTGTTTGAGATGGAATCTCAACTGCTGGGATATCAACTGACTGAGGAGGTTGAGAAATATTATTTCTAAAAGGATAAAAACCCTCCTCGTCATCATCATATAGAGCTGCCTTAAGAAATTGGGAACGCCTTAGAGCTGCATGCTCTAGGGCTAATAGTTCTTCCCTCGATTGGCGGGCCTCACGCTCTTCGGCTAACAATTCTCCTATGGTCTTTTCACCACTCACTTGATTCTTAAAGTTAATCATCATATCCTCAAGTGTTTTCATTGCGGTTTCAAAATCATGGGAGATTTCTTGAGACAACGGCTCAGGTGGAGTTTGAACCGTATAGTGCTGTGGAGGTTGGAAATTGTCAAACATGTAAGAGTCATGATTGTTACAAGGAACTGGGTTCCCTACTTGACAATCAGAGCTGAAATGGGGACCTCCACAGTACTCACAACAGTAAAACTGTTGAGTCTGGATATGTGAATCATATGGATTTTGGTCATAACCAAAGTTCTGAGCATCACTGGAAAACTGTTCATAGACAAACGTGTTTCCGGATTGACACTCAAATCCTTGGTGAGGACCTCCACAAAATTCACAACAGATATGTTGGTCATATGATGATAAGTCGGGTTGTGGTGGGTAATTGGAAAAGTTTGAGGAGTCGTTAAATGAGTTCTGATTAGGATCATAATCAAATGAATTCCTTGAACCACAAAACAAACAACTCCCGTTATGGATATCATTACCACATTGTACACACGTACACCAACGACAGGGTGAACCAAAAAGAGGCTCACCACAACCGACACAAGGAATAAACGATTGCATTTGAGAGTTATGAAGAGGAATCGGTTTATTCAAAGAATCATCAAAACCAACATGGTGATCCGAATGACTATCAAGTCTCGAAGAACATTCAGAAAAATCAGGAGGTGGGACAAGTGGTGTGCTCTGAGAGCTAGCAATTTCCACCACTTCCGTTATGGTCTCCGGTTCTGGTTCTTGAGAAACGTGAAGATTAGGCAAGTCATCCTTGCTAGTCACCGGTGTTTGAACGGGTTCATCGTAATCAATTCTAATTCTTGACCTTTTTTCATCGACATAAATTTGTTCGATTAGATTACGGGCTCTAGATTCAAAGAGGTTGTCCTCGTAATCCTCGATGAGTGCTTGGGGTAGCCGACGTTTGAAGCTGGTTTGTCAAGATTAGAATGTATTCAGGTGTGGCGTGGTGGTCGAAATAACTTTGAAAAGACTTTTTGATGGATAATTCGCACGAATTGCAAAATTCGCTGGAACTAGGCCCTCCACACCGCTCACACACATTTCTGACGATGAAACTGACGAATGTCGACATAAGAATTAAACATATAGAGGATTAAGAAGAGAATCAAATGGTTGAGAGGATACGAAGAATAGAATTAAACGGCAAAAGAGGGTAAGAGAAATAGAATCAACGAATAAGAGGAATGAGAAGAGTGTTTTTGGTATTTTTGGATAAGAAAATATAAACATATACAGATGGATGGTATGAACAAAGAGTGAGGCTCAAACAACTAATCTGCTAGACGTAAGACAATCAGCACGCACAGCTCCCCGGCAGCGGCGCCAAAAATTTGATCCGCGCTGAACCGTCAAGTCTAATCACACAAACTGGTCACTTGTGAATGACCAGCCGTAACAGACTTAAAACAGTTCAGACACAAATGCAATGAAGATCTGAGGAGTATAGGGTCTCCCCGGGTCGTTATGTCCCAGCGAGCTGTGCAATGGATCACCTCACGTATAGTGATCGAGGAATTTGGACGAAAAAGGAGATTTGGAATTATTATAACTACGGAAAAAGGACATAAACTACAAGGGCTAAAATGAAAATTAAAGGAAATAAAAAAGATTAAAAATATTAAATAAACGCTATCACTATATTTAAAGTGATGAACGTTTAAAACCTAAAACGTACGTTTAAATAAAATTACGTAAACGTACAAAAATAAAAAGTGAAATCTAAGAAATAAAAGTCCTAAAAATATGAAAAATACATTTTTACAAACCTAATGATATAAGAAACTTTATAGAAAAAGAAAATTATTTTTATAACTACTTAATTAATTATTATTAATTAAAAACTAATTTTAACTAATTAATAATAACCTAAAATGAAAGAAAAAAGAAAATAGGAAATAAGGCTAGAAAAATAAAATTAAGACTTAGAAAAATCTAAAATATTATAAAACTAATTTTAAAACTGAAAATATATTTTTAGACTTTTTATATATTTATTATTAATTAAAAACTATTTAAAACTAATTAAAATGCTAGAAAATACAAATTAAGCTAAGAAAATTATGGAAAAATACTTTTTAGGCTATTTATATTTATCTAAACTTAAGAAAATTGAAAACTAATTTTTTGAACCTTTTTCTAATTTTTTGTATTAAAAGCTATTTAAAAAGGATTAAAAACTAAATTAAATTAAGAAAAATAGCAAATGAACTTGGAAAAATCTGAAAATTTAAGGAAAACTCTAAAATAATATAAGGAATCTATGAAAAATGGAAAAACATGGGGTTGTGTGGCAGAATCTGAAACTGAAGTGCAAAGTGCTTATGGAATAAGCACTTGGATAAGCTAAAGGACACCAAAAGCTACCCAACTGATATGGAAGCTATAATAAGCTAAAATAACTGAAAAGAAACAAGTCTCAACAAGTTCCAACCACAGAATAGCTAGATGCAAAGATATGATGAACTGAGATAATAAGCTAAAACAGTGACAAGGGGTGCAACTTTAAGCAAAGAAATAAGCACACCAATAAGCTAGAAACCTAAAAACAGGACTTGGAACTTCTAGAGGACCTGGCCTAGAACCAATAGACCCAAGATCAGCCCTAGCCAAGCCCTTATGAGACCTGTGCAAGCTTGCACAGGTCTGAGAAAAAACTCAGCATCAGCTGAGCTTTGGAGCAGGGCAATATCGACATAAAAGACAAGCTATTTTGAAGCTTGTAGAAAAATCACAAAAATATGCTAAAATGACAACAAGACACTAGAGCAATAGGGCTTTCTAAAACTATAAATTTCATTGAAATTGGTTAAGAAATGAGCTGGTGAAAAATCCTTCTATCTGACTCAAAACTGAGTTTTTTTGGAATTTTTGACTTTTGCACAAAACCAAAATTTTGACTTTCATGAGATTTGTAGCTAATTTAAGGACAGATAATGATATGAATACATGAAATAACACTACTGCAATTTATATCTAGGACATTTAAACATAAAATGAGCTTTTGACTTTGTTGAAAACCCCACAGTGACTGCTAAGAACCAAAGATATGGATTTTTGACTTTTAAGCTAAAAAGGCTTAAGAGATTGACTGAATTGAGCATGAAATGGTTAAACAAGCATGGAACAACAGAAACTAAACACTTAACAAGCCTTAAAGGCAGTTTAAACTACAAATCCAAACACTCCTTTTTAAAACTGATATGGAATTTTAATGAGACAAACAATTGATTTAGCTAATTCCAATGATCAAACTTGACTTTCATAACCATAATACAACTAAATTAACATGTTTTACCCATTGGTGACCACAAATACTTAGTTAAAAGCAAAATTGCAAATAAACTTGAAATATTGAAAAAAGGAGACTAACTCACATGAATCCAAATGATGTTACAGGCAAAACAGACCCAAATCCTATTCTATCCTATCTATTTCACACCATATTCATCCTCTGCATCCACCAAATCCATCACCATACCCAATGAGCATAACAGTTGACTTTGGTTGACTTTCATTCAAAGTTACTTGAAAATGAAATGCAGCTTATAAAAAGCTAAAGTAAGCTTAAATAAGCTTACTTGATTATAACAGGAGCTTATTAAAACCTTGAATATTGAATTTGAAACTTGGAAATTTCCACAGTAACCAACAAACTTGAAATTTGATTAAAACTTAAAATTTATACTCAAAAGTACCATACAATGTTATTTTAACTTAAAAGAGATACAAATTAACTGAAATTACAACATTTTTATCTAAACTAAAACATTTTTAAAGAAAACGACATTAGGAAAAATTAAAACTAAAATCTACTACTCTTTACTGCTTCTCTCCTCTTTCTTTTATATCCAAGAGCTTCTCTCTCATGGTCTGAGCAAATCCCACCTGTGTTTACAGCCATTGGATGACTTTAGGGTCATCTTGGCCATTAATCTCGTTTTGGCGCCAAATTCTGGTTCTGTTATCTGGGACAGGAAAAAGGTGCATTAATTGCATTGGTGAGGTTGGTGAGGAGGGGGGAGACAAATGGAGGTGTAGGGTGGTTTTAGGCGGGTTTTTGTTTATTTTAAACTTTGGGTTTGGGTTGTCGGGTTGGGGGTTTAGACCGGGTCAAGGGATTGGGCCAGTGGATTTTATTTTGGGCTTGGGGTTTTAAACAAGGGTCCGGATTGGATTTGTAGATATGTTAACATAGGGACCAAAATTGCAACTTCTCAAAACCAAAGGACCAGAACTGTAAATTATGAAGAGTAGTCAAGGGTTGGTGTTGCCAACTTTAAATAGTCCAGGGGTTGATTTTTGACATTTTGAAAATCCCAAGGACTAATTTTGAACATTTTGGATTTTTAGGGGCTAAAATGTAATTTTCTCAAAACTTTTAGATTTTCCACCAAAGGACTAAATATGATAATTTGTGATTTTAAAAAGACCTTTGGTGACTTTTCTTGAAATTTTGGCTCTCGGGGACTATTTTTGACATTTTTATAAACTTGGGGGACTAAAACTGCAATTTTTGCAAATTTGATATGTTTTTCATCTGATTTTGATATTTTTGCATTTAAAACACATAAAACACTGATTTGTGATATTTTGATCATTTTGATGTGTTTCCGAGTGTTTTCAGATGATTTTGCAGTTTATTTTGTACAAAAATGATGAGTATTTAGACACTCATCAATGAGTTGCAAAGATCGAGCTAGAAACAAGTTGTTACCTAAACCGATTTAGCCTAATCTCATGACAGTTCTTGTTTGATGAGTTGTGAGATTAAGTAAAAATCGGTTACCAAAAAGTCTTTTGAGGGTTTTGCTCGAGAATGGGAAGGCTTGCCTCATCAAACCCTAAACCCGATAGACTAACACGAACTGAATTCAGGGACTGAATTCCTTTTTGGTTGGGCGAATGTGACAACTCGTATTTTCAGGACATTTCATATGGACTAAGATTAGTCTACATTTCATTGACATCATTTGCATCACGTTAGTTCATTCATGACATTGCATTTCACTTGAATCGCGTGAGTTATTATTTTGTATATTTAATCCGTTACTTTCAAAAATGATCCCGACATATTTTTAAACTTACATTTAGTTTATATAAACTATATTTTTAGTTTTCCTAGTGTTTCAAATTTATTTGGTACAAATCGTTAAAGTTAAATTATTACGACGCTTTTCTTAAAAATTAATCGATAATTATTTTATCACTCAAATTTCACAAGGAATGTATTTTTACAATTTTTATTATCTCATTACATTCTATTTTGACCTATTAAAAACTTACATGTACCAAAAATCTACCATTTACCTTTTTACTTACACTTTCTTACCAATTTATTCAAGTAAACATTTACACAAGTAAAGAGAAAAAAAATATATATATATTTGAAAGACACAATCCCCCCATAACCGGCCCTATGGGGGGGAAAGCATTTATTGATTGGTTGATTTTCTTACATGGTTATACTTATACACAATCTTCCTTTTCACAATTCATTCATTCACATCATTTCAAGAGTTAGTAAAATTATTTTTCTCTTTGTTTCTTCTCTCTAAACCGGCCATTCAAGGAGGTGTACAAGGGATCATCAATTTTTCAAGCTCAAGAGTTTAAACAATCTAGTAACACTCTTTGATTAGGTTTTGAAATAAAAACCAAGAGTGTTTAGGCTAAACCTTGTTCTTTGCACCTCATCATATTCACTTGTAAGCATGTTTCTTTCATGTTTCATGTTTCCTTTTCATTTCATATGTATCTTTTCATTTTTGGTACAAACATGCAAGACATATGTTGATTATACCATTATACATGATTTTTAGAGTTATTTATATATATGGTCATCCTATAATTATCCCCTTGGTATACTTTGGTCTTGATGATGTCTAGGAACCCATGACACCCTAAGAAGGTGTATGGTAGGATTAGACTAGCTTTGGAGTTGATTTGAAGGGATTAGAATAGGTTTTGTCCGAGAAAAACTATTTTCGATAACTATATAAAGTGGTCTGTCCTTGTTTCATTTTTCTGGAAAATCCGACAGTTGGTACGAAACTTTGGCCTTGATATTTAGAAAATATACTTTAAAAACGAATCGTGGGCGCTTGAACGGATAAAAACGGACTTATAACGAAGAAGTTATGGATTTTACAAGTTTGACGACGAAATATATTATTTTCAGAAAATTCAGCAACATGTTTTTACTTTATTCGAGTCAAAAACGAGCCTTAAGCTTCTCAAATTATTTCGACTTGTCAAAAATATATTAGTATACTTTGATACGAAGCTAAGGACGTATTATACGTAGAAAACGGATTTAAAACGACAAATATATGCACGTTTTCATAAACTTGCCGTAACTATTATTTTTAGAAAAACTATATTATTTTTTACGAGATAAGTGTTACGGTAACTAAAATCACCATATTTAACCCCTATTATCTTTATGTTCGAGACCTCTATGACGAAAACTCATGTACAAAAACTTCTAGATTTTGATACAAGCTTTTCAAAACCGTCGAGTTCGTTTCCTAACGTTCGACGTACACCATTTTACGACTAGTTTTTCGAAGCCATTTTTGTCACTTTCATGAAATTTCCGACGACATTGTTTTGCGACGAAAAGTGATAATTTCACCAAAAATCATTATAAAACCATTATAGGATGACATTTTGACGTAAAAACTTGAAAAGTCATTTTTGAAGGGTCAAGACGTCAAACGAGTATTTTTCGACGACGAGTAATATTTTCTAAACCCGCAAATGGTATAAATAACATACGAAATGCATGCATAACATTACATTGCAACTCATGACATATCATAACATTCATAATAGGTCAAGATTTGCGTATCACACTGCATCTCTGTACCACTTTTGTCTTACTTCCTGCATCTTCCATTCCAAGTGAGTCATAGCCCTACTCTTTAATTGTTTTGAATTATTTTGGGGGAGATACATGCTCAATTATTTTTCACAAGTACTTTATATTTTTAAGGATAACTTCTATCATGATCACCATTGTTTCTAAATCAAAGGTTATACTATATCAATTGTTCTTGTTTGCGTGCTATAGTCTCGTCGATAAGTTCTAAATCGATTGACTATGATACGTCGAATAAGTACTATGTCAGGTGGAATGACTGATACATTGAGTTAAGTACTATGGATTATGTGCTATTGTTCTACGTCGAGTTAAGTGCTATTGATTATGTGCTATTGTTCTACGTCGAGTTAGGTACTATGGTATATTCATTGAGCTAATGGTCTTGGTATATTCATTGAGCTAATGGTCTTGGTATATTCATTGAGCTAATGGTCTTGGTATATTCATTGAGCTAATGGTCTTGGTATATTCATGGACTAATGGTCTTGGAACGATTTGAACATACACTATATACACTTTGGCAATGGGTTGTGAACACACAGGTTGCAAGTTTTGTATGGGCGGGACTTGGAACTGAGTGGATTTACAATGCCTTTGCTGCATAAACGATTTCGATACATTGAGTCATGCACTATTTTGTGAATTCATTTGACATCATGCATTTGAACATAAACTATGCATATTCTGGCGTGGGTTGTGAACAAAGGTTGCAGTTTTGTATGGGCGGGACTTGGAACCGAGTGGATTTACAATGCCTTTGCTACATAAACGATTTTGAAAGTCTTTACATTTCAGCGATTTACAATGCCTTTGCTGCATAAACGATTTTGAAAGGCTTTACATTTCAACCAAACTCTATGAACTCACTCAACCTTTGTGTTGACACTTTTAGCATGTTTTATCTCGGGTATCTAAGGCATTCACTTCATGGCATGCATTTGGACACATCATGGAGTCGCGATGACGCCGCGTCTCACTTGGGTTTTACGCACTTTAAAACATCGTTTGAATTGTAACAAATTTATTTCCGCACAAGTTGATTTTCAATTGGGACCTATACTTTGTAAACTCTGATTATTTTATTAAATCAAGCGATGTATTTTTCAAACGACACTTTAGGTCGTTCAATATAACTGTGATTGTGATGCTATGACAGTCAATCCCCAGGAATTCCATTCCGCTGCAAAACAGGTAATTTGGGGGTGTGACAGTGAATATGTTAGAAACTATTAGTTCAAACCATTTACGTATTTTATTTGTTTCGTTAACATGATTTTACGTTTGTTATCGACAAAACATTAGAAGATCGTAAAATATAAATAAACGTTTTTACGACTTATTTGTATTAATAATCTCCCCCTTTTTATTGATGACAAAACATAAAATTATTTTAAGGAAAATCTAAAATTCGTAAAAGTTTGAATTTGTAGTTTTACTTTCTTCTCCCCCTTTTTGTCGTAACAAAAAGAGCTTTGAAAGAAAGCAACACATTGTTTTTAAGAAAAATATGTGAAAGAAATAAAAAGAAAATAGAGAGCAAGTAAAGGGAAAGGATCTCGTCTTTACTCCCCCTTGACGAGTCCATCCCTATGTAAGGGCGTCAAGTAAGTAATACTAATCTAGTTTGTTTGCAAATAAATTTGCAAAAGA
This sequence comes from Chrysanthemum makinoi, assembly GCA_910596185.1. Lineage (NCBI taxonomy): Eukaryota > Viridiplantae > Streptophyta > Magnoliopsida > Asterales > Asteraceae > Chrysanthemum > Chrysanthemum makinoi. The sequence goes on along the minus strand of OU343222.1, from coordinate 167,499,840 downwards.
TTTCGTCTAAGTGACGAATGTGCTCCCCCTTGATGATTGCAATATTGCAAGGGAATGTCACGGAATGTAAACCTAATATTGCAAGTAATTTGCAATGTATTGCTTTGACATAAAGCTCCCCCTAGCTTTATGATGTCAAAGTCTTCATGTGTAAATTGAATAACTACAAAACAAAGGTTAGACAACAAGTATAATTCACAATTTCCTGCAAATGTGGTCCAAGTTAGTAGAAAATAGTTTTCTGTCTCACGGATCCCATGGTTCCCTCTACAGGGATCCGTCTAGTCTATTCGCGGGATCCGTTATTAGCGATGATTACTTTCAGCAAAGGTGATATAACAAGTAATGTTATCACAAAAATGAGATATGAATACAATGTAATAATATGCTCAGAAATATAACAAATAGCATGTAATTTCATTTAGTAAAACTAGAGTTATGATATACATGACTCTAAAAAACTAAGAAAATAAGAAAATACATGACTAGGAATTTCTAGACCAACTATCGCATGAAGCTAGGACACTACTAAAATCTTCTAGCTCAAGTTTTGTTTAGGTTTAATCTCGTCAAAACGTTCGAGGAGATGATAGAACATGAAACGTTGGTCTTCTCGTACTTCATGTATCAAACTTTCAACATGTTGACAATGATAGCAATCTTTGTCATGGCTAGGTAGTGGTGGTGGAAGAAATGAAATGGCTTGATGCGAAGGATCAAGTGAAGCGGCTTGTGGAGCTTCAAACAATGGAGGGATTGGTGGAGGCGCATTGGAGAATGGCTCGACCAAGAATGATGGTGGTGGTAGAGAAGTGTCAACTTCCATATGGTGGGGTGGTTGACTTTGATGATTTCTCATAATCCAAATGGGATTATATGATGGAAACGGCGAAAAGGAAGCGGGAGCAAGTGTTGACTCAACACCTTGATTTTGTACCATTATTCCTCCTAATGTGGAGAATGTTTTCTGGGAGGCGGATGAGACGACCTAGGAGGCAAATCCTCTAAATTGTAGAGGTGTGGTGATGATAGTTGAGATGTAAAAGAGACAGCTCTAGGAACCAATGGTGATGGTTTAGTGGAGATTATATTGTTTGGCCTATAAGGTATGGTGGTGTTTGGCATAGGTAGTTTTGTGGGTACTATCCTTTTAGGAATTGGTTTGATTGGTTGAGGAAAGATCATATCATTTGTTGGCTTGATCGGAGATGATTCGGTTGAAGAGATTTCGTGTATAACACGAGCCTTTTTCTTTGGTGGTTCTTTGGTGGATAAGTTACTACTTGGGGTTTTCCTCATGATGAGATGATTTCAAGAGGTTTGTAAGGATTTCTAAAGTGCTGAAAGTTAGGATGAAGGTGATGACTATGGATGTCCTAACAAAGTGGTTTATAAACCAAGAGATTTGGCAAGTGCATTCAAGCCTTAAGCCACTACGATTCATTGGAATGTGATGATTAACTTACACAAGAGTCAACTTCAGAGTTTGTACTGATCTAGGAACTCATTTAAGATGAGATGGAGTTTTTGAGTTAGAAAGATGAGTTGAAATGATTGTTTTAGCAAGATTTGACATAAGCTGTCATCTGGATCCCACGGTTCCCTCTCTTGAGGGATCCGTCTGGCTAATCCTAGGATCGGCTCTCCAGCTATGAAAGAGTAGAAATGATGTTTCTAAGATCTAAGATCTATATCATCTTGAGTGTTTCAGTCCTCCTAATTGTCTTAAATGAAGGAGTTCTTAAGTACTTGAAGGTAATGAGTGATGTAGTTAATGATTGTCTTTTATGGAAGGATTTGGAACTTTCATGAGTACCAATGGATGAGCAAGGATGACACTAAAGATGAGAATGTCAATTGAAGCTAAATGATCCTAGAGATCAGTTTGTGACTTAGGATAGTGTTTTGGAAAATATCCTAGAAGCTTTGAGATGGGAAAACTAGAATTTGATCAACTTTGATAAATTTTGAGATAAGGATGATTTATGATCAATTTAGCCATAGTCAAAAAGATTTCTAAGACTAGATGTGAAGGATCAAGTAAAAAATGAAGTGTGAGTTTAAGAGCGGAAGAGTAATGGATTAAAAATGAAACGATAGATCTACAAGCGTCTAAGAGTGTGATCTAGGTGAGTTATGAGTAAGAAGGATCTACCTATCTTGATAAGGACTTAATTTGCCTTAAGACACTATGTTTAGCTTAGTGTGAGGTGTTCTAAGGATATGTTTGAAATATAATGCTTGCAATTGCATTTTACGTTGCGGATCCCACGGTTCCTTAAGTGTAGGGATCCGTCTAGCACAAACATTGGGATCCGTCCATCTGCTCAGCATAACCTTTACTAAAGGTATGCAATGATCTTGACAATACATTATATCCCAAATTTGGTTTAAGGGGGTTGTAATACTAAGATATCAAATGTAAGATGTTTTATTTCATGAGAGAAATAGGATTACATTGATAAAGCACGAGTACAAGAGAATTGATCCTATTTTGAGATACTACTAGGTTCCTTGAGTGTTTTCGCTTAGAGGATCATTATGTGATTGATGAGTGTTGGTGGAATCAAGAATGAAGAAAGTCTTCATGAGAGATATGTTTAGCGGTTCCATCATCTTGTTCACAAGTACGTACAACGGACTTTGAAATTGAGGATGGAAATGCATAACGTTGTGATAGAGGCGTGTCAAGAACATTCCATAAGGGATGATTTTATTCTTGGAGCCTTGAAGATTTACAATTCGCCTTGCGAAGAAGTAGGCGAGATTGTATGGTTGTTGTGTTAGCAAACAGTACAACATGTGAGCACAACAAGCGGGAAGGATTACTTGATTTCCCTAAGACTCGGACATTCTCACGTAGGATGAGTGCAAGAGGCTTGTACTCTTTTTGGATGTCCCGTGTGAAGATAATGTTTGGATCGAGTAATATATGGTCGAGTTTGCATATTATGCGAGCCAAATCTTCCGGGGAGGGTATGTGTGAACAATATGGACTATTTTCTTCACGAAAGTTAAAGAGAGAATCAAGAGACCAATATTTGGTGAACGTACATTGTCCATGATTTGGAATCGGAGGATGTGAGCAAAAAGCCCAGGGTTAAGTAAACTTTTGGTTTTGATATAAAAAAAGAGATAGAGGCGATCCTCATTACGAACGAGTTCAACTTGATGGAAGAATTCCATTATGAACCTTGGACATATCTTCTCGTTGATTTCAAGAAGACATTCTAGTCCTATGGCTCGGAAGGAGGTATTGATACCTTCTTCGAATTGTAGAGATGTGTCTACAATACGTCCTTCGTGGAAGTGACGGTTTTCGAGATTATTGAACCCACGGACATGATTGTCAGGTGTGTTGGGTTCAAGGGAGATGTTCGGAGTGTAGACGCTAGTGAGTGAAAAATCAAACTCATATTCATGCGTCATAGTTGAACCTATAGAAATGATGAGTTAATAAAAAATGATGTTTGTAGTCAACCTATGATTATCTAATGTTTTTATTAGATTTTTATTAACAATGGTTTTTAACAAGAAAGACACTTAACTCACTTATGGTTTTGACATACTAGTGGAGTATTACTTTTAGAAGAAAAGTGGTTTTTAATTTGCATGAAAAATGTTTTCAGTAGGACGATCCCACGGTTCCTTTACAAAATAGATCCGGATAGTATATCTTAGGGATCCGAGTGGATCTTAGTAACAGAACAGCATTTGATAAAAACATAGGTTTTACAGTTTTATACCACGAAATGTATTTTACCCTATATTTTCTTTTAGCATGCATACATGACTTCTAATGTATCATGAAAGAATATGAAGCATATAGATCAAAAGAAATGACAAACACATTATGATGATAATAACCTAGATAAACTAGACTATTAATAATATTTCATTTCAATGTTAAGAATGATACAAAGGATTGGGTATATAACCCCGATGTAGATTAACAACACAAAGTAAATGTCTCCGTATGTGAACTTCATCATAGGGAACACAAGTGCGATGACTGTTAAGACGATGAGCACGAAGGCGATGTAAACCATGTTGAAGATGATTCATTTTGGTTTTGGTTTAGATGAAGTGGAGAGGAAGATGAAGTTTTGAGTGAGAGGAAATTTTTGAAATTGGAAAATTTGAAAAAGTGGGGTTTTGATAAAGTGGGCGTCGAGTGGATGATTTATAGGGAAGGAGGAATTTTTTATATTTGTGTTTTGTTTTATTATTGGATGACAAAAAAAAATTAACACGTATGTGAGAAAAAGGCTTCCTAATGAAGCTTCATGTAATACATGTATAAGCACAAAAGATAATCATATATATACCTAAATAGGCATACTTAATTATCAAGAAAAATAAAAAGAAAGTCATACCTCTAGCGCACTTAGGAATGTCTTTACAAATGACACAATAGATGTCACTTAGGCGATTCCCGCTCCTTTGCGTTTAAGATACCTTCTTAAGGAAGGTATTCTTGTTACCAAGAGATTCCTATAGCTTGGTGGGTATGAGCTTTGACTAATCAACATGACAAAGAAGATTAGTGCAATTAAATGAAACAAGTAAAAAAATGTTGTTATCAAATCAACATCCAAACATATAGTTTTAAAAGACATGGTGTTTGTTTTTATGAAAAACCTTCTTTGTAGTTTTCAATTAACCATGGATCGTATCAAGTTTTTAAAGTACAATATACTTCAAGAAACTTAGTAATGAAGCTCTGATGCCAATTGTGGAAAACTAGAAGGGGGGGTTGAATAGTTTTGCCAATTAAAACTTCCTTTTAATCTATACGCGAGTATTTATAGTGGTTCGGCTACAAGGACACCTTCCTTGCCCTACTCCACTCCCCGAGTCACCTACTCGAGAGTTCGTAAACACTACACCAATCTCCTTATGGCGGAGAAGCCTTCAACCGTCGCCTACCCTTTTTCGGTGCTAGGCTAACCTTCTTTCACTCCAAGGTGAACCACACCTACACAACGTCGCCTACCCTTTATAAGGTACTAGGCTATGTACCTAGTTCTTTCACTCCAAGGTGAACTACACCTTCACAACGTCGCCTACCCTTTATTAGGTACTAGGCTAAGCACCTAGTTCCATTGCAATGGAGGAACTACTACCACACTACACCAACGACTAATCCCAAAGGAGATCTACTCCTTAACAACATCATCAAGGATATCAATATCCTTGGATCTAAAACTAGTCTATCTTGTACATCGAAACACACCATATCGAATGTACATGTAAGGCACCTTTCACTAATGCCTTTGACTAGATCTACAAGACACCTTTCACTAATGTCTTGTGTCTTGACTTCTAAGCACCTTTCACTAATGCTTATAGTCTTGACTTCTAAGCACATTTCACTAATGCTTCTAATCTTGACTTCTAAGCACCTACCACAAGTGCTTATGATATAGACGATAGATACCCATCACTAATATCTTCGTCTTGACTCTTGAGACATCTTTCACTAATGTCTTCAACACTACACTTCTTTGAAGAAAGAAAGGAATCATCAACAAGAAGACTTGAGTAGCCTTGATGATGAGGAAGCATGGCAACTCATGGACTTGAGCTTGATCGACTTCAAAGGTGGTGATCTTGCCTTTAAGAGGAACCTAAAAGATCACACAAAAACAAAACTACAAACATAGATCTCTTGGATCTGAGGTTAGTGAGTTTTACACTCAGGGAGAAAGTATGTTAGAAAAAGGTTTAGAAATAATGAAGAAATGGCTCACTATTTATAGAAGAAAAACTCTACTGTTCCCCGGATCCCTTCCACAAGGGATCCGTCTAGCGTTAAGCTAGGGATCCGTGGGATGCTCCCTTTTACCCATGGGTATTTTGGTTATGGGTCATGGGTCATGGGTTGAACCATGGATCTTTAGCTATATACAATGTATCTTTGAGTGCAATGCACTTGGTCACTTGGGTATGGGTTGATCCATGGGTTATGGATATTATCCATGTATGATATAAGCATGATGTCATGCTATGAATTATGGGTCAAGCTCCATGGGTCATGGGCTTTGGGTTGTACCCAACTACATTCAATGTATTTGCCCAATGGGTTGTGATACTTAAGTTTCTACCCATTTATATTACCCAATATACTACATACTAGTTATGTGTATATTATACCCCAATATGTAAACATTAGTTGTTTGTACATATGTATTACTAAATCATAAAATCACTTATACTTGTTTTAGTGTTTTATGTGAAAATGTGAATATGTTAGAAACTATTAGTTCAAACCATTTACGTATTTTATTTGTTTCGTTAACATGATTTTACGTTTGTTATCGACAAAACATTAGAAGATCGTAAAATATAAATAAACGTTTTTACGGCTTATTTGTATTAACAGGCTTTTCTACTAAACATGTTGCTCTTCCAGAAGAGTGAAGACTCTTCATATCCAGACTGTACACATCATTGGTTCTTGGTACTCTCAGTATGACCAAGTTATCATCAATAAGCTTGAACTCAAGGGAAAGAATGAGACATACTTTGTCAGTGAATAACACAGGATGTTTCTTGTCACAGATCTAAGATACTGACAAAAGGTTGAATTTGAGCTCCTTCACATATCTAACATTCTCAAAGTCTATGCTCCCTGCCTTAATAGTTCCTTTTCCTGTAATTCTTCCTCCACTAGCATCATTCCCAAATGCAACTCTTCCTCCACACTAGGATCTAAAATCTGATAGAATTTCTTTGTCTCCTGTCATGCTTCCAGAGCAACCACTATCCATAATTAAATGATCTTTAAGCTCCTCTTCTGGGTTGCCCTGCACAAATTTAAAAGAGTTAGTGTCTTTTAGGAACCCAAGCCATTACTGACTTGTGTTCCCCTTGTGGAGTAACATACTCAAATTCTTTGAGTATGTAATCTTCACAGTTTTTGTAGACGGAATCAAGAAATATCTTTTGTTTCAAAACTTCTGGTGGTTTTTCAGCAAAACTCTCTTTTTCAACAAAAATCTCTTTTTCTTTTTCAACAAAGTCATCTTTAACAAAAATCTCTGTTTCACTTTCACTTTCTGAAAGTACTGTTTGTTCCCCATCAGTACTTTCCTTCTTAACCCAACATTTTTTAACTTCTGGAGTAGAGTCCATTGATCTAGCTACCTTCTTTGAGTTGTAACGCCTTCTAGATTGATAGTAGTTAGATCTCCTAGGGTTCCTATTCCAAAAAGTGTTTGGTGAAAGCTGAGCAATACTTTCAGAAGATACTGTGTTTTGCTTAACAATACCTTAAAAAGTGTTTGAATGTACTGGGGGTTTTGAAAAAGGTCTTCTCTGGTGAGGGTACCTATAGTCTTGTGAGAAGTTGCTATGGTTAACTTTATGTGAATGATTCCAGACTGGTTTATTCTCCCTAGGCTTATGGTTGATAGATCTGGTTTTTGGGAACTTGCTTAGATATTCTGAGTGAAAGTCACAGTTCTTAATCAAATGATCAGGACTTTAACAAACAAAACACAATTTTTTACCTGTAATCCCAAAATTGCTTCTTCTATGTGTATGACCAAACCTATCCTGTCTTTTTGGTGAATGATGAAAACTGTTTTGACAAAATTATCCTCCCAAAAAGGCTTAGAAGTATTTTGAAAAGGTTTTCTTAAAGGTACTAGCTTGAAGGTGTAGCAGAATTTCAATTGAAAGTCTTGCTTGACTCTAACATCATCTTCCTTAGGTTTCTCACCGTTTCTTTTGAGGTTCCGAATTAGATGACTAATAAGCTTTTTCCTAATCTCTAGATTGTCTACTCCAAAAAGAGAAACATCTGCCTAAGGGGTTGAAACTACGATGGGATGAGGAAGCTGATAACCTTTTCTTTCTTATATTCATCTGGAGGTGATTGACTAATTGAGCCCTCATTACTAGATGTGTCTACATAGTTAATGAGTTCATCATCACTAGTTGTTATATCCTCAAAATCACATTCATCTTGATCACTAGGTGGGTTTTCTATGCTACTAAAGTCCATACCAAAACCTAGTCCAGTTCTAATGTAAGCTCTTCTCTGTTTTTCAACATAACTAACATGAGAAAGTCTTGATTGTCCCCGAGCAGCAAACTTTTCTAGCAATTCATCCCTTTCCTTATTTAGCTTCTCAATTTCAGAAATCTTACATCCTAGTTTCCATTCACTTAATTTTAACTTTAAATCTGTTGTTCATACTTTTTCTTCAAAGCCATTTCATTATTTTTATGAGTTATTATTTTGGCTTCCATTGACTCTAAAGTAATTTGATAACCATCTACCTCAGACCTAGCCCTTGATAATTATCTCTTTAGCACATAATCATTAAGTACTTTTTGATAAAAGTCATGACACTTAGAACATACCTCGAGATAGGGGGTGAACTTGGTGAAGTAGCACCATAGCGAGAACATGTTCATCTTCACTCTCCATGCTCCAATCAAAGCTTCCTAGACCATCTCTGGACTCAAAGCGTAAATCCGGTTCTTCATCAAAAGATGTGCTCCAATCAAACTCTTCCACTGATTCCTCCATAGCTACCATACAATAGGTTACTGGTTCATCATCAAACTCAAGTTCTCAATCAACCTTCGATTAATTTTCTTGAGCAACCAAAGCTTTTGTTTCAGTAATAGGGATTTCCTTTAGTTCAAGCTTTGGTTTCTCATCATTCTGCCTGTATTTAGCAAACCTGCATTCCCTTGCAAAGTGTCCAGCCTTTGACAGTTAAAGCATTCAATCTTGGACTTGTCAAAAGTGATACCCTGTTTTGGTTTAAAGTCGATGCCTCTTCCTGTTTTCTTCATGAACTTCTTGATCCTTGCAGTAATCATAGCAACTTGCCATCTTATATAAATTTCTTCAAGAGCATCCTCTTCAATTTGTGACAAATCCTCTTCATAGGTAACAGGTAAAGTAGCTTGCTGAGCAAAGAAGGAGCATACAACTTCATCAGAATGGATTGTACTTGATGGTGATGATGAGGGGTTGGTCATGGTTGTGATAGAATGAGCAGGATATGCAGTACTTTGAGCAACAGTACTTTGAGTAGGGTAAGTAGTACTTTTAGTGGAAGTACTGCCTCTCTTTTCAGATGACACAAACGCTATACTATGAGACTTTGAACTTGTTTGGCCATTCATCTCATGCTCATACACCTTTAGATGGTTGTAGAGATCATCAAAGTCCATAACATCCAAACCAGGTTGTCCTCTGATCATAGTAGCAATCACATGCCATGTAGATGGTAAACTTCTTAAGAACTTCAAATGGGCATCTTCAACAGATACCTCTGCCTTGTATAACTCTAGCATGCTGAGGAGATTTTGGAACCTATCATAGGCAGCATCAAGACCTTCTCTTTCACCAACAGTGATAGTTTCAAACTGTTGCTTCAACTGATTTCTGTGCATCTTCTTGGAAGCATCATTACCTCCAAACCTTGTCTTGAGAGCAGCCCATAGTTGTTTAGCATCCTTAGCATCATGAAACTTGAGTAGGTGACCATCGGTATAGCGGATAATAGGATGTTGAGAGCCTTCTCTTGATTTCTTATTGTTAGCAATTGGTAAAATGGCCTTAGGTGGTTTAGGTTGTCAGAAGTTCTATAGGATCTTGCAACAACTCATACCATTGACAATTACATTCCATAGTGCATGGTGCGTAATAGCAATGTATCTGCTCATCTTCATACTCCATATATCATACTCTCCCTTCTTGATGATTGGTATTCTGAGTGAGGTGATGGATGGGGGTGGTGCGGCTTCGTCGACATCTTTAGGGTTGTTGTTAACTAGGGTTTTAAGGTTCTCTTAGTCGAGTTTCCACACAAGCTTGGATACTACTTGTTGGATCGATGTACTCTAACCAAACTAACTTATATAGCTTGTAAGGGTTTAATAACCTCATATAAATCCTAAGTTATTAACAATGAAACCACTGAACGAACTCTATTAAATGTCGGAATTTACTTAACAAAGCTAAGAAAAGAATAACTTTTAACTTCAACGATTTTATTAATACTTAGAAATGCTTGTTATCTGATTCTTTAATAACTCTAAAACTCTAATATCGAACTCTCTAAAACTCTAATAATGCACGTACATCTAATACCAATCTAGGGATCCTTTTATAGGGTAAGGATAACCCTAGTCGATTTACAATACAAACCTTGTAGACAAGTAATACTATACTAATCTTAGAACATTCTATAATTACAAGATAATCCTTAACGATTTTGCATATCAGTCCTTTAACCTTTGCAGTACTTTGATGATCAAGCAGTACTTTGACTTTTACTTAGCAGTACTTTGACTTCTTCCAGCACTATGACTTTATTCAGTACTTTGTCATTCTTCAGCACTTTCATATCCCAACAACTGGTCTCAAGGTTTTTAGCCAATTGCCCAATTAGTGTTTTGAGGTTTTTCATTGCAGCATCTTGGTTTCGCAAGTTCATGTTGGTATCTTCTTTCACCTTGACCATCCATTCCTTGAGTCTATCTCTCTTTTTTGTAGATTCTTCGATGTGCCTATGCATTATTTCTTCAAGTCTTCGTCTAAGAGGATTGTTGTTGACTCTTGTGTAGAATCCTGGGGACTTTTCTCGGTATCTGGGCCCATTACCATTGTATCCGTCAAAAGGGCTCCCACTTCCATATTTTACTTCTTCGATCCTTTTAACTTCCTCGTAGGAGGAACATTCCTTAATAGGGGAAGCTCCATTTCGTTCCACTTGTATGGAATGCACATTTTCCTTGAGCTTCTTCATTTCTTTCAGGACTTTCTAATTTGTTTTTTATTCGCAAGGCCTTCCATATTTCCATTCTTACTTCGGTTGCTTCCCCATTTTGCCATTTTGAGAGTGGGTCACCATCTTTTGAATAGTTTCCAAAGCATGTTGGAGTCATACCGGAATTGGCCCTTGAGAATCGATCATTTTGTCTTGAGGAGATGTTTCACCTTTGTAAATACGTTCACCTTTTGTTGGATGTTGAGGTCGTGAGTATGGCATTTGTATAATAATTAGTATAACTTTCCATTACTTGGTACAACGTGTCATCACCCTCTTGCTTGAAGTTATGGATTTCTTCTAATTGCTTAGCAGTTTTGATGGACGCATGATCTCTTGAATGAAATACTTTTTAGGATAGGCCGGTGTTGTACTTCTAGCAT
>OU343222.1:167410521-167488558 GCA_910596185.1 Chrysanthemum makinoi | reverse complement strand
GATCGGATGATAAGTCTGGGCTGCTGAGCGTTGATAATATGATGTTTCATGATATTTGGACCGTATGAGATTTTGATTATGCGATTTGTTGATGATGAGTTTTGATCATGAGATTTGATGTATGATGCGATTTGATGATGAGACTCATTGGGTTATGCAATTTGATACTTTCATGTATACATTCTCACGAAGAATATTGTGTCACGGCTTGAAGTGTTTATTGAAAATGTTGACTCTGTGGGGTGTTTGGACGGTATTTCTTATTTGGATGTACGGTTTTGTCTTGATTTTGTAAAATCCCGCGAAAGAACCTATTTTTCGGTTTAAATCATAGAGTTGTAAAATCCCGTGACAATAGAAACATCCTGGTAATAGTAAAGTGCATTTCGGGATCTATCTTACGGTTTATTCTTGGTTTTGTAAAATCCCGAAAAGCTATTTCTCGGTTTAAACCATAGAGTTGTAAAATCCCGTAATGATGGAACCATCTTGGAGAAAGTGTATTTCGAGATCTCTTTTGATGTTGGTGCTTTCACGGTTTGTTTGAAGAAGGGGATAAAAGGGTGTACTTCATGAATTGGATGTGTGTTTGGATATTCGTCATGGCGGTATGGTTATTACTTGGTTTTACGAGGTTATGTGCGTTTAACCATGGTCGGGATGAAATCCATTATCATAGTTCACTTTAAACATCAAAGGAGGATAGAATTAAGCTTTGAACCAGAAGATGTGACAACGGGGTTAATTCGCTATTATTTATTTGAGGTTGAAGTGAAATATCACGGGTGAGTGTACTTAGTATCTGAAGGTATCGGGGATGGTTGGATGAAGATTCTTCATGATCCTTGTTCGATGCTTATTATCAAAAACGTAGACTTGGAAATCTAGTTATTGTTGGGTGTCTTTTACCTTTTCTTTTTACCACTTGGGGGAATTGGGCTCATACCACCACAAAATAACTATCACTTTAAGGAGTTCGTTGTAGTGCTTTCGGTGTCACATTCAATTGTAGACTTTCAAGAGGTGATGTACGTCTTATACTTGATGGTTGGTTGGATGAAGAGTATAGAGTACTTAGAGGTACTTAGAGATGCTAATGGAAATCGGCCCAGCCCTTTGTTACATATGTACAAGTTTAAGTCACGAGTTCGGGTTGTTTTACTTCAAGGTCAAATTCTTCATATTGGGTTTTTCTCCATCATTTGTCACTACAAAGAGCCTCTTGAATGATAATGGTGATTGATTACATGTTTTGCCAAGAGATTGAAAAGAGATTTATGGCGTTTGAACAAATCGGTTCAAGCCTCGTTCTCTAAAGAAAAGAAATAAGTACGTTTAGGTCGCATTATCTTCAAAGAAAGAAATCTTCTTATGCGTTTGAATACAACAGTTTAAGCCTCGTTCCTCAAAGAAAGAAAAATTATGCGCTTCAGTGCGCTTTATTTTCTGAAGAAGAGAAATCTTCTCTATTATGACCATTCTCATCAACATGCATCATGCTTTTTCCAAAATGGCAGGTCATCAAGTGAACCAGAACTCTTTGAGATTGGTTTCTTATTCCACTTGCTCAACTATAATGGCGATGGCGACATCACTGCTAATTTTTCTTGGGAGAGTGTGAATTGACTACATTTGGATAATTTTCACTTGTTTAATCAAGAATGGCATCTCCATATGCAATTCTTGAGGGGGAGAAGAAGTGTGAAACTACTGCATGATTGATTTTTATTAGAGAATAAATGGTCAAACGGCTTCAAACTCATGTAAGAACCGAGCTTCTTCTTATCGGGCAATATTTACATGGAGTTTCTTCTAAAAATTCGTTGGTTGACATCTTCTATGGGTGATGAGTTTAACGACAAAGTGCTTCAGTTGTGGGGGTTGAATTCCTTGATGAACATCTTTACTTTCTTGTTTGATTGGGAGGGATTTGATTTAAGGAGATTTGCTATATACAAGTTAGAGATGCATGTGATGAGTTGAAGATGTTGACTTTCTATTCCCCAACTGGACAATCTTGAAGAAGGTTGAGTCTACAGTCGGTTCTACATTTTATGGTACATGTTAGAAGACTAAAGACGAGTTGCATTTGATTATCTAAAGACTTTTTCTTAATCTGGGCATTTATCAAGCAGTTAATGGGTTTAGGGAAGAGCACTAATTGGGGAGAGTGAAATGCCATAATTAATCCCCAATTAGACTTGCTACCTTTGTACTTGACAAGTTAATTCCCATAGAGTTCAAGTGTTCTTCTCAACAAATTTCTAGTATTTGAACACAATGAGTTGTTGATTACGGAGTGTCAAAACCAGCAAAGGCGGAAGGAGACACACATCTAAACACAAAGCGAGTAAACTTGATGAACTTAATACTTCTAAATGGCGAAGATATCCGGGAAGACAAATGTTATTACCATGAGAGAAACTCAAGGTTTGACTCATGGCGAGTAAACTTAATGAGCTTAATACTTCTAAGTGATTGAAGATATCCCGGGAAAACAAATGTCATGACCGCAGAGAAACTCAAGGTTTTACTCATCAAGGCTTTTGTGTTTTATTCCAACGGCGTGGGGAAGTGATGTAAAGAAAGTCTCGAAGATAAAGAGGTACACAAATGTGTGATGATTTCGATGTTATCGCAATCATCGGGGAGAATTGTGTGTGTACATTGGGGAGCTCAATATCTCATTTGAGGGCTTAATCGTGATTCGAGATATAATCACTTATACGGAATTGACATCCGCAGAGATTGTCATCCGCGAGAATAATCATGATTGACGCTGCTTCTTCAATGTTATCGGTTTTCTCTCTTTGGGCATTGGTACCGGGTTCTTGAGCCATACACTTTCTTGAGGGAGAAAGTATACATCGGGTTATTCTTTGGCTATTGGACTTAATCTGCTACCGATGGTATAATTTTCTCGTCTTGGTATATGTGTATTCGGGTTAAGTTGTAGTCTAAGAGATTGTACATCAATTCAACTACTTAGGGGAAGTTGTTTCTTGACACCTTTTGGAATGGATTGTTTGAACCGATTGGTAATGAAATATGAGAAGAAATTTAAATAGTGGGATGATACGTTCTTTGTTCTTGTTGATGATATAACCCCGAACGAAGAATCGAGATTATCGTTCTTAAAAGGAGCAGAGGTATTTATGATAATGGTGTGCTTCTCTGTGCACCTAGCTAAGGAAAGCTTGAAATAGAGCTTCGAATCTGGTCATCTAAATGATTTTCGGTTTGGGGGAAAGCTGCTAAAGTCTCACTTTCAGATGGTTCAATTTCTTTCTTCAATGCAAGAGCCTCGGAAGCTTTGGTGGTGGAAGTTTAAGAGATGGCGAATTCTATCTTCTACGACGTCTTTGCTTGATATCCTTATCTTGGTACTCGTATCATCATCTTCTTTTACTATATCATCTTCTCTATCCTTGTATATATTTATTAAAAAAAACCAAATACAAAAATATAAAACCAACAAAAGAAAATAGAAAAATATAAAACCTTCAAAAATCCATAAAAATCAGAAAATTTCAAAAATACCAAAAATATGTTTTCTAAAGACATGTCTTCTAGTATCGATAACATCTACGGTCTTAGAAATGTCATTCAATAATGGCACGGGACCATAGATGAAGTTCGAGCAGGAGGTGTAAATATTCTTTTTCAAAACATGTCACAAACTATGGCTTACAGTTACTTCAGACTGTAACACGCGCTTAAACCATGGTTTGCTATTATTTCAGATAGCAACCCGCTCTTCAAGGAAGGAAAGTGTTGCGCTAAACCAATTTTCTAATATTTCGTGCACTTATCCTAAAACTAATTGAGGAAAGTATGTCAAAGGACTATTGTTCCTACACAAATGTTTTTCCGTCTAAAATTATTCAAAAAAATATTTGGTGCATTCAAAAATGGTGGAAAATGAGTTGCTATTAAATCAATCAGTTTCAGAGTTTTCGTAAAAAATTGAAAACTCAATCAATGACTTCAGCGCTTTTAACCTTTTCAAAAAAATAAGTCATTGATTGAGGGGGAGAATGTTTTCAAATTTACATCATCTAACGGACTTTCTTAATTATCCTACGAGCTTAATAAAAATATATAATTGCCTATGTTGAAGGACTAGGTTTCTAGGATGTGATTGTTAGGATTAGATGATTATAGTTTGATGAACACATTATTCCCATACCTTATATGAAGTGATTGATATGTTGAATTGACTTGAATTAGTCGATTGTTGTTTGGGTGATGTCGACCACCATATATCTGTATGTGTGTTCACTAACATATGCAGATATATTGGTATATAAGAATGTTCCCGATCCGGATCCCACAATTGAAGATGATTGGATGCCAAAGGAAAGGGTAACTATATCTTGGGTTGACAAATGAAGAAACGGAGCTTAATTGGACTTCTATGAAGAGTTGGCATAAATGCAACGTAAGAGGTCTCCTTTGCATCGGCAGATGGTTTTCTTCTAAGTGATTGAAGAAACAGAGCTTAATTTGACCTAAGTTGGCATTAAAATGCAACGTAAGAAGTCTCATGCATCAGAGCGGTTTTTCTTCCAAGCCCTACAGCAACAACATCAACAGAAGCAGCTCAACCACCGAACGTATCTTTGTGCAGGATACCATTTTTAAACAATTTTGAAAAATTTGATTAAATTGTTTTGAAAATGGAAAATATTGCTTTGAAAATAAATTGGACTAAACTTTGAAAATCACCGGACTTCATTTTATCAAAACCTAAGTCACTCAATCATCGACTACGGTCATCGATTGAGGGGGAGAGTGATTTTAAATAAATTATTTTCAAACGATATTTCTTCATAAAAGTCCGGTTTGTACAAAAACAAAGTGGTGATCTAAAGATTTAATGTTATGTCATGGTATGATTTTTCTTTAGAATCAAGATCTTTCAAAATGAAATTTTTTCTGTTCTTGTTTGATTGTGAAATTGTTTTATTTTACTTAAAGATCTCTTAAAACAATCATACCTGACACTAACAATCTTTAATGTCTTAAAATGGTCCTTATCAGTCATTTTTCAAAATTAAATCTTGCCACGTCTTTCCCCAAAATTTTCTAAATGATTTAAATCAGATGGGATCACAAATCTCAAATAGTTTGATATTTTTGATCGGGGGAGTGATCGTGATTTAAATCTCAAATCTGTTTTAATGGAATTGGTTTTAGTCCTTCAAAGGCTCTCCTGCCTCCATGTGCCAAACGATTTGAAATACACAATGCACATGTTGAGGAAGAGGATTTATCCAAAAACAAGATGAGTATTTAAACCAGGCCACATATTCTCCCATGTTTTCTAAACCTTATTAAATCACTTGGGATCCAAAATCTCAAAGGGTTTGATATTTTTGATCGGGGGAGAATTTGTGATTTAATAATGAAATTTGATATAAGATGATAGTTTTGATTCAAAGTGCAAGTTCTCTCTAATATGTGCCAAACTCTTTCATATACTGATGCACATATTGAGGGGGAGCAAATGGTTTCTTAATGGCTTTTGTAATCGTGGATGTGCTTCAAATAACCTCTTGCCTCTATGTGATAAAATGATTTCAAATATCCTATGCACATATTGAGCGGGAGAATTTACCAAAGAAATTCAACTGGCTTTTTCTAAGGAAATTGTGATCAAGAAATTATTTCAAAGAAATTATTTCAAAGAACTCTTGCCTCCATGTGCCAAACAATTTCAATATCATATGCACATGTTGAGGAGGAGCATTTCTAAAATGATCAAAACTATTAAGGTACAAAATGCTTTGATCTCGTATCACAAGTACCTTGATTGTTTTTCCAAATGATTTTTGAATTGGTTTCATGAAGGAAAGAACAATACCAAAAGACCGACCATTTTACTTTATGCATGGAGTTATAAGGATGGTGAGGTTAGATATTAGTTCCCACGATCCGCGAGCAGGAGGGATCTACCGGGGAACAATCCACTAGATAGTGTAGAGTCCTTAGGTATATTGAAAAAAGGAGAAAATGAGAAAATGGGAAGAGTGCGGACTGAGATAGAGCTAGAACTGGAATAAACCCAACAAGGTTCTAGTTATGAAGTCTCGGTAAGCACTGAAGGGGTTAAAGAATGAAAAAGAATTGAATGTGAAAAGGGTGAAAAGAAATAGCCCTCCAATAATTCAACCTTAGGGAAAAACCGGGTTCAATACATATGCTACGTGTCTACTACGGTAACACTCGTATTGAAGACAAGACGTCATGGACCCAGTGACGCACTGCACTAAACTTCCCAAACTACTCAAGTTCCTCTTAAAAGGGCTTGTTTCATTCTCACGGGGAACCGACATTATCTATCGACTTTCTCTTAGAGATTTTTGATATTGAAGAAGGAGACCATCTCCCTAGTCTCCGGCATAGGAACCAAATGTGCACAATTGAGTCTAGAGCCAAGAGATCATCCACAATATCTCATTAGGACACAAAGTTAATGAAGACTTGCTGTTTCACACAATGTGGAAAGTAAGAATATAATTAAAGTCCTCGCATTATCCTTGTGATATTTGCCAGAACATCCGAGTGATATGTAAAATATTCACGATGAAGATGGAAATCATTCTAGAGCCAACATCAAACAAGCTCTTGGTAGGTGGCATGTGAGATCTTCTCGTAAGATCAAACTTGTGACAACGCGGATAGAAGCGATGGGGCGATTCACTTTCGTGAATCAACCTTGGTCCAAGAAATGAATTGACGAATACTTTTGGAAAAACCGTTCGATGTGAAAACCTTCTTTTCTCTAGCACGTCGAATGTGTACTTATGTTTTCAAACACAAAAGTATCTCGATTGAAAAATACTTTTGGAAAAACGTTTGATATGCGAATCTCTTCTTCCTAGCTACGTCGAATGTGTACTCTTTCAAATATAAAAGTATTTATGATTGAAAATTGATCTTTCTCATAAAACCTTCGTCGAATTGCAAAACTCTTTCTTCTAAGCAATACGCGATTGTTTTTCAAATCATTTTCATCAATCATGAATCTCAATTCTCGGTTCACTCCTCCGTGTTGTCTTCTTTGAGATGTTCGGTTTGAGAACGGCTAGAAACAGTTGCGAAACCTGTCAAGGAGATTCTTGAATTCTACGATCACGAGGCGGTACTTATCTTGATCAGCGAGGAACCGTGGGCCGTGTACCTCAATTCAACGAAAGTGATCAAAGACACTTCGTGTGTTTTATTGCTAGCGTTGTTTGCGGTACATTTGGGCGGTTGCGGTGATGAGTGAGAGTCAATCCAACCGCATGCTCACAACATCCACACTTAATTGAAGAAATCATGACTTGTGCATATCTACATAACCCGGCTCGATATTTTTATACTATGTTTTCGCTACGATCTTGCCATATGAGCCGATAAAGCTTCCGCTACTCTGATGAAAAGATATCATGATCCAAAAGTTTGAGCATGTCGGTCCAAAAGTCACAACATCACATGATGGCAACACAACCATGGATGATCCAGAGAGATTTGCTGTGGCTGATGATCTCAATGAAAGCTCGAAGATCATCAAGATGTGGATCAGTTCAAAGACCTCCACTGAATGTACACACCATTCGGACAATGAAGAGTCACTGCTAAAGCACAAAGATTGATGAACTTGAAGAATTAAAGTCTACGAGCTAAAGACTTAAGACTAAATAGAATGCTAGGATTGGAAATGTAAAACATAAGTGAAGAGTCGGTCACCCCAAATGTCATCTAGCATAAGTTAGCTCGTAGACATATCGTTTGTTACGTTATTTAGTAGTTTATTAGTTAGTTTGTTGCGTAGATTAGTTTAGTGTAACACCGTGGAGGAAGGACGGGTCTTTACCTACTTTATACCTGATCCACAGGCCGATAGGAGGTCGTGTAAGTTGTAACTATAAATACCCCTTCCATCCATGGAAAGGGTGGAGCTTTTCAATCTAACCTCTTTTTTGTTCTACAAGTCTCTACCAAGAAATCTCCCAACTCTCTACTTTCTCTCTCTAATGGCAAACATGTATTTTGATCATCCAAGACCACCCGAATCATCAACACAATATTATTTACGATCCTACATTCTTGAGCCGTGAGCGATCCCTGGTCATATGATTTGAGCAGCCTGAATCCAAATACCAAAGGACGATTTGTACAACTTGCATTTGAAAATAGACGAGAATAGATAAATGGAAGCATTGGATCCCCATGAGAATGAGGGATCCGATTGGTTAACACACATAATTTGTAAACCTACAACATCCTTAGATGCAATGAAATTACTAGTGGGAGCTACACTAGTAGAAGCAATGGACTTAGTCACAGTGTCTTTGAGTTCCTAAAGGTATAATTCTACCAGTGGGCTTCCATTCCTTAATGGGAACTGATCTAGACAATGAAGGACAAAGTTCACCAATTTTGAATTTATGACCTGTAGGCTTCCATTGAAAACCCACATTAATAAACTTTTCCCATGTAGGTTTCCAAGATTGCTTAACCTATTAGGCATTCTAAACTTTATCTACTGGGGATTTGACAGGATGCCTCAAATAAGACACAACACATTCATCATGATTATCATAAATTAAACATTCATTACATGTTTTGCAGGCAGTAGTAGAATTCGGATTAATTACAGTTTGCTTATAGCTAATACTAGAATCAACACGATTCAAAATATTCAACTCAAACTTATTATCCCTAGGGTGGTCTTCTACTTTCTTCTCTTGATCACTTTTAGCTCGCGAGGTCCTATCTTGCTTTGTATTGCATGTAGGCTTTGACCCACTAGCCTTAGTGTCACTTTTTACTCCTGTAGAAGGAACGAAGAGAATATTCGTTTGTTTCACTACTTTTTGCATTTTTGGCCTAGAAGTGTTGGGCTCTGAGGCTTTCATAGGAACATCAAAGGTAACATGCTTGACTTTAGGCATTGAAGTGGGTGCAACTATTCTATCTCGCCTAGTACCAGTTTTAGGACATGTGGCAATGACATATTCTAAGAGTTCCTGAGATCGTTTGGCATCCAAGCAAGCATAAGCAACAGCACTATCAAGTGGTTTTTCTATTCTATCATCTTCTACGATCTCACGGAGACTCTCTAAACTATCCTTAAGGTACGAGAGATATGCTTGATATGCAAGTTCATTATTCATAAGAGGAGGGGGAATATACAATGCATCAATGGCATAATTATTACAAGCAGAAAGCTTTGGAACAATATATTTGCACATGGGAATCGGCAATTTCCCTTTCACCTGACGCTTTAGATTCTCAATCTCGTTAAGCAAAGTAGTTACCTTTTCAATGTGTTTGTCATGATTGACCTTAACTGAATCATATAACTCTTTGTATTGCAGTTTAACCTTTGAATTTTCAACTTGAAAACATTCATTTTCTTGTTGCAATTTATTTATGATGTTCTGAAATTGAGAATTTTGAGAGTCTAAAGACGGCGGTATATGGGAGCCTACTACTTCACTCTTATTTCCCTTCAATTGGGAAATTTGAGCTTTCAACTTTCGGATCGTGTTGCAGTGAGCTTGAATCCGTTCATCACGTGTGCTTATTTCAAAATATGCATCAAACTCAGGAGCATCCGAAGATGTCTTGGCATTTGAGGTTTTGATTCTTTCTTCAAGGTGTTGATATTTTAATTGCAAATCAAGATATTCAACCTCTAACTTAGAAAATGCATGATCATGTTATCATGATCATCCGTTTAGATTATTTCATGCAATTTCGAATTCTCGGTTTCAAGCTCATTGACACGATCTTGGGAAACTTTAAATGCAATTGACAAATCATGAATGTAACATATTGGATTTCACAAACACACTAAACCAATGATCAATGTAGGCGTATACAAGGTTTTAGAGAGAGAAAGAGTTAGAGGTTTTGGAAACTTAGTGAGAGAAAATGAAAGTATTATTATGAGCTCCAACTCTCTACCTTGGGAGGTAGAGAGTATTTATAGTCCTTACATAAATCGCCACCTACGGGCTGTGGATCAGGCATACAATGGGTAAAGACCCGTCTGTCCTCCACGGTGTTACTAAACTAAATACTACTTAACATTAAATAATCTACAACTACGAGCTTTCTAACGATTACATATACTTGAGGTGACCGAATCTTTAATGACTGGATATTCTAAATCCTAACAATCTCCCCCTAAGGGAGGTCACCTCAAAAATACATTGAATACAAAAGATATTACATAAAAATTGTTCTTGGATTCTTGTTAAAGTTCTTTGCTCTAAAGCTCGTAGTCATTGATTCTTCATTATTGCATGTTTGGTTAATCCAAGTGGAGGTCTTTATCTGATCCACGTGATAATGAGTTTTGAGCCAGCTTTGAGATCATCAGCTATCATAAATCTCTGAATCATCCTTTGTGGTGTTGGTATTATGTGATGTTGTGACTTTTGGGCCGACATGCTCACATTCTGGATCATGACTTCTTCTCATCAGAGTAGAGGAAGCTTTCGTTGATTCATGATATTGGCGGCAGCAGTAGCGTGAAGCATGGAGTGATAATATCAGAGTCATTGATGCACTAATCATGATTTCTTTAGAAGTGAATGTGTTGTGTGAGCATGCGGCTATGGATTGACCGCTTCATTCGATCAACGCAAACGTCGGTGCGTACTGCATACAACGTTAGCAATAAAGCGCACGAAAGTGTCTTTGATCACTTTCGTTGAATTGAGGTCCATGGCCTCGGTTCCCGTTGATCGGTACAAGTCTTTTGTGATCGAGTAAAATTCGAAGAATTTCCTTGGCGACAGGGTTTCGCGCTGCTCTAGCTGTTTTCAAACTGGAACGTCTCAAAGAAGACAACACGGAGTGAGTGAACCAGCGAATTGAGATTCACTGATTAATAAAAAGAGATTTGAAAAACAATCAAGTATCGCTCAATAGAAATTGTTTTTGCAATACAACGAAGGTTTTAATGAAAATCAATTATCAATCATAAACACCTTTTATTTTGAAATGTTAGTACACAGTCGATGTGCTAAAGAAAAGAGTTTTTTTAAGCACAACGACCGGTTTTTCAAAGATATCCGTCAATCCATAACCTGAACCAGGATTGATTCAAAAGATTGAATCGACCCATTGTTTCTGTTCAGTTGTCACATGATTGATCTATTGGATAGATCTCAAATGCCACCCACCAGGAGCTTGTTTGATGTTGGCTCCAGAAGGCTTTCCATCTTCATTGTGAATATGTTTGCATATCACTCAGATGTTCTGGCAATACCACAAGATAATGCGTAGGACTCAAGATATAATCTCTCTTTCCACATTGTGTGAAACAGAGAGTCTTCATTGAAAGTATCCTAATGAGATTTATAGATGATCTCGTGGCTCTAGACTAAATTGTGCATATTTGGATCCTATTTTGGAGACTAGGGAGAGGGTCTCCTTCTTCAATATCAACAATCTCTAAGAGAAAGTCGATAGATTATGTTGGTTCCCCATGGGAATGAAACAAGTCCTTTTAAGAGGAACTTGAGTAGCTTGGGAAGATGTAGTGCAGTGCATCACTGGGTCCATGACGTCTTGTCTTCAATATCGATGTTACCTTGGTAACCACCAGTAGCAAATGAATTGAGCCTGGTTTCTGCCCTAAGGTTGAATTAATGGAGGGCTATTTCTTTTCACCTTTTCTCATTTCATTTCTTTTTCATTCTTCAACCCCTTCAGTCCTTACCAAGACTTCATGACCAGAACCTTGTTGGGTTTATTCCAGTACTAGCTCAGTCTCAGTCCGCACTCTTCCCATTTCTCACCTTTCTCCTTTTTTCATCAAACCTAAGGACTTCTACACTATCTAGTGGATTGTCCCTGGGTAGATCCCTCCGGTTATGGCGGATCATGGGAACAAATACCTAATCTTATCATCCTTATATCACCATACATAAAGTAAATTATGTCGGTCTATTTGGTATTGTTCATCTGCCATTGGAACCAATCGAAAACCATTTGAAAATCAATCCAGATACTTGTGATATATTATCAAAACATTTTGTACCTGAATTGTTTTTGATAATTTTTAGAAACAAAGCTCCCCCTTAACATGTGCATCACGCATCATTTTGTAATAGAAATAATTTTCATCTTTGAGGGGTTGGCTTGCATCTAAGAGTAGTTATATAAAGAATGTGGTTTTCAAAATAGTTGCTCCCTCTCAATATGTGCATGGAAATTTGAAAATGTTTTGCACATATTAGGAAAAGACTGCACATTGAAATAAATTGATCACGTTTCAAATCTTTGTGGTTTAAGATAGATGCTCCCCCTCAACATGTGCATGGAAAATTTGAAATCGTTTGGCACATGTGGGAAGGAGAGCTTGTACATCCTTATAAAACCATTTACCGAATTATCAGTTTAAATTCAATTTAAATCACAAATTCTCCCCCGATCACAATTATCAAATAATTTGAGATTTGTGATCTCTGTAGATTTAAATTGATTTTGAAAGCTTTTAAGGAGAATTGTGACTTGATTATGAAAATGTTTTAACTGATAAGGAACGGATTTTGAGACTTTAAACTCCATTGATAAAACATGCATGATTATCTTTTGAAAACAATTGTATGACAAATAACCTTTTGATTTAATTGAAATCATTCTCCCCCTCAATTAATGACATAAGTTGTTGATTGAGAGAAAGATATTTTGACAAATGTTAAGTCCAGATGATTTACAAAAATAGATTTCGAGTTATTTAATAAAGCAATTAGTTTTCATTAGATGGTAGGTAATTGTTTTAAAGAATCAGACCATGAGATTTGAAAACCAAGATAAAGCATGGCTCTGTTCTTTCATTGAAGAGCGGGTTACTGCCTGAAATGACAATAAACCATTGTTTCACTTTCTCCCAAAAAATATTTTTTGATTTTTTTTTTTTTTTTTTAACATTCGAACAACATCTAAAGTCCCGTGTCATTCTTTGAATGACAGAACAAAGATCGTAGATATTATCAAATAGAGGAAAACATGACAAAAAGACAATATTTTTGAAATTTTTCAAGATTTTCAATTTTTTATGGATTTTTGAAACTTTTATATTTTTCTATTTGCTTTTTGTAGGTTTTGTAATTTTGTATTTTGTTTTTCGAATAGATATTTACAAGAGATAGATGAAGGAAAACTTTTACTCCTCTTCTTCCTCTTGAAGACGTTTGAGTGTTTCCGGTTGTAGGCTCTTAAGACCAAGTCGTGGAAGGATAAACTCAAAACGTTCTCTAGGAAGGGCTTTGGTGAAGATGTCTGTTAGCTGGTATTCAGTCCTCACAAAGTATAGTTCCACCACACCATTTTCTACTTGCTCCCTGATGAAATGATGTCGTATGTCGATGTGCTTTGCTCTTGAGTGTTGTACGTTGTTGCATGAGAGAGCAATAGCACTTTTATTATCACAGATGCAGAGGGATTTTGTTAAACTCAAAGCCATAGTCAGATAATTGGGATCTCATCCAAAGGATTTGAGCACAACAAGATGACATGGCTATGTATTCAGCCTCGATAGAGGAAATAGAAGTACTCATTTGCTTCTTTGAAGACCAGCTCACAAGCTTATCACCCAAACTGAGCACCTCCATGCGTGCTTCGACGTGTATCTTGACATCCTGCATGATCGGCATCTGACTGCATATCTTTGTTAGTGACATACCGGTGTCCTTCGGTACCAAAGTCCCATATTGATGGTTCCTTGGAGATACCGAAAGACCCGTTTAACCGCTTCAAGGTGCTTTTGGTAGGCTTAGCCGATATCTAGCACATGCAAATAGCGAACGAATGTCGGTCTCACTGGTACGTGAGGTACATCGGGATCCAATCATACTACGATATTTTGTTTGGTCTACCATGATCCCCGAGTGGTCCTCATCCAGTTTAGTACGCTCTATCATGGGAGTGTCAACAGGTCACTAGAATCAAATCCAAATTTCTTTAAAATCTCATTTGCATATTTAGATTGATTTATAAAAATGCCTCCGGGACTTTGTGAAATTTATAATCCCAAGAAAAATGACATTTGTCCCATCATTGACATTTGAAATTTGGAACCCATTTCATTTGAAAAGCGATCACATTCATTGGGGTCGGTCGAGGCAAAAATAATATCATCAACATATATTTGAACGTGAATTAAATGTTTTCCACGACTTTCACGGTGAACAATGTCGGATCAATGCTCCTTTCTGTGAATCTAGTTGATAGAAGAAACTTTGATAGCGTATCATACCATGCCCTTGGAGCTTGCTTCAAACCGTAAAGAGCCTTCAAACGATAGACGCGTGAGTAGGATGCTCTGGATTCACAAAGCCTTCAGGTTGGCTGACGTATAAGACTTCTTTCAGATCTCCGTTAAGAAAAGCCGTCTTTACATCCATCTGATAGACTACCATGTTCTTACTTGCAGATTAGCCAAAAGATTCGATTGCCTCGATCGCGAGCAACTAGAGAAAATGATTCTTCAAAGTCAATACCCTCTTCTTGACGGTATCCTTTTGCAACCAATCGAGCCTTGTTCTTTAAAACATCACCATGCTCATCAAGTTTCACTTTGAAGATCCACTTTAGAGCAATGATCATAGCACAATTTGGAGCAGGTACTAATTCCCATACATCAAGTCGATCAAACTCATGAATTTCTTCTTGCATGGCATTGAACCAATAGTCTTCATTCATGGCGTTTTAACATCTTTTGGTTCGACCTTAGAGAGTACGAGTTGAAGAAGCACCATAAGGCATCGGTTGCAAGTTGTTTCCTGTGGATACCGGACGAGAGAGGTTTCCAATGATGTTGTCCAATGGATGATCATGTGTCCACTTTCTAAGGTGTTCATGTGGTTGTTGATGAGGACGGAATCAAGTAGCGAGTCGATATCTCCCGATGAAGATGGTTCGATGATGATTCGAGAGCAAATATGTTTTCAAATGGAGCATCTTCGGAGTTGCAAAGGGATTAAATTCATCATGGGTGCCAGAAACAATTCCATGATGTACATTCGATGATTGATGATTTGTTGATGAGACAGAGTGATCGGCAGCGGCTTCTTGACTTAATGATATTGAGACCTGAAGGGGTTGACTTCATTCACGAGGATAGAGCGTCTCTGTTGATGGAATTGACATTTCATCTAGGCATTAGGTTCATAGTGTTCATCAAACATTGGATCAAACAATTTCTTCAAATCATCTTCAATAGGAGGTACATAAGGAGTTGGAGAGGGATTTGAAACAAGAGTAGAACCGATAGGACTACTTGATGAAAGTTGAGATGCGGTCCGAACTGGTTTGTTCTGGAGCCATTTGACCGGTCAGCTCATCGAACGTAACGTGAATTGTTTCCATGATATTTCGGGTTCTATTGTTGTAGATTCGGTAACCCTTCTTGTTTGGTGCATAACCAACAAAAACTCCTATATCTGTCTTTGCTCTTAATTTACCTAAATCTTGACCGTCATTTGTTGGATAGCACAAAGCACCAAACACACGAAGGTAGGAGAGATCAGGTTTTCGTTTATGAACAAGTTCATATGGAGTTTTTCCATGAGAGGTATGAATAAGGGAACGATTTTGGGTGTAGCAAGAAGTGGCAATGGCTTCAGCCCATAGAAACATTGGAACCTTTGAATAAATTAGCATTGTTCTTGCGGCTTCCACAAGAGTTCGATTTAGTCTTTCAACTACACCGTTCTGTTGAGGAGTTCGTGGAACACTTCTTTGATGACTGATTCCAACACTTTCATAAAACTCAATTAAGTCTTTGTTAACAAACTCTGTGCCATTGTCTGTTCGAACTATTCTAACAGTATTGTTGAGTCGAACTTGTAGTTGTTTGATAAGTTTGATGATGACATCCGGAGTTTCATCCTTTGTCCTCAAAAACTTTACCCAAGTAAATCGAGAGTAGTCATCAACAACGACTAAAATGTATTTATTCCCATTTATCATTTGTACTCTCATTGGTCCGCACAAATCCATATGAAGGGTATGAAGGACTTCCATTATTGAGTTTGTGGGTTTCGGTTTATGGGCATATTTCGTGCTTTTTCCCAATTGGCATGCTTGAACAAAGATGATCATTTTCATACTTTAATCTGGGTAATCCTCTTACTAAGTCCTTTCTGGAAAGATTGTTTATAGTACCAAAGTTCAAGTGATTGAGACGACGGTGCCATAGCCATGACTTAGTTTTGGAAGCTTTTGACAACAAGCAGATGGGTGAAGATTTCATCATATCTTCGATAGAGATGGTGTATAGGTTTGAACCACGAGTTCCTCTTAATAGTTCCACACCATCGAATTCTCTAACGAAACAAGTATGTTTTCTAAATGCCACTTCTAGATCGGAATCACAGAATTGACCAACAGAAAACAAGTTATGACCAAGACCTTCAACATAATATACCCGGGAGATTACACTTTTGCCAACTACATAATCACCATAACCCATAATTGCTCCAAAATGGTCGTTCACGAATCTAACAGTCCCGATGAATTTACTCACGAAGTTCATGAGCCGCGACCGTCTCCATCATATGCTTGGAACAACTGAGTCCAAGTACCACGAACGATTTGAACGATCTGCTTGAACACGCACAAGAATGGATAATCGGATAATTGGGATCCCCATGCAAGAATGGGTTCCACTTGGTTAGTAATGTAAAGGATCGGAACACCCACATCAGAGGTAGAAACAATGGACTCATTAGAAATAGATGCATTGCTAGTGTCCGTATTTGACCTATTCAAAGTATGTTCGCTTCTTAAGGGAATAGTTCTACCAAGAGGCATCCATTTTCTAGTGGGCATTGACTTAGCAAATTTAGGGCACAGTTCATTAATCTTACGGCCGGTAAGAGGTATCCATTGATAACCTATATTACTAAATTTCCTTCCGTGGGTTTCCAATTGTTTTCTAACTTTCTTTCTCCTTTGCCTTTTAGCCTTCTTAGCTTGAATTCTAACATTAACAGTTTTATCAGGGCATTTAATAGCATTAGACAGAACATTCACACCACATTCATGATTAGAAATAGAAATCAAGCAGTCATCATTACATGGTTTACGAATAGTAGCAGAATTCGAATTAATTACAGTACGCTTATAGCTAATACTAGAATCAACATGATTCGTTTTATTCAACTCAAGCTTAATATTCCTAGGGTGATCATCTACACTCTTCCAATGCACATTCTTAGCTTGCGAGGTCCTATCATGCTTGGTATTGCCTGGAGGCTTTGACCCGCTTGCTTTAATGTCACCGATTACTCCTGCAGAGGGAATTATGGGAACATTAGTTGGTTGATCTACTTTTTGCATTCCTGAACTAGATGTGCAGGATCGAACTACTTGAAGGCACATTAGTGTTCACTTTCTTAAAACCGGGCATAGAATGATTTGAATGCTTGGCACTAGGCATAGAACAAGGCATCACAGCTTTTCCTTTCGCACCTAAGGATTTAGGACATGTTGCAATTAAACATTCTAGCAGCTCCTGAGATCTTTTGGCCTAAATGCAAGCAAACCTAATTTCTCTATCAAGTGGTTTGTTAATGAAATCCTCTTCCACAATCTCACGGAGACATTCTAGGCTATCCTTAAGGTGAGCACAATTGTTATGAAACACAGGTTCATTATTCCTAAGATGAGGAGGAATGTATTTAACAGTCATAGTATATTTGCAGTTTGAGGATGACTTTGATGCAACATTCTCATTAAAAACAAGTGGCAATTTCCCTTTTTCCTGACTCCTAAGATTCTCAATTTTCTTTTGTAAAGACGTTATTTTTTCATTGTTTTTGTCACGAGTGACTTTCATTGAATCATATAACTCTTTAAAGTGTCGTTTAACTTTTTCATTTTCTTCTAGAAAACTCTCATTTTCCATTTGTAAAGCGTTAACCAAGTTTTGAAGATGAAAAGTTTGGGAATACTGAGAATCTAAAGGAGGAGGCATTTGGGAGCCAGTCACATTGTTCTTTCCACCCTTTAATTGAGAGATTTGGGCTTTTAACTTTCTGATCGTGTTACAATGAGCTCGAATCTGTTCATCAAGTTTGCTAATTTCAAAAACTGCATCAAATTCAGGAGCATCCAAGGATGTCTTGATATTTGAGGTTTAAACATTTTCTTTTAGATGTTGATATTTTAATTGCAAAGCAAGATGCTCAACTTCTAATTTAGAAAACTGTTTCACCAAGTTATCATGATCATCCTGTTCAACTTTATCATGCAGTTTAGAGTTAGTTTTTTCAAGCTCAATGACAAGATCATGGGAGACTTTCGAGCAAATGATAATTCATGAAATTGAGAAGCATTAATGGAACAATCTGTAGCAGTGTAAAACACATCTTGAGTAATACATTCAGAAATAAGATTCTCATTCAAGGTATGCAAGTTTTTCCTCTCAATCTCATTATATTTTAATTCTTGCTCATAGTCACTAACCTCAACTATCATAGCATCAAATTCCTTTTCCATTTCTTTAATATCTGAATCCATCCCCTTTTAAGACTCTCAAATTGACCTTTTAGTTGTTTAAAGAAAGGCATGACCTCGGTTAAATAGCATTCTTTAGTTTGCTCAAAACCCCTTTCCCTTCGTTATCCCATGGGTGTGATCCTTTTCTTACAAGTTTTCTCAAAATCAACAAATAATTGAAAATAACATATTGATTGATTAAGGTCTTGCTTTTAGTGGCAATAGTTCTAGGAACTAAATGCAGTGGTGTATTCGGAGGATACACAGTCGCTGAAGACATTTTCCTAAGGGAAGGGTTTGTTATAACAAGATTCTCTGCTTTTTGATTATCTAAATCCTTTTTCCAAAACACTTGTTCGGGTGTTAACAACGTTTGAGGCTTAAACTTGTTCGAGGAAATCCAATTTTCCTTCTTGTAATCATGGGGTTTGATCGTTATGTTATTCTCTTTACATTCAAGATCTTCTAGCTTCTTATTCATTTTCTCCCTAGATGCATCATCTAATTTTCTATCTTCCTCAGTGCACTCAACGCAACTAGGTTTCTGTCTAGGCTTAAGGATTTCATTACCATCATAAAGTACCTTATTAGCATCTCTAGCCTTTTTAATGAACTCTGGATTTGGTTCCTCAACAAGGGGAATACTGTGCTTATCGCTTAGAACTCTATGCTTAGTGATCAAGTGAGCAGTCTGAATGGTATTCCCTTGTACGTACAACTTATTTTCAAGCTTGTTTTTCAAAGTTTTTAGATTGGAAAAATCATTCAAAAGTTTTGATTCCTTAGCATTGAATTCTTGCTTAAGCATTTTAACATTTTCTTGAAGTTCTTGTTTTTGCTTAGCAGTTTTAGAAAGCTTTTCTTGTAAGGAGTTTAACTCTTGTTTTAAGACTTCTTCTCTAAAGTTACTTTTTCTAATAATTGTACGCATTTGGTCATCCATTTCCTGCTCACGGGTGGTCAACTCAAACTTAGCACGTTGTTCATAAATAGCAACTTGTTCTTTATAGGCATTTAGTTCGAGATAAGAATCATCGAGGGCACATGAAGTGTATTCATCAAAGACATAGTCCTCATTGACTGCGGAAGATGCATTACTTGGAACAACCTCACTTTCACTTTGCTTCACATATTGATCAGATGGGACAATATTGCTATTACCCTCATCATCAATATCTGATTCATAAGTTTCAAGATTTTGTACTTTATTATGCATCTTTTGCCCATCAACATCATCATATAGTTTTAATACCTCATAAATGATTTTGTCTTTGGATGGACCAGCATGTTGTGGTGGAGAGACCTTTGGAGAGACCATAGGTGAGATGCTAGCCATGAAAATTGTTTGGGCAGTAGGTTCATCATCGACATCAGAGTCAAATGCATCACAGATCTACTTGAAATGCATTTTGATGATTATGACCTATCCTGAATTGGTTGTTCATCAACATCAGCATCATAGGTTCGGGCATTTCCTCAAGGAAGGAACAACAACTCCTCTTCATCCAAAGCTGCTCCATTATCCTGAGCTTGCACAAGCATCATCTTGTCTCTCGGAAGTATTCTCTGATTTTGTAGACGTTTTGGAGATGTGGAGTTCCTAGCAATATGTCCCTCACCACCACAGTTGTAGCACTTAATTGGCTTTGCTTGACCTTGATTCCCATTCCTTCCCCTATTCGGATTTACCCCATATCCTCCATACCACTCCGGCATTCCCATTACCTGCTCCAACCATCCCTTGTTCGTATCGTCTTCCTTGAAGTGATTGCCCCATAACCTTTCCATCTCTCGACAACGACATGATTGTGTAGATTGGATGCGATTCGATCTCATTGTTAGTGTGAAGACTGTTGGTATATGGACTGAGGGTCAAGTTTTGTTTAACCATAAGAGCCAGTTGATTAATGAAGTGTCCCATGACAGATCGGCATCGGCTTGCTTGAACCTCAGATCAGGAATGAGTTTGTGATTACCATTACCCATGGGTATGACTTGAGATGCTTTGGTAGTAATACCAACATTGGTGTAGAAGGCAGTTGAGTCATTTGATGAACTGGTTTCTCCCTGCTTAGATTTGAACTGCTCAAGAATCCTTTTTCAAACATTGCATGTCTCTCATTCTTAAGAAGGAAGGCATATAGTTGCTCATAGTTTGTGTCCTTCAATCCTTTGGTTAGCTTCACAGAGGTGACAAACTTGTGCCATTCGGGATTCATGTTGTTCACAAACTTTGAGTTCAGGTGAATGTTTGGCATAGTCATTCTGATATTCCTCATATCATTTACAAGCTTATGGAATCTCACGTAGTACTCATAGACACTCTCATCAGGTTTCATCTTGAAGTGCTCAAACTCATCATACAGTTGTGATTCTCTGTCTTCCTTGGTTAATTCGAACCCGAGAGAAGCATCTTGACATTATCCCAAACCGCCTTGGCTTCAGTGTTGTGATTGATAAGCTTGTAGATATCTTTGGAAGACCCTGAAGTATAATGTTTGAAGCCCTGATATCAGCATCGAATCTCTTTTCCTCCTTATCATTGAGCTCATCATACGTCTTTGGTCTGTCTAATCCATATATCATTGTTCCATCTGCAATTGTATCAATTAAGTCTCTTGTAGTCTCAATCTGATAAGGTCCTTCATCAATGGATTTGAGAATGTTGACCCCATTTTCCTTTCCAAGACAGTACAATCGATTCGTTGAGCCCAAGAGTCGTAGTCAGTTCATCGTCAAGCATGGGTGGACGAGTATCTGAACGGTACTGCTTGAACATCCTTGGCAACAATGGAAATAATTGTAGGTACATTGGTAGACATGTTTAAAGATTACACGGGATTTTATAACTCAATGATTAAACCGGGAAATAGATTCTTTCACGAGATTTTACTAAATCAAGAGAAAACCGTATTACAAACAAAAATTCAACCAAGTCGCTAAGAAACCTTGAACCAAGTCGCTAAGCACCAAGTTGCTAAGTATTATGAAATCAAGTCGCTATAGTGCCAAGTCGCTAAGACACAGTCAAGTTGCTAAAGAACAACTCGCTAAGATCCAAGTCGCTAACACCAAGTCGCTGAGATTTATGACAACAAGTCGCTAAGTCGTCAAGTCGCTAAATAGCAACTCGCTAAGGTCCAAGTCGCTAACACCAAGTCGCTAAGAAACTTAAGTACAAGTGGCTAACAAAATTGAAAGCAAGTCGCTACCTTCACCAAGTCGCTACCCCGTAGTGGAGAATCCACTAAGTGTATTGTTTGTCGGCTTGTCTTAAAAGACAAGTCGCTAGGACCAAGTCGCTACCAAAAAAACACTACAACTCGCTACCTTTTACTGAAGCAAGTCGCTAAGATGAAATTCACTACGAGAACCAAGTCGCTACCAAGAAAAACTTCAAAAACACACTTTTCAATCCAAAACAAGCTCAACCACAGTGATTCAAGCTTACCAAATCAAAACCCAAGCACTTACAATGATTCTAAACACAAAAGTACACCCAAAATTCAAACTTTAACACTAGAGATGATCCAAATGATGCAAAAACCACTAAACTTTTTCAAACTCAAAAACCACCTAAAACCACTAGAAATCCAAGGATATGTAAGAGAGATGATCAAACCATGGCTCTTGATACCAGTTGTAACATATTGGATTTCACAAACACACTAAACCAATGATCAATGTAGGCGTATACAAGGTTTTAGAAAGAGAAAGATTTAGAGGTTTTGGGAGCTTAGAGAGAGAAAATGAAAGTATTATTATGAGCTCCAACTCTCTACCTTGGGAGGTAGAGAGTATTTATAGTCCTTACATAAATCGCCACCTACGGGCTGTGGATCAGGCATACAATGGGTAAAGACCCGTCCGTCCTCCACGGTGTTACTTAACTAAATACTACTTAACATTAAATAATCTACGACTACGAGCTTTCTAACGATTACATATACTTGAGGTGACCGACTCTTTAATGACTGGATTTTCTAAATCCTAACAATGAAATTGAGAGGCAGTTATGCCGTAATTAGTGACAATATAAAACACATCCTGGGCAATGCATCTGGCAATCAAATTCTCATTAAGGATATAAATATTCTTTCTCTCAATCTCATTGCTTTTAAGCTCACACGCATTATTGATAAGGATTTAAAACGTACGCTTTTAGGGGGTCATTTAAGCCCTAAATCGACCACTTTTATATCCGTTACTGCTTAATTTCGTTCTTTTTCACTTTTTAGGTCTCTTAGAAGCAAAATGCTGGAATGAAGCATATTTGGACGAAAAGAAGCAAATACATGAAGAAAATGGCAAAGTCAAGATCGAAGCCACTCAAAGCTGATCAACAGTACCTGACGGCGTCCCAAACAAAGGGCGACGCCATCCCTCTATGAAGACTTGATCAAAACATGCACCAGACGGCTCAGTGTAAATTTTGTTAACATAACCTGACAGCGTCACGCTATAAAAAAGGAGGGCGTCACTTACATTTTTCAACTCAGACGGCCCAGATCCAGAATCAAGACGACGTCCCAACTGAAGACCAACGGCGTCCCAACTCTAAGGTGATGCCGTCCCATCGAGATGACTTGGCCCAGACGAAACCCTAATGACGTCGAGCTGACGGCGTCCCATGCAAAAGGTGACGCCGTCGCACTTGTAAATCTATATATAGAATTCGATTTTTCTGCTTTTAGGGAGGTAGACTTTTGGAGAAAAAAACACTAAATCATTTGTAGTCCGAATTGGACAGTATCTTAGGGTCCCATACCCTATTTTTAAACATCGAGATAAGTTTTTCAATCCAAAGTAACATTATGTCTATCCCTTATTCGATTGATTGTGTGTATGCTTGCTTGTTTACCATGTCTAGCTAAATTTCTTGTATGTTTGCTTAGATCTATGAAACCTAGTTATTGATTACTATTAGGTTGTTTCTTATCTTAATTGTAAATTGGCTTAGGAGTGTAACTAGGCATCATTCGTTGTATTTAATGCTTGAGTATGCTTTATGAATG
The DNA here is from genome assembly GCA_910596185.1 of Chrysanthemum makinoi. Lineage (NCBI taxonomy): Eukaryota > Viridiplantae > Streptophyta > Magnoliopsida > Asterales > Asteraceae > Chrysanthemum > Chrysanthemum makinoi. Next base: position 167,465,027 of record OU343222.1, on the reverse strand, counting down.
TGTGGCTTATGGATAAAATAGATTAGGCTTGCCGACTTCGTATGTCATACACGAGAGATAACCTCAAAGAACTAGGAACTACGCATACCCTACGACCTTAGGAATACAACGCGTTAAGATAAGGTGTGACAATTCAACCGACCAATAAAAGATAACTAAGGAGTAATAGTATCTAGGTAAACACATTTTTAATCATCATACGAGCCCACATCAAATAGACATAAGACTACCCGTAGTAATTAGATAATTAGATAAATTAGACAAGTAGAAGTAATCGGTAGAAGTACCAACCCCAAACCAATTGCCCAGAGATTTTACCTTAGCTTTCTAAAAAACTAATAAAAAGATAAAAAAAAAAGAATCATCCTCAACCCCCACCTTCTCGTCATACATTTCTTGCTAGCATTCCTATTCCCCTAGAGAATGATATCAATCCCTGAGGCTTACCCAATACTACACTACAACGATTAGGTTCACTGCCTAGGTGGTTGAAAAACTTGCTCGATGAAAAGGAAGTTCCTTTGACCCCGAACGCGCTCCGTACGCGCATCAATTATTTCTTGCCTCGTTTTCCATTTCATTAAACATCTTTTTCATTTCTTTAAATTCAGTATCAAAGGCCTTTTGAATACCCTCGAATTGTTCTTTCAATTGTTTAAAGAATGGAATAACCTCAGTAAGATAACACTCTTTTGTTTGCTCAAAACCCCTTTCCCCTTCAGTAATACCCGTTGGTGTGATTCTCTTCTTACATGTTTTATCGAAGTCAACAAATAGTTGGTAAATCACGTAAATGCTAACTAAGGTTTTGCATTGTATAGGAAGAGTTCTAGGCACTAAATTCATCGGTGTGTTAGGAGGATACACCATAGCCGCAGGCAATTTCCTAAAGGGAGGATTATTTTCAACAAGTTCTTCGGCCTTTCTCTTATCCATATCTAACTTCCAAAACACTTGTTCAGGGGTTAATTGAGTCTAAGGTTTGAAGGTGGCAAGAAAGTTTTCCTTAGAATAATTGGGAGTTTTGAAGTTTAATCTATTCTTCACACATTTAGGTTCCTTCAATTTCTTATCCATTCTCTCTAGAGGCATTTTCTAACTCTATGTCTTCTTCAGTGTTTTGTACACAATTTGGCTTTTGTTTGGGCTTAAGAATCTTACTACCATTATAAATCACTTCTTGAGCCCTTTTGGCTTTCTTAAGGTACACAGGATTTGGGTCTTCTACAAGGTTTTCACTTTATTTATCACTTAAAACTCTGTGCTTTGTAATCATGTGAGCAGTCTGAATGGTATTGCCTTGTACGTACAACTTGTTTTCAAGTTTGTTTGTTAAAATTTTAAGGTTGGAAACATCATTTAGGAGTTTGGATTCCTTTTCGTTGAATTCCTGTTTAAGTGTTTTTACATTTTCTTGAATTTCTTTTTTTTACTTAACAATCTGATTGAGTTTCTCTTGTAAGGAATTTAACTTTTGTTTTAACATTTCTTCCCTTTAATTACATTTAGTGATTAATGTACGCATTTGGCTATCCATTTCCTGCTCACGTGTGGTCGGCTCAAATTTAGCACGCTATAGATGGCAACTTGATCTTTATATATATTTAGCTTAGTGGTCATGGAGTCATCAGACACATATTTAGTGCACTCATTAAACATGTATTCATCATTAATGGTAGAAGATGCACCACTTGGTACAATAGGACTTTCATCGTGCTTCACATATTGCTCATATGAGATGTTATTTCCCATATTTACAATATCTGACTCAACAATTTCTGTTGGTTGTACTTTGTTGGGAATCTTTTGCTCATCAACCATATCATATAGCTTTAGTACCTTTGATATGACTGAATCACTGGAGGGACCAGCTTGTTGAGGTGATGAAACCATGGGAGAAATATTAGCCATGAAAATATTCTTTGTCGTTGGTTCATCATCAACATCAGAGTCGAAGGCATCACAATCAGCAACCTGGAAGACATTGGGGTTGTTCTGTGCCAAATCATACACTGGTTGTTCATCCACGTCAGCATCAAACTTGTTGGCATTCCCATCAGCAAGAAACAACAACTCCTCCTCATCCAACACTGCTCCACTATCTTGAGCCTACATCAGCAACATCTTATCCTTGAAGTACTCAGCATTTTTTGGATGCTTAGGTTGAGTGCAGTTCCTAGCAATATGTCCCTCACCACCACAGTTGTAACATTTAATCGGTTTTCTTTGACCTTGAACTACTATCATTCCTCTGTTCTGAGCCCCCACATAACCAATTGCAACATTCCCCCATGCAACATTCCTTGGATTCACATTTTGCCTTCCTTGCACATTCTGTACCACAACCCTTCCATCTTCCACTATAGCTTGATTTTGTGGATTAGATGAGGTCCTAAGTTGGTTGTTGGTTTGGGGAAGTGAGGTTCTGTATTGTTGAACCAATAGAGCAACTTGGTTTGACAGGTTTTCAATCAACATGTATGTTGGGGTAAATCCTGAGTCTGGTATAGTAATCTGATTATGATTTTGGGAAGATGGTATGACTTGAGATGTTCGAGTGTTTAGCTTCACATTAGAAACAAATGCAATTTAATCATTTGTTGTGCCTGTTGTTGTAGTTGAATTGAATTTTTCCATGATCAAATGGTCAAATATGGCATGCTTCTCATTTTGAAGTAAGTAAGTGTACAACTGCTCATAGTTCGTATTTCTCAATCCTTTATTCAGCTTCACTGTGGTAACAAACATGTTCCACTCCAGGTTCATGTTGTTTACGAACTTGGAATTGAGTTGGATATTTGGCATAGTCATATTGATATTCCTCATATCATTCACAAGTTTGCAAAACCTCACATGGTACTCTGTAATACTCTCCCCTGGATTCATAATAAATTTCTCAAAGTCATCGTACAGTTGTGACTCTCGATCTTCCTTTGTCAGTTCTGAGCCAGAAAAAAGCATATTGACATTGTCCCAAACTGCTTTGGCCTGGGTGTTGTGATTAATCAGCTTGTAATGTCCTTTGGTAGACCTTGAAGGATGATGTTGGAAGCTCTGATGTCAGCATCATATCTTTTCTTCTCCTTATCATTGAGATCATCATAAATCCTTGGTTTATCCATTCCCAGAGTGACACTTCCATCCTCACCAGTTTCAAGTTGATCTTTGGTGGTGCCCATCTGGTACGGACCTTCATCAATAGATTGAATGATGTTAAGACCATTCTCTTTGCCTAAGCAATACAATCGGATTCTCTGATCCCAAGAGTAATAATTTGTTCTATCCAGCATAGGAGGGCGGGTATCGGACCCAGCAGCTTGAATATCATCTGAAACAGTAGACATGATTTCTAAGTACACGGGATTTTACAACTCTTTGATTTAACCGAGAAATAGAATCTTTCGCGGGATTTTACAAAATCAAGAGGAAATCGTAGAACCCAAACCGCAAGTGTCAAATCTCAAGAGACAAGTCGGAAGACAGATAAATCGCAGGAAATAAATCGCAGAATACCCAAACCGCAACTTTCAAAACGCAGGAACACAAACCGCAACACTTGACAAAACGCAGAGACAAATCGCAGAATAACCAAACCGCAATTTTCAAAACGCATGAACACAAATTGCAACACTTGACAAAACGCATAGACAAATCGAAGAATACCCAAAACGCAAGTCTTGTAAAATCACAGAGACAAATCGCACAGCAAGATGACAAATCGCAGGTCACTATCAAAAGGTACAAGCAATATCGTCCTTTTTATCCTTTAGCTAACAAAACGCAACAGGATATTAATAAAGAAATAAAACCGCAACAAAAGTAACGTCAAACCGCAACAAACTCAGATAACTCACAACATAAATTCACCAAATCGCAGGCAAGAATCTGACAAACCGAAACAATGAACAAGCAAGTCGCACCTCATAACAGACAAAACGCAATGAAGAATAACAACAAAACCTTGCATTTTCAATCAAAATCCACCACAAGCAAGATGAAACAAGCCTTCCAAACCCAAAACTAAGCTAATATGATAATCCTAAACACAAAAGTACAACCAAATAACAAACCTAACCACTAAATAAGATCAAACAAGTGAAAATGTCCTCTAAACCATTTGAACCATAAACCAAGAATAACTAATCATAAATCCAAGCACACACGAAGTAGATGATCAAACCATGGCTCTTGATACCAATTGTTAGTTATTGCTTAACATAAACACACAATAACTATGTGTATGGATCAAATATGAGATGAGGTTTAGAGAGACAGACAACATGAGAAGAGATAGAGAGAGATGAAATGAACAATTATAGACAACAATAAATGTTATGTCATATGAGTGAAAGTAAATTGAACAACCAACCTTCAAATGAAGGTTTACAAGGGGTATTTATAGGAACTTTATATTATGAAAGTAGAGAGAATGGGAACTTTATAGAAAGAAAGTTATGTCATATATTATGAAAGCTCCACCCTCTACGTTAGGAGGTAGAGCGTATTTATATTTTTTACAAATATGCCTCCTACGAGCTGTGGATCAGGTATACAGTGGGTAAAGACTGGTCCGTCCTCCATGGTGTAACTTAATTAACTACGTATAATGACTAAACGTCTATGACTATGAGCTTTCTAATGCATACAAATACTCGAGGTGACCGAGTCTTTAACTTACGGATTTACTGAATCCTAACACAATCACAAGTAAACATAAATGAATGATTGATTAAATAACTTATCTTCTCAATACAGTGAAGTATTTGTGGCTTAAAGACCTGGAAAAACACTTAAAAATACCTAGGGTTCAGACCTCCAAAGTTGCACACTTACAATGAAAACAATGCGAAAATATATATTGTTTTACAAACATAATGGCATCACTTGTTACTTGTGACGCCGTCAGCCACCATCATCTAGGGTTTCTCTATTGCACCAACCTAGTTGTGATGGCGTCACTTAGGGATTGTGATGTCGTCAGCCTTCATATTTTTAGTCTTGACTCCGTCACCTCGAGGTCATCTCAGGAATCTAAGTGGTCACAACATCTTCAAGCAACGGCTTCACGTTTTATTTACGACACCGTCACACCTCCTTTTTTGATTGTTTTTCCGGGTGTTGTCGTTTTCTTTGTTTTCTCATCCAATCAACCCCAAAATGCATTCTTTTTCAGCATTTGCTTCCCAAGTACCTAAAACTCAAATATAAACGATTTAGGGAAATAAATGATCAAATGTGTATGCATTTAGAGGCTAAATGACCCTTTAAAAAAATATAAACTTACACCTCATAAAATATCCCTACACTTGGGATTTGCGTATCCTTGAGCATTTAGCATTATGTTAAAGATAATTTACAACATATCTCGTTCTAACAAGTACGAAAATTATATACTAACACCTCACATAAAGTGTTTGGATTCTCTTATCTCTCAGGTTTATAAGTGATATAACATTATGGAAATCGACAAATAAACACTCTCTACCTTTCATAATACATAGATTATCATAGACTTGATAAAGGATCAAAACCTCCACCGCCGTAGCATAAGAACCTAGGATAAACTATCAAAGAGGGCCTTATAAGGATTGTAATGTTAGGTGTAAGGGTAAAAAAACACGGTTTTGGGGATATGGGGAAATTTAGTGGTGACAAGTTGATCATCTAAGTAAATTACATTTACAAAATGGCGTTGCTAAGCCAAGACTCGATAATACTAAGTCTAACTCTCTCGTTTCGTTTCTTGACTTAAAAATAAGCAGGATGGCAGTTCATATATTATTTTTCTTTCTTTTCTTTTTTTCATGTTTTCATTCATTTTTTTCATCATACACTTTTGCCCTACCATCTTTTGATTTGCTGAAAACATAAATAACATAGATAACTCAGGATTTATAACTGCATCCCTATACTTGCATTTTTTCATATAAATGTAAACTAACTAATTACCCAAATAGCGAGGATCAAAACATATGGAGTACCTTAAACATTAACGTACATATGGGGGATAATTATTTGACTTTATTTTCCATTACTCCATAAATAATACTACCATAAGTCCCAATATTCCTAAAACTGTATTTTTAAGATATGAATCGACTTAGAAACCATGTATGCAACTAGATAATTAACTAAGGGTTTAAAAAATATGTTGTAAGAATAATGCACTAAAAATGAGTGCATACAAGGAAGGCTAAGGCGATTTAGGTGTAACATATAGTGGGGTATAAACAATGCTCTTCATTAATATTTTAGAATCCACCGAAATATCACGAGAACCGCGAAAAGTAAGGCTTAGAGGAGTGTACTAGGGGTATCTTGTACTAAAAATGAGTACATAGCAAGGGTGTGGGTAATTACTTGTCCAATAAACTCAATGTAATTATAACCAACACATGCTAAAAACAATGGTTATCTTAATGTCTCTTATCATTTAGTAAATCCTAATCACAATGTGATCGTTCTAGCAATCTTTGAATGCATCACTAAAGCAAGTTCTAGAATCTATATACTACCGGTACACTCATAAGCATTAAAGGTGAATGCTTTTTCCTATATATCTAAAGGTGAATCTCACATTGTTTAGGTGAAATTTTTGAGTGGTGGGGTTTTTGTGCTAGCTATATAATTCGTATCCATAAGACGTTTTATTAAGACTAATGTTTCACTTGTAAATGTCATAGAACAAATTAAAAATTTGTGCTAAAATTATCTTTACAAGTATTTCTTTCGTTTTTTTACATATTTATGTAAGAACAAGATAAATAATAAATGCATGACTAGTCTATAAGGTGTTTCTTTTTACCCTCTCTACACTTAAATTGAACATTGTCCCCAATGTTCTAAAAGTACCAAAATTGATAAAGGAAAAATAAAAAAGATGCAAGAAACTAGTCCTCCCTTGATTAGCTCGGTATGAATGGAAAATAGAAATACGGTCAAATTCTCCTCCAAGAAGATACGATAGTCATATAATATGCTTCTTGTCCAATATAACCTGTAAATTTTAAGAAAACAAACACGAAACCTCTTATAAAATCGACGGTAAATATTATATATATGATTAAACTAAACTAGAAAGAAAATAAAATATAATACTTGCGAAATAAATCTTTTACAGAAATCTAAAAATTTAAAAATTATGGAAATTTTCAAAAATTAAATTTAACATAAAACAAAAATCTTGAAAAAATAAGTGCTACAATACATGAAATCGTCACTCAGAGTTGGTGACGCCGTCAGAGTAATCTGACAAATTTTTTCGTTTTGTTTTCTGGAAAAAATTTTGAAAAAATCCAACTTTTAAAACCTGTAAATTCCTTATAAAATGTTTATCTTGACTCGATACAAGATTCTAACTCAAACAAACACGCAAACAAGATAGAATATAAGCTAATTATAAATTGTAAATTTCTCATGTTCGAATTTCGTCACTCATCTTTTTTGTAAAATACCTTTATATGCAATTAAGACGATGTCAAAAACAAAATGAAGCATTTTCACAAATTATTCGAAACATGAAAATTAAACAATTATAATTAAGCATATACGACACAAACAATACTAATAATGAGAAATATCAAATAAATAAACATGGGTTGCTTCCAACGAAGTGCTTTTCTTTATTTAAGATTCGTATAGCTATAAAGAATGCCCTATTACGTGACTCCATCCTCCATCAGATTCTCACTATCACCTTTTTCAATTTCAAAATCTCCTCCAAAGTGTAGGTATTTTTGGATCAGAAAGTGTTAAATCATTCTTTCTATATTTGGAACTTAGCTTAGAAACATCTTTGAAAAATCCACATGATAAATAGAGAGGGATTTTACACCCTCTTCTAATGTTACATTGCTAAGCACAAGTTATGATCCTAGTCTATCTTGACTATCTCGGCTTAATTCGATAAAATCAGGGGACTTATAAGGTGTTTGATAGCTAACTTCCCTAATTCCATCAGTAAAAGTCATTATTCTATCTCTTTCATCCACAATTAAGTTAGTGATCAAACCAAAAGGTCTTCCAAAAACTACTTGAGATAACCTATGGTCAGTGATATCCTCAATGTCTTCCAAAATCATAAAACCTATTGAAAACATCATATTTCCTACAAATACATGCACATCATTGTCTTCACGAACAACATTTAATCCTTTGTATTCAAATCTCCAAGAACAAATAGTATTATAGTGAAACAAAGACATAACATTCATTGGTAAACCCACGTCTATATAAGCATTGTAGAAATATTTGTGATCAATCATACAAGGTATTTTAAGTTTGTGGGGGTCATAACTTTGTATCTTACAAGGATTTCTTAACCCTAGCTCCTCCATGTTACTAACTACCCAATCATAGTCTGACTCATCACTCGAATCTAGAGTGGACTCTATTTCATTATCCTTTTCGTCCTACACTTCTTCTTCCTTACTTAGTTCTTCTACAACCTCACATTGCTTCTTCTCGGGATTCTTAAATGGGGGAATTAAAGTGATAGTGTTAACAAAATGAATATGTTTTGAGGAAGAGGGGTCTTGTATTTCCTTCCCCTTTAATGATGAATGCTAGGGTCCTTTATTTTTAGACTAGAGGATATTTCATTAATGGAAAGGTTGGACAAAACAACATTAACTTTATTTGCATACTTTGCGACACTATTAGTTGAGGTATTCACCACTCGATTGTTAAGAGCATTTAAAAGATTGCCAATTTTATTGTTCACCTTGTTTTGTTGTTGTTTGAAATCATTCTCAAATTTAGACAATTGAGCTTCTTGGGATGACATAAAATTATACATCAGTCCTTCTAAACGTTGTTGATTTTGAGAAGGGTTATAAAGATTTTTGTTGGATGAATTGTAGTATTGAGACCTAGAATTTGGTTGAGAGTCATTTGTCGAGATGGTTCGAGTTTGAATCCATTTGAAGTTTGGTTGGTCCTTCCAAGATCCATTAGCTTCATTGAAATTTCTAGGTCCGGGATTGGTAGTGAACCACTTTCCTCCCACTTCGTTGGTACGCGAGGATGCATAATCCATAAAAGCTTGCTCGAGATTTTTCATGCAATCACGAGTGTCATGCAGACCACTACATATTGCCTTGACCGTTTTGCTTGAAAGCTCACGAGGTCATTCCAACTTTCGTTGTCATAGAGGGTGAGATCCTCTATAATATCCCATGAGTCTTTCGCATTCTTGTCACGAAGCTTACCACCGGCCGCATGGTCAATGGCATGCTTTCTGGAGTAGTTGACATGATCATAGAAAATTTGGAGTTTGAGCCAAAGATCAGTGCCATGATGAGGGACCTTTTGGAGTAAGTCCTTGAAACGAGTCCACGAATCGTAAAGACTTTCACCTTGATGTTGTTGGAACATCAAAACGTCATTCCTTAACTTGGTAATTATCTTCGGTAGGAAAAATTGTGGGAGGAAACAAGAAGTGATATTATCCCAAGTCGAGATGGATCCCGCAGGTAGACACTCAAGCCAATTGCTAGCTTGATCACGTAGAAAGAATTGGAAAAGACAAAAGTGTGTCGCTCCCTGAGTGGCACCGTTAAGGTCAATAGAATCTACGATTTTAAGAAAGTCCTTAAGGTATTTATTTGGATCTTAGGAACGAAGTCCATGAAATGCACATCCATTTTGCACCAACCGGATGGTGTCGGATCGTAAGGTAGACACATTGGCTTCTCGGGGAAGCTCAATAGTGTTACGATAGCTCTCATGGCTAGGTTTGGAGTACTTACCAAAAGTACGGGCTCTAGGTAGGTTGGTAGGTCTTGGTTAAAGGGTTGGTATAGTGGGTCTTGGTTTGGTGGATCTTGGTTAAAAGGAATATCATTCACATGATGGCAAACGATAATATTACAAACAAAAAGAACAAAGAAAAGATCGACTACGAGAAATCTATAAAATAAAAAGAAAAATCTCACTTGATATAGGAATCTAGTAAGTAGACCTAAACGAAATAGATATCAAAATCCAAACTATTCCCCAGCAACGGCGCCAAAAACTTGATGCGGATTATGCAAAACACAAGAAGTTTTACAATCCTCCTAGGCAAAGTACCTAACCGTTGTAGTGTAGTATAGGTAACCCACGGGGGATTGGTTGTTCTTAAGGGGAATAGTGAGGTAGGCTCTAATTGTATGTCGAATTAAGTCTAAAGGTTGAGGGAAGATTATTTTTGTTCTTTTATGTTTATAAGAAAGCAAGTAAAATTTTGGGTTTGAAGAGTTTGGTTTTAAGACTAATAAATAAACTAAATCTAATCTAAATACAAGGAAAATTAAATCGGTGAACTTCAAGTATGATGAAAGTGTATTTACTTAGAATTACACTATTCCCTATTTATCTTTTATTGATTAGTCGAATTGTCACGTCCTTGTTTTGATTAGCGCATTGTATTCCTTAATACCTACTGAGGGTTGGTCATTCCCTAACTCCTATGAATTCCGCCTAAATGGGTGGCGCCTAAGAATGCCTTTCCCATCTTTCGCGTTGCAACGAAGAATTTACACATTAAATACAATGAATATCAAGTTAACTATTTATTAACTAACGTTTTAGTGGACATTCAATCTAGTATAATTTGACCAAGCCAGTTTTCCAACTCCTAACGCAAATCAACTAATCAAACAAGAGATGACATACAATAATCAATAACTAGGTTTCATGTAATCCTAAGCAAATACTATTAAGTTTATGCTAGAATAGTAATGAAAAGAAAAGCAAATAAAAAATCAGACAATGACAAGTAAACATAATTGAATGATTGATTAAATAACTTATTTTCTCAATAGATTAAAGTATTCGTGTCCAAAAGTCCTAGAAAAACACTTAAAACACCTAGGGTTCGGACCTCCAAAGTTGCACACTTATAATTAAAACAATGCGAAAATATGTGTATATAGTTTTACAAACGTGACAGCGTCACTTGTTACTTGTGGCTCCATTAGTTCTCTATTGCATCGACTTAGTTGTGGCGGCGTCACTTAGGGATTGTGACGTCGTCAACCTTCATCTTTTTAGTATTGACACTGTCACCTCGAGGCCGTCTCAGGAGTCTGAGTGGTCACAACATCTTCAAGCGACGATGTCACGTTGTATTCGTGACGCCGTCACACCTCATTTTGTGACGGTTTTTCCGGGTGTTGTCATTTTCTTCATTTTCTCGTCCAATCAAGCCCAAAATGCATCCTTTTATAGCATTTGCTTTCCACGTACCTAAAAAACTCAAATAGAAACGATTTAGGGATAAATTATCAAATATGTACGAATTTTGGCTTCCCTTAAAAACGTATAAAATTATACATCATCACCATGTTAGCATGCTTTATGGATTAGAGAATTATTATGTTTCGGAAATAATGAAGTCATGTTTATAGATTATGAGTTGTTCTTAATTAATAAAGAAGACGATGTTTAGTTTATACACATAAAGGGGTGTTTGGCACAAGGCCAAAATAGTGCTTATATTAGTGAAATTGCTTATATACAAGTTGTAAAATGATCCTAACACGTTTAATAAGCTGAAATATAAGTTTGGTAAATAATAGAATAGCTTATGGTTGGTTTTGGGTCGTTTTAGTGATATATGAATTTAGGACACCAATTTGTGTAGAAATTGGGTCAACTTTTAAAGGTCATAGAGAACTAACCGTTTTTTGGATTGAATTGAGGTAAAAATTAAAATTGCAACCCTTAAAGTCTACTTCATTTGTTATGCTTTAAGGTTTGGCTAGTTCAAGAGTTAGATTGGTGTAAAATGCGAATTAGTGCAGTAAGGTCAGATTTTGAAAAGATGCAGCAACCAGAAATTTAAAAATTCATACCGGATCAACCATAGCTCCGTTGGGAATGTGTCATACCTTTTCAAAAAGCCAAAAGAGTCTATATTCATAGAAAATTAGCCTCGTGAGCTTATTCAAAAGTTAAGTCAATTAAAAATGGGAAAGTGTATGTTGTTGTAGAATTGACAGCATGTTTTAGTTATGTGTTTTTATGTCTAAGTGTTGTAATGTGTTAATGCATGTTCGGGTAGTTTATAGTTTATGTTTTCAGCGTATATATGTTCATTTTTATGTGTTAGATATGTGTTAATAGTTTATGTGTGCATCTATCATGATTTAGGTGCTCGAGCGCTTTTTAAAATCATTTATCTTGCATTATACCCCAGTGAGTAACGGATTATTAGCTTCATGTTATTAGACATAACGTGATGTTAGAACATGTGTATTATTCGGGTATAGCTAAAAATAAACCATGATTAGGATGGTCACAATAAGTGTCGCTTGTCAAGTCTAGGGTGCCCAAGAAATGCACCAAAAAGTCATGTAGCGTGCCTAAGAAGTTCACAATGTAGAACTCCTTTAGTAGCATCCTTTGTGGATGACCCATGCTTATTATAGTGTTTATATTCAATGCGGATGATTTATGTTCAGAACTAGCATGTTAAGTATAAGTGATCAAGCATCCTTTGTGGATGACCCGAGCATAGATCGCATAATGACAAGCTAGAAACCCCAAGAAGAGTACTCGTTGGTTAAAGAAGTTCTTGCTTATAGAAAGACGACTAAGTATCATCTAGTCAGAAGCACATGCTCAGACATTATGTAGAGATCATGAACTTTAGAACCAAGATCATATTTATGCCTTGTACAAGTAATAAGAGAGCTACAAGTCGTACCTTTCATAACATGTTGTAGACTATTATTTTTAGAATTGCAAGTATTAATTATATTAGTTTCGTTTACTCACTAAGTTGCAAGGACTTACCGTTCTCAGTTTCATATTTTGCAGGTTTGTTAGATGAGACCAAGCTATGTGTTAAGTAGGGCGTAATGGGTCAAAACGGTGTAGCTCGCGGGTTAGGTAACGAGCTTCTCATTCCCATCATTTGTTATAGTCAATGATATGTACGTTTATAGCTACAGTTTTAAAGGGCGTTTGGAATAAGCCCGTTTTATATAGAAACTTACGCTTCCGCGTTATTTTATGATGTATCCAGTATTTTGATATAAGCGTAAACGAATCATGTTTTCAGATTTCATGTTTTACGGATAAGCAGAAATGTGTTGTACAAAAAAACATAGAATAAGTTTTTTATTTTTTTATTTATTTATTATTTTTTTTTTTAAGGACTGCAAGATTACGATCGTTTCAAGTTGGTATCAAAGTGATGGTTTGAGAGATTTAAGTATCCACCATTAGTAGGGGATGCTTAGACTTGAATCAATTGCTCGATATTTCATATAGAATTAGTTGCATCGATTATTTATATGTTTATCTGTATATAGTTCATGTTTATCGCCACATAGTTTATGTTTAGCGTTGCATACCAGATTATGTGAATCGTTTATGGTCATGTAGTGAATAGCATGTTTGTAGATCTCAGATAAGGATTTAGACCAAGAATCAGATATTCACTACATAATATAGAATCAGTATGCATTGACAGCATAGTTTTGTAACTTGGGGTAGATTATATGATGCGATAAGTTCATGTTTATATGATGTGATTATTATGACACCTGATCAATGTAATAATATTTACATGATATGGCATGAAGTTATTGAGATCATGAAATGTCCGGGAAACTTACTGAACGCTTATCTGTTAAATGTTTATATGTTGCATTATAATCATGTATTTTAGTATGTTCAAAATTGAATCAATATTCAGGAAGATTACGGTATTGAAATGACTCAGAATATGACAGAACAAATACAGGTCATAAGTTTCAATATTCCCAGAGTTGATCAAGCTACGAGAAAAGGATTATGGAATGGAGCAAAGACAAATCTCATAGTTTAGATAATCACAAGAAAAAATTTCAACACGAGCACATGTACGCTAAATTAATCATGTAGATATGTTTGTGCAACATTGACTAAGTCTCCTTATGTTTTAACGACGACAAATAAACCTTCCCAACACATAAAATCACAAACGATAGTCAAAAATCGAACCGGGCCATAACTGATCCTGGCCCGCTGCTGACGCCCACATCGGCACCCTCCCCCCCTTCCTCTTACGAATTGTTGTTGAAGATAAACTGTGATGCTGCTTTTAAAGACTATAAAGCTGCTTATGATGTTACTGTTCGAGATTCTGTTAGCTCCCTCATTCGTGTATACGGTAAGTCATTTTTGCCACATCTCTTGTACATGGTTAAGTTATCGCTATTCATTATGCATGTTATTTAGCATATAATCAACGGTGCGTGGTACTATTCTCGGAATCAGACTCTCAAACGGCGTTATCTTTATCGTCTTCGAAAATTGTCCCACCTCTAAGCCTAAAGGTGCTTTTATTGATTACATTCGTACTTGGTCGAAGAACTTGCAACTTTACTTCTCGTGGGTTAATCAAGTGGCTTATTGGACAGCTAAATTTGCACTTTCTTCGAATCAATATACGTGGAATGTTTCTTTTTCATATTAACTTACCTCGCTTGCTAAGGGTGATTTGTATATATCATAGTTTCAGCTTTATAAATGGTCTTTCTTTAATAAAAAAGGAAAATGATAAATGGACCTAACTAAAGAGGCCTGAAAAGAGACTAATGCATAAATGAATTCAGACAGTAAGGGAGATTTATGATAAATGAATTATGTACAGATCACATTGTCATGCAATTCATTTACGCATTCTTTTGCTTTTAGGCCATTATCTTAAGCAATAATAATAATAATAATAATAATAAAAATAATAAATGTCAACATCTGAAACCTAAAAAGTTGAAAGACCAAATGATTTGTGGCTTTAATTTTACATATACCAAATTATGCTTATTTATTTTGACATAAATACCACCGTATTCGATAAACTTATGCATTTAACATAAACACCACGTATTCGATAAACTTATGCATTTAACAAAGAGAAAAAAATCGACAACTCCCCCAGCGCAAAGCGTGGGCGCCTACCTCCCTTGTTTACATATATTTGAGTGAATCATATGATTTGATAGGAACAGGGAGAAGCAATTAATGTGTGGGACAAAGGTGGGTAGTTACTAAACATAGCATATGATTCCACATGATTCAATGCCCGTCTATTCTAATAAAAAAAAGTGGATCAAATCTCTTTACAAGATTTTTATGTCCAAAAGAACAAAGCCCACTTTGTTTTCAGAAAACAAAACACAAAACATGTTACACCAACATCCCAAGTACATGTCACCTTTTTATCTTCCATCTCATCAAACTCATGCCTTAATTTCCGGGTCACAATCACCTCTATTAGCAAAAAAAACATACCCATAATACAACTTAAGCACCCTGCTTTAGACAATTTGATCATATTATATATCACCCTCAGGTAATCTTAGCCAAAACATCTCATAGATTTTCGAGTAGCTAGAACATTAATGTTGAAGTCTATCTTGGGGGTATTATAAGCTTAGTTTTAATTATAGACCTGTTTCCTGTGAACCATTTGGGATCATTGTTTGTACCAGACACTTCAATGTTTCAACTTATATCCAGGAAGCAGTCGTTAAAAAAGCTTTCACAAGACAGGACTACTTGATAAGGCTTGTGTAAACTTGCTAGGCATAAGCTATAACAGGCTGTAACTGTAGTAGTACATCTAACAATCTAAACAGACTAAGATGTAAGTTCTTTGAGGTTCGGGGTTGCCAAGCTAGATCACATCCCCTCAAAAGATATACACCAAAAAAAGGGTTTGACAGTCAAACATCTCTAAGACCCTTTAACGACATGTGAAAAAAAAAAAAAAAAAAAAAAAAAAAAAAAGAGAGATACTCCCAAATTAGTGGCATCAATTTCATTTTACTTGTGACAATGAACTAAGAACATTACAACTTAAAATCACCAAGACAAATCACAATCTTCTTTGGCAATCTCAATATACAAACCGCTATGATCACATATTCACAAGAAAGAATAATGGAGTTCTGACTTCTGAGAGTTCAGCAACACCTCATAGGTTTATATGACATGCACATAAAGGCAAAGAAAAAAAGAGACCAAACCTCAGTCAAATTCAAACAAACTGCTTTCAATAAATACAGTGAAGCAAGCCAGCTAGAGGTCAAATCACAATGAACTAAGAACATTACAACTTAAAATCACCAAGACAAATCACAATCTTCTTTGGCAATCTCAATATACAAACCGCTATGATCACATATTCACAAGAAAGAATAATGGAGTTCTGACTTCTGAGAGTTCAGCAACACCTCATAGGTTTATATGACATGCACATAAAGGCAAAGAAAAAAAGAGACCAAACCTCAGTCAAATTCAAACAAACTGCTTTCAATAAATACAGTGAAGCAAGCCAGCTAGAGGTCAAAACAAACATATTAAATGCAGCTAGAATCAAACTTATACTATGATACTATGAACATCAGCTCATACATGGTACACAAATCAAATGACAAAGCACGTTGGATTTAGTTAGAAGGTTTGACTCACCAACCTGTAAAATGATGCAACTACACAACTGCACCCAACTTCCAGCTCAATCTTGCTATAAACTTGCATCAATAAGCAAATAAAATGCACAATGTTATAAGGAATTCAAAGAGTTTCGAAGACGCCATGTTTCACTCCCTACTGCCAAGTCTGGTATTTTGCAAGAAAAAAAAGTGATTCTATACTCCATTTACTGGGCGCAATATATTTGGACTACAAAATTTATGTATACAATCAACTGGTCACATAATGTACCTCAAGCCCGCACACATGCAGCTACCACAAGACCGCCAATGATGCTTTGCTATTTTGTCAGCCAGTATATCAGAATCAAAAAAGTGCACACAGAGGCAACTAAAGAAAGAATTATGGTGTCCATTGACTTCTTTTTGTTGATCGCCGATATAATACTATTCACCTGCAACACCACAGCATCGAAAAAGGTTTGATGAACTTTGGATTAATATTAAGAAATGTGTCATGAACATACTGAAGGTATCAACTTGTTCAATACATTGAAGGAAACACTCCTACTTGCTCATTTGTTATTAATAATAGTGTATATTAATTTTAGGTCACCCTAAATGAGTTGTTTAGAAAGTTACAAATGGATGTGAAAATGTTACTGACGTATTCAGATTAAGCTAGAATAAGAATGGTATCTTTAAATAACAATCAATTGAAATGGTTTACTTACAGTTGGGAGACGACTGCTAACGTTGCTAAGTTTTGAATTAACACCTCTAAACGTTGAGCGCTGAAACACAAGCGAACCAAGCGTATCTTGTGCTTGGGATATTACACCGTCCATCTACATCAAAATGTAATTTTTTGATAAACCAATGAGGATAAGCTCAATCATTTAAACAAACAAGCAATCGAGCAGATAAGAGTCTGAAATCCATTTGGGTAAGTTCAAAATAATTAAATAATAAATTTAGATACAGCATTATATATAGAGAGATAGAAAAAGGCAATTCACGGAACTTTCTTGAACCAGAGGTTAATCTTCTTATCCCATAGAGGGATATTCAAACTTCAACTTCCACAAAGGGTTCTAACAATGGTCACCTAACTGTTTCAAACAGTTAGACTGTTTACTTGGCAAAGTAGAAGTTATCTATCTCCCTTATCGCTTCGATTGACAATTAATTGTAGAATTAACCTTTTTGGCAAATTAACCATCATGCAAATGGTTGTGTCACCGGTGTTTCATATAGGAAATTCGCAGTTGCTCCCAAGTAAATGTATCAGGGAAGCAACGAAATTAGTCCTTTAGTGAAGTAATATAATCAAGGTAAAATATTTTCATAATTAAAAAGAAGAGTAAATTGCTTATGTTTCTAAAGCTACTTAATCTCACATAGGTGATTAAACATTTAGAGTTGAGACTTGAAAGTTCAATTTTGGGTCAATTAGAAGTTTTTATCTTCTCAGGCGGTTTATGGCTATAGGTCATCAAGATTACGCGTGATATTTAAATTAATTTCATTTAATATATTAGCAGTTAGAGATAATTGTTATTTTTATTGTAAGAAGGTTCTATGAATGGGCATTGGTCACTGCTGCATTTGTATCCGAAAATAGATAAGATTATGCCAATAGCGACAAAAAAACAATCCAATGATCTATGAGCAGATGAGTTCTAAACTAAAATCTTATTTATGTCATCAAAATAAATATCATATTAGCATTCAAGCCATGTTGTTCGGGTTATTGATGAAGAGATCACTCAACTGCCTAATTCCACATACATTTTTTCAGCACTGTTTTTTAACATCTTGTTCTACACATACAGAGCTTTACACATAAAATACTTAGAATAAAATACACTCAATGCCACAATTCTAAACAAGAAACATATTCTATAAAGATTTTGGAAAAACATATTGGCTTCAAAACGCACCTGCCCTGTATTTCTCATAATAGTAGCACGTTCCTTAAGAAGACACTGCTCATGGGACCCACCGCCCTCTTCTATATCTAATCTTGCTCTGTCAAACTCCCTGAAATCTTCAAGCAGTGATGCATGCTCTCTCTTGGCCCTAAGGCTAGAACGGAGCCGGTTGAACTCCTACAATCAACCAAATTTAATATGAACTGGTAGGAAAAGCAGTTGCAGTTAAGGAGTATGAGTTCCATGATGGAATTTATTAGATAAAAAATTTGATGAAAGATATAGAAGGTGATCTTAGTGATTCTTTGATACTTTGGCAACAAAAGAGAGACTATCTATTTGGGGGCACAAAAACTCTTCCCCTTCATCGTTTCCAGTGACAACAAATAAATAAATAATGAAGAGTTTGCAGTTACTTCATGTAAGTGTTTACTCACATATCCAAGTGTTAGGCGGGAAGAAAAGAAAATTAAAACCAATATGATAAAAGCATGCGACAGATGTTCTCAAGTGAGAAGTGACCAAAGTAATATGCAAGACAGGAAAACCTTAAAGATAAAGGTCCAGGTATAGGAAGTTGTGTACGTATCATCTTTCTGAATATCACATTATCACATACATTCAATGTTAGGATGATAACATCTTCTCATGAGAAACAAAAGATTTAGATAGCAAGAATCAGAGGGCCAATTAAAGATTCTAGGAGTGTTATTCCTTCCCTTTAGCTGATTTTCCTTCCATGGGAAGGAGCTCAATCCATCATGGAATGGAATAAAAAACTACTAGATATAACTGACTTATTTACATAAGCTTTAATAAGATAATTCCTTCCATGATATTTTAAATAGTTGAATTAAATTTTATTCCAAATAGGCTTTTCATTTGGGTTTTAATGAGACTTTAGTGGCGTTTTATTATGGTTAATCTGTATGATGTATATATAAGAACTCCAATAACTTTTATAAAATAATGTATAATGTAGAGATATAAATATTAAATATTTCCTAATAAATAAATATAATACTAAATTCCATTTCATTGCTAAAGGTTAACCAAAACATGATAATGAAATTCAATTATCTAATCCATTACCTTGTCAATACCATTACCTCATTCATCCCATTCCTTTTTAATTCCATTCCAACTAAACAAAGAGACCCTCAGAGGGTTAGACTAACAATTTCCATTATTTTTCTAGCATAAATCATAGGACAGAGCAATTGGACGTAACCAAACTTATTATTCTAGTAAGTTACTAGCAATGCTTAGCCTTCAGCTTCACCTTATACTTTATTTGTTTTGTCATTATTTACAAGTTGGACACTTTTCTGAACTTCCAGAACAACTAAATTGGTACTTTAAAATGCTAAATAAAAGGCCTCTTAAATGTGCAAGTGTTGGCATACAAAATAATACCATGTTACGGCTGGGCTTTAATAACATACTAACATCCAGATAACAGCTATACAGATATAGGGCAGAAATACATATATTAAAAATTCTCAAAATTAATTGATGGGCAAGTCATCCTATGTCAAAGTATCGCATTCAAACTTTTAAGCAATTCTTACACATTGAGCTTTTCTTGCAAATGCATTCGTTTAGAAAATTCTCTGTTTCTGTTTGGCTATGATGGGCTCTGGTAGCAATCAGAAACGTTATTGTGTTAGTTTCAGGAAGTGATGGATTCTCCCAAGAGTTTGACTCCGTAACATAAGACTATAGCTAATGGTGACCAAAACCCCACAAACCTGACCATGCGGTCACCATTAACATCAGTCTAAGAGTTTGGTAATTCTGCCCATGCAAAAGCTTATCTGTCTTGCAGAGATCAAAAGGTGGTCAAAACTCACAGCAAATTCCGGAAATCCAGGATATCCACCTATTTTAGCTTTTAGCCTTTCTTTATTAACTGTTCCTAGTGTCAATGTTTTTCCTTCTTGTTTGGAGACAAACTACAGAAAACTTATTTTCATTCCGCACCACCTATTGCTCATCTACTTTTAGCAAACTATGAGAACAGCAACTATTATTCAATGTGGAGGACTAAAGCAATGTTTCTGAGTTCTTATACATATAGCATAATTAAGAACTCCTAAATGAAATTCATAACGTTATATATAAATTGATACTTGATACGATCCAACACTTATAGGCAATCTTCATAAGTCTAGGGGCTGAATTAAAAATAGTTGTTTCCTTTATTATTAGTTTCCTTTTAATGGATTAGCTTGGTGGCCAAGCTAAAGTATTATTTATAGGGCATTAGGGTTACAGGTTTTGATATGCAGAATTTGGAAGTCATTAGATAAATAAGGAGGTCACCTACATCTCGAAAGTAGGCACTATCTTGTACTTTATTTTTGCTATCTTAATAAGAATTCAGCCGTCAGATCAAATTGGTTTCAGAGCCAGGTTCGATCCGGAAACACTGTTCATCACGGAGTACTGTTCATCCGGCGGCATGTTCATCCAGAAAAAAATTTTTTTCCCGTGTCTTAATTGATGCATAATAATGACAAAAGTAGCGATTTGGAGGCGGGTTTGAGCAACAAAGGTTGAGCAAGCCGCCATCAAGCAGAACTGAAAGAAACTCGAAAAATAAGGCGCTGCCGACAAACAATTGACAGATCCTACAAGTGTTGAAAACACTACAACCGGCTACCACGGCTGCCGCCACCATACCGCCGCCCCATCACACCCAACCGCAGCCATACTCCTACCACAAAGATGCAGCAATGCATCTATCCCACCACTACACCGCCGCCAACCTTTGCCCTCACCCAGCCGTTGCTCGTTCAACAACAACCCTGAATTCTACCATCTTCTTCTAGCATACACTAGTTTTTCGGCCTTGCTTTGATCGCAGGGTTTCCGCTTCCACCCGACCGACGAGTGAATTTTATGGGCCGCTTCGCATGGGGAGCATAGTGGGCACCATAACCGCAAGCACGGCATGCGCATCGGGGATGTTCCATAATTTCTGATTTCGAACCAACTCACACGATGCCACCGCCACCGCTCACTGAATGACGGGTTGGGGACCAGACCACTATCGCTGAGAAAACTCAAGATGCCTCTCATTAACCGGGATGACGTGATATGAATGGGTTTACCGCCGAGAGATTTTCGACATCCAAGGGATACTTACCTCGGGAGAGACTCGTGGTCGATGATTGATAGAAGGTCCTACTTGTCTTGGTTTCTTTGAGCGACAACAGGATCCGCTCCGAGGTTGGGAAGAACTAAAGTTTACGGATGTTGGTTCGCTCAACCTCAGTAGGGTAGTTTACACGCACAGTTTTCATATTACCGTAGCCGAACCGCCCGAGACTATATCACTATGTTTGAAGATGGCAACACAATTACCGAGGTTACAAGAGAGGTACTTGAGGATTTTCATAAATGGGTTAAAACGGAGTTACGCCACGAGTTCAATTTAAAACCACCTGATTGAGTCAAGCCATGGAATTAGCATTAATCATGATGAGAGCAAGACTTGTAATGTGTCTTATCGAGTGTGGTCACACCGATCAACAATAGGCAAAACCACTTCCCGGAGAGAACTTTAGAAGATTAACCGATTGAACTACAAGCCAAGAAAGCTAAAGGATTGTGTTATAGGTGTGATAAGAAATAACCGTGTCACCTGTCAAAGTCCCATTACAAGTGTTCCGGTTGATGAAAGTAATGGCAGTGATGCGGAGGTTGCACCGCACTTTCAAGTCACACGATGGGATCCCAACAAAGATCGATTAAGAGGATATTTAAAGCCACACCTCGAGGACAAGAGCAATGGTTTTGGCGGGAGTAATGATACGATCCAACACTTATAGGCAATCTTCATAAGTCTAGGGGTGAATTAAAATAGTTGTTTCCTTTATTATTAGTTTCTTTTAATGGATTAGCTTTGGTGCGCTAAAGTATTATTTATAGGGCATTGGGTTACGTGTTTTGATATGCAATTTGAAGTCATTAGATAAATAAAGAGGTCACCTACATCTCGAAAGTAGGCACTATCTTGTACTTTATTTTTGCTATCTTAATAAGAATTCAGCCGTTCGTATCAATACTATAATTAATAAATAACCAAATCATATATGCACTATCAGAAACTTTAATTTAACAATTTGGGTATCGGGAAAGTAGTCAAAATCGGATGATTCGCGTTACGATTTGACTCATATGGGCCAAGTTTGAATAAGTCTTAAGTAGCGACACTCAATAAACTAACTCTCACAAGTACCTCATACACACATGACTCATACCTTGTTAGACTCATATGGGCCTACTTGAAATAAGTTTTAAACAAAGAGACTCAGTAAACTAAAACTCAGAAATCCCACAAATACATATGACTCATGCCTTGCTGTCTATTTATTGAGCAACAAGTCAACTCAACTCAGATAATTCTAGAAAATTAAGCATATTTCCAGGAGGCATCTTCACTGATTCATATTAATTACATCCTCACAGACTCATTTACCGACATCTTCATAAATTTTCTTCTTAATCTTTAAACATTCATATTCATCTACACTCTTCATGTTTATATCCATACAAATATTCCTCTTAGAATGCTCCTAATAAGTTTCAAACTTATTAATCTGATATTTTTCAACTTATTGCTCGTGTTCTCTATATTGTTCATACTAGCAGGTACCAAGCATGCGGGCGGTACCCTATGACTAAATATTGTGACTAAAGTAATGCTTTTTTAACAATTTCACGTATTTTAATTCCAGGAACTACGATTTTAATTTATTACATTTTTATATAATAAATGATTTAATTTCATCGAATATTTTAACTCTTAACCGTTGACAATGTTTTTATTTATACAATTGTAATAATAAATAATTTAGTAAGCAACGTTGTTTAAAATAACTACATGATTTATATAAAGTTAAGCTTTATGGATATGGTGTTCAAAAAATATGTAAAATCAAAACACCAAACCGACTTGCTCAATCTAAAACCGCGAAAAACGATCATTATTAAACCAAACCAAGCTTATAGGTTTTAAGATTCGACATTTGAAATAATCAACCCCGCAAAAATTAAGAGTCCAAAATACATCGTTAGTCCATAATTGCATTTATCCCCAATATTACCATTAACCATATAATATATTAAAAGTTAGCCTAATTCAAAAAGTTTACTAATTTTCAAATATTAAACATTTTAGCACCAACAATTTTTAGATATTATGGGAATTCTTAACAATATTGGGATAAGCCCATAATCAAAGTTGTTAACTCTAAGGATAGAAGATGTTATCCGTGATTTTGTGCAACCATCACTTCTTACACATTTCAATAGCACACACAAGCCGCTCCACTCTTCTTTCTTTTTCAACCAAAATTACAAACAAGCACCAAACATATATCTTCCAAAAAATAATACTTGTCTTAATAATCTATCCATCACCCTTATAACTCACAAACAAAAGACATAACAAAACCTTTTTTTTTCTTTTTCTCATATACTAACACAAAAAGCAAGAGACACAAACCCTTTGATTCTGTTCACGAACACAAATGCATACCCAAGCTACTCTCTTAGTTGGCTTCAAGATTGTGAAAGGTCTCGTAGGTTGTTTGTTATTTTGTTTTCTTTTTGTAGATCGATGATGGTATGTTCAATTTTAAATTAAATCTATTAAGATTGCAAACAAAGTTTGAACTTATCTAGATCTTGTTTAATTTTTATATCGTTGAGTCTCTGCTGGAGATGGATGTTGATTGTGTGTTTCTTGGAGGATGAGACATAGGATAGACATGTTTGTTGTTGTTAGATGTGAGGTGAAATGGTGGTTCGAGTCATCTTTGTGTTTCATCTTTATTTCCTTTTCAGTTTAAACCGAATAAAAAAAATGAATGAAAACCAAGTAGTATAGAATTGTACATTTGTGTGTACATTGTACTTAGTGATTTGTATTTATTGGTGAAAGGGTGTATTAATTGTAAGTAAGAAATAGTGTTTTAAGATGACAATTATTTGTGCTTAACATACTTGTAATTTATGTTTGGTGAATTGTATTTGCTTAATATTGCATTAATGGTGGTCTTAAAAATTAAATAGGAGAGAAGGTCATCCATGCATTATAAGTAGTATAGATATAGATATAGATATAGATATCGATATAGATATAGATAGATAGAGTCATAAAGAATTGAGTGTTTGCATTTGTAACATAAGAAGTCTTTCTGAAAATTGGTAACTTGTAGGCCGTGTACACTATATGGATCTACAATGCCCATTGCCCAGTCTCCGATGCCCCCCAAACCTTGACTAAGTCCTTCACTGCAAGTTTTTATTCATGCCTGGTGGATATGTTTTTATTTAGCAATTTATTAATTTATTAATCTACATATAATGTTTAATTGTATAGATCTTATTAAGGATCTCTAAAATAAATTATATGTCTAAAATATGAAGACGTTGTTTTAGCGGTCTAACTTATACATTATGTACTATATTATGTATGTATATCGTGACTCTTACAAGCAAGTAACGCCTGAAATTTAGGATTTCGATTCACTAGTCAACAAGTATGAACGGGCGAGACTAGGGAATGGCCTTTTATTCCTATAGATGCACACAACCTACAAATTACCAATTTTCAAGAGGAATTGTTTCAAAGGCAAACACTCAAATTTTTAAGACACCGAGAACTACATAGAAATCATCAATGATATGCTAGAAAACAACGAGAACCGAAAAGATGAATATATTTTATTTTATTTTTGTGTGTGAAGATGAAGAATGTTAACTAATATGAAAATAAGAATATGAAGATATAGAAGAATATGAACCCATGAAGATGAATATTATATGAATCTAAGAAGAAGCAAATGAATATGGACATGAATCAGTAAAGATGAAAATGAATACTAAACACAAGCTTGGTATGTGAGCAAAACAAAGAAATACGAATAGTTCCCAATGACCTTTAAGTCCTTTTGGCGATTTGGAGACATAAGTGTACTGCACATGAATATGGATCAATGAAAATTATGCACTCGCGTGGAGATGTACTTGATTCTCGAGACTATAAGGTCATACATTCGCGATTTACTTACGTCAGAAAATTATGTCTAAGTTGTCAACATAACTTGAATTGAATGCATGAGTCATGTATATCTACAAGTTAGATAACCAGCCGCTAGTCATATTTACTCCATCGCATGAGACAGCTCGTGACTCATCCGAGTTCAACAACCATGACGATACGCAAAAAACAAGTTTACATGCACAAAATTCTTAGTTATAATGCTACTTAAAAACATTACTAACAAAGTTCAGATATAATCATATTTCCCAACAAAAAATATATAATGCAGCGAGTAAGAATATAGATTCTCAACTTCTTTTTCACTCATTCTTTTTTGTTTACTTTTTATATTTCTTGTAAAAAAAGAGTAAGAACATGTGAATGTATCAAAAGTCCAGAAATCATGGTTACCTTTACAAATGTATTCAAACAATAAATATGTTCACAAAAAACTCTACATATCCAGTCTTTCTCTTTATACACGGCATAATATTGTTCTGACTTCTAAGAGTAATATAACATGATTATTTTAATCTACATGTCGTTGAAGCTTATTTTTGTGCTTGTGAGCTTATTTGACTCGGCCTATATTTCACAAGCCCATTTGTTGGCTGATTTTAGCTTATGACCTATTATGACTTAAAGATGGAAAATAAGCTCGTAAGCTGGAAAATAGGCGGGAAGATACGGTCTATTTTGGAATTGTATATTCTTTTACTTTATGTCTAAAGTTTGATGCTTTATCATTTACGATCTTCCAATCTGTTAGACAAGTTATAAATACGATAAGCTTAACACAAGTGTTCCGAGAAAAAAGCAATGAAGTACATATGAAAAGAAGCACCAACCTGAGTAAGATCATGATGAATTTCATGATGACGATTCAATGTATGAGAAAACATTTCTGATCCACCAGATGACACCCAAACTTGCATTTGTGAAATTACTTGTTGTAACTGTTTAAGTAGCTGTTCGATGTTGGATCCAAGATTACTCTCGTTCTTGCCATCATCAACTTTGTTAGATACCAGTTTACGATACAAATGCATTTGATCATCCAACTCTGCTTCAAGATTCCTTGCCTACAAATTACACCAATATAAATAAAAACAACCTAAATTAAAACAAGTCGGAAGAACATCGCTTTGTTTCATCTCCAAGATCTAATATTAGCAAAGGCATTTAAGGGGTAAATACATATAACGGTTAGCTTTATAATTCTACGCAACATATCGGAAGGTCAGTGGTGAATATGTGATACACCGATTCTTAGGAACTTCTTAACCAAACCAAACCTCGTGAACAACTCAATTATATACAAGCTTAAAACGCAAAGAAATGGTCGTATCCAAAGCATTGTCAATCAAAACAATTATATACAAGTTATGCGCACGCACAAAAAGTGAACTGTCAGCAATAACAAAAACAACACAGACAATTATCCCTTTGTTTTCTCTACATGATCTAATAATTCTTTTAGAAAGGCAAAGACACGCACACCCTACTCTAACCTACTCTACCCTATTTAATCCGTCTATTGTCAACAATAGGACTCGACCTACAACCTTTTGGTCGATGGGACACCTGAGGTACCGCTAGGCTAATACAAATAACACTTCTAAGTGAATCATTAAATACAATGTCAGTCAAATATACAAATCACGCACAGAAACACACATCTTTAGGGACATCTATCAACCTACAAAAACCGCCGGGAGTGGCCGAGTTACTAACATGTATGAAAGCATCAATCCTGACACATCATTTTTAACATTTTCAATTCCAACATCCAATACAAAATGTTCAAGCCAAGATCCAGGGCTATAAAATCCTACTGCTTAAAACATAATCGAAACTAGATCTATTCCAAGAATAAAAAGAAAGATATATAAATAGAGACCTGTTTTTTTAAGGAATCCCAAGAGATAGTAGGTGTATCCATGATGAAATCCGGATTAAGGGAGGAAACGAAATGTTCCTCCCAATCGATTCAATTCTTTTTCTTTAAACTTGTTTTTTGGAGAAAGAAAATTAAACCAACGATTTTAATCAATTATGATTATGATGTATAAACCTTCAAAACCAAGAAATTTTATTATTTGTTCTTGTTTTCTTTTTTCTTTTTTTTCTTTTTCTGTAAATGTTAGTTAAATTAAAGGGTATTACTATATATGTAATTTGGGGACACAAAACGGCGGCCATGGTACGTCGCTTAGGTCGCTTGGGTTTATGGGCCTTTTTTGTGCTTTCTCTCGTGGAGCCCATTCGGCGTTTCTTCGCCTGTTCTAAACCGTTACATAACGGTTACCGTCTTTTGATACTTATCTTCTTCTCGCATCTCTTCTGGAAGTGCCGACTATCCATCTTCTGTATCCGTTGCTTCGTTTTCGGTTGAAGTTTCGTTGTTTTTGGTGGAATACTGTTGTCTCGCTGGTAATATAAGGTTGGTGGGTGGTTGTGTCTCAATTTTTTGTTTTACCAGTACTTGGTTTATATGTGTATCTGTTGCTTCACTTTGGTTTTAGGATTTATGTGATACATGTAGTTGTAGTGCGTACTTTTGTTGTTTTTTTGTTGCGCTTAGTGTTGTGCATATCGTTTCTTTAAGTATGAGAACCAAAAGTAGAGATGTACCTAGACCTCATGGGGAACCTATGTTGGAAGAAGATGTGTATGTTAGTGCTCTCTACTGAGGGGTTTTGCTAAGGCAAAATAAAGATGGTTTAGAGATTAGGAATTGAAGGTGCGTTATTAGGAATTAAAGCTATGTTTTTAGGTTTATTATTGGTTGAATGTTAGATTAGTAGAATATGTTTTTATAGCTTTTTAATTCTGGGTTATGTTTAGTTTAGTTAGATTTGGGGTTTTTATCTTGGTCATTACAATTCTTAATGATTAGGTATGTTATGGGCAATTGAATGACTTATATTTTATTACATTGTCTCCATTGTGTCCCATTCAAAATTGAAGTGTTGAGTTTCATCTTTTTTATTAAATCATCTTACAGTTGCCATGAATTAAAAAGAATTTGATAGGTCAGTGTTCATGCTCAAGGTACTGAAACATTATTAAAATGGTTATTTTTTTTTCTCCAAAGTAGATGAAGCAAAATAGCAAGGCCGCATGGGTTATATAATGAACCAAACGTTAGTTTTTGGTCCGATTAAGTATGGTCAGTCATGTTTACACAGCGTTTTTTCTATGTATTTTTGTTTCTTTTTTAATAGCCTACATTCTTCCTTTTGATATGTGAGTTGAGTTCTTAGGATGAATCGGTACAATGCTATGTGCTTGAACCACAAACTTAAATCTATAGGTGGCAATATGTACACCCTATAATGATTTATTTATGCTCTTTTTGTGACTTGGTCACTATTTTTGACTTCTTTTTTTGTGAAAATGGGTTAGATTGAGAGTAATTCAAAAGAATCCAAAAGACGGATAATCCTACTTATCAAAAGAATCAAGCTTGCGCAACGAGTCAAAATGGGTATGTTTTTTAAAGATTTCTCTCTTTAAGTGGGCTTCATGATTGTTTGCTTTTGCGTGTATTTTTGGATTTGATGCTGTTGAAATAGCATGCTTTATTATGGTACTAAATGGCAGGTATTTGTGGATGAGATACAAACATTTATGTGCGCAAGGTCAACCAGGGAACTTGCAAACACTCTCAAGTGTCAGATTGATTCGGTACAAATACACTACGTAAGTGTAGAAAACTCTTCTAAAGTTTACGGCCGCCTTCCAATACTTTACGACCATCGATTCTTTGTCAACTAGCCGGTTAATTTGCGATCGTCGGTTACCTTCATTTTTTGGGCTTATGAGCTTATTTAAAATTGAAAAGCTCACAAACTCTTTTTTGAAGCTTATAACCTTACATGCTCGACTTGATAAGCCGATAAACCACAAAACTGGGCCTATGAGCTTTTTCACTTTCGAATATGCCCGTAGGTCTCGAAACTAAGCTAATCCTTTTTCATCAAATTGGGTTGGTGTTGAATTTTGTGTCGAGCTAATTTTGACTTATTAATTTACAGATAGCATATCTCAAAACGGCTTGACAGATGTACAGGTATGTTTCGTGGTTGTTAATAGTAATATAGAATTTTGTAACTTGAATGCTAGGAGCTATTGTAAGGTGTACTAACTCATTGCAAACTGCTGTTATTACATGTATCGGCAAAGAAATTGCGGATATTTCGCATGTCG
The DNA here is from genome assembly GCA_910596185.1 of Chrysanthemum makinoi. Taxonomy (NCBI): domain Eukaryota; kingdom Viridiplantae; phylum Streptophyta; class Magnoliopsida; order Asterales; family Asteraceae; genus Chrysanthemum; species Chrysanthemum makinoi. The sequence continues at coordinate 167,435,412 of OU343222.1, read as the reverse complement.
TTGCTACCAGTGATGGAACAAATCATCCTACCCACCAATGTACTGTTTTTTATGTTATTTAGTTTATTCACGTAACATGCAAGTGACCGTTTAAATTATATCGATCAACAACAATTGGTTGTTGTAGTGCATAATGCTCGACCTCGGAAAAAAACGTTCGGGTCACATAAGAACAACCGCCCGAGCCATTCGGCGTGTCAAGGTATGTTAGAAATAGCAAGACGGGATAGCAATTGTTTTTACAAATGCGATATGAGGTTTCTTCTAAAGACTGATTTTGATCTTATTTGTAGAGTTCGACAGGTAGTTCAACGCAGGATACAAAGATGTTGTTTATTGAATAACCAAGCAACACTTCTAAAACAATCATACTCATTCCTGTTCAATAAGCAAACGAAAGTAGGGATGACAACGGGAGATGGGTGGGTAGACCCGTCAATTATTACCCACAAGTGACCGTTGTGATTCACTTACAGTGAGACATCCCTTGACGGTTGTTGCCACTGCTGATAGAAATCTTATTGCATATAACTTGCAAAACCCTCAGGTAAACTGTTTTCTGGCCACTATAACTACATACGGAGTATATTATAATCTTGGGAGTGTTATAAGGCTTATGGTTAGATGTGGCAGCTTCTACTCATTTGCTTATGCCGGGGTCATTTCGGGTTATAGTTTATGTCTTATGATCAAACAAAATAGCTTTGAAGGAAAGATGTCACATGGGTTAAAATTCGAGCAAAGTTTAGTTATTATGCACAGACCTCTAAATTATGTTAGTTATATGGCTACACTCTAATTGATTTATTTCGCGTCCCTAACACGAAAGTACTCCAACGCATGTCGTACCTCAAATGGTATATCGATGCGTGATCCTGAACCAGGAGCCACAATGGTGCAGGGTGCTAATTGGCGGCCTTTGTTACATGCGCTTCCATGGGGAAGGGGAAAAGGCGGTGGATGACATTCGAGTATATGGGGTTGAAGGTACTGTTACATACTGCTATCGCACTTTATCATAGCTCTGTGTTGTTTCGTTTATCATGTATTGTGTGTGGTCTTCGTTTGTGTTCCTGTACTATGGACGCCGCCGCCTGCCGCTAGTTTTGTGTCAAATGAAGCTTACCGATAAATATTAGTGCCCACGCGTACGCGGGCGTTTCGGGCAATCCTTGTTAGTTAAATACATGGGGTATATTATATAACTTTGAGCAATTATCATTTACCAGCCTTTTTGTTTTAAAATAAAACTTCGAGTAAATTGTAAAAAACTTGTTTGTGGTATGTGACTATGTTCAAATAATGGGCGCATTCTTAATCTTTTTGGGCAAAAATGCATATATATCCCTCCTAAAGTGAATTTTTTGAAAAATAGTGTGATATTGTTTCTGTCTTAAAGTGAAATGACTAAAATGTCTCTAAAAGAAAATTGCAACGTCTGACTGAAAGCATCAAATGTTTCTCACAAGAACGGCATTTGCACTTTTGTAAAGGTAAAATTGCACCTGTAATTTAAACATACTACAAGGAGAGTTTTTGCAATGGGATAATGACAAAAATACTCAATTTTTCAAACTTACTTCACAAAACACCCAATTTTATACTCAAAACCCAAAATACCCAAAAAAAATCCGCAAATTTTGACACATTTTCGAAATTGAAAAAAGTATCGAAAATTTTCGACATTTTTAAGAAATATCACAAGCCTTTGCGAAATTTCTTAAAAATATCGAAAATTTTCGATATTATCAAATATTTGTGATATTTTAAAGAAATATCCAAAATTTGCGATATTTCTTAAACACTTCGCAAATGTTTCGATATATCTTAAAAAATTCGCAAACTTATGGATAAAACTTGCTAGATTTTCACTAAAAACGTGTTTTATTATTATTTCTTCCTCATTTTAGCTCCCTTCACTAAAAAACTAAAATTCTCGCGAAAAAACTCAATTTTTCCATGAATCCGTCAAAGAAACCGTCAAAACACGTGTATGTAAAGGAGGTACATGGGAAAGAGTGGATGGTGTGTTGGAGTATATGTCGTTAAATTATGCAAAACGTACACTAATTTTACCATTGTTGTCATCATATTCATGTTTACTAGAAGCGGTATCCGAGAGGCTAGAAATCGATGTTAATAGTGGTTTTATGGTAACTTACAATTCGGATAATGATATTGTAGAGGTATGTGATGATTTGGAAGTCAATGAATTTATGGAATTTGTTGTTAAAAGTAGTAGAATTGTTACGTTGTGTATTGTTGAGTCTAGTGTAAATGGTAGGCAATTATCAACTACGGGAAGCAATCAACAAAGCAATTTTATTCATGCTAACTCGTCTGTAAATGTATATCAAACCGAATATCATGCCACACAAATACACCAAACACAAATGTCTGGTAGTAGTTTTTATCAAAATTTTCATAGTTTTCAACATATGCATGGATTTCCTGGGAATCCTATGTATGTGCTGGAATTCTGTGTATCCTATGCAGATCCTCAAAGTGATTCAAACTAATCGTAAAAACAAGTTGTTGGTTCACCAAAACAAAAAGACTAACGAAAGGATTTGCTAGATGATGATAATTCGCCTTTCAGAGAAAAGGTAATGGGTAGTGTTTTTGGGAAAGTGAAAAGATTGTCTGGTGAGGATGAGAGTAGTGAATCTGATGATGAGCGTAGTGAATCTGATGATGAGAGAGAAAATCGATGAGGAGGGTAGTGAATCCAATGAGGAGAGTAAAAAATTTGATGATGAGAACAAGGAATGTAAGAAGGATAAATTTTGAATATGCCTCCCTACTCAAAACACCGCCCCCCGATATCAACTCGAAAAAAGGTATGTGTTATGGAACATCTAGTCTTGTTCGTTTACATGATACTTTTGGTAATAAAGAACATATAAAAGTTGTTTTTGGGTAGAAAAGCTCTTGAAGAGGGATTTCAAATTAGATACCCAAGATCAGACCCCCAAAGGGTATATGCAAACTGTATTGATGACACATGTGAATGGGTTTTTCGAGCCTATATACCCAAAGACTATAAAAAGTTTTATGTAACAACATTTCACAACCATCATACATGCACTAGAACTCAAATTCACCCACATCATCGTAATGCTTCCCCAAAAGTCCTTGGTCATATATTGAAGGAGGTAATGTCTGAGAATAGTAGGATTTATAGGGGAAAGAGATTATGACAGATATGAATGCTAGGTTCAAAATTGATATATCATATTCTCAAGCTTGGCGAGCTAAATGTTATGCATTGCAATTGTTGAGAGGGACTCCTAAGGAGTCAAGTTCCGAACTCCCTTTGGATTGCCACAATTTGAAACTAAAAAACCCATGGACTATTACACATATTGAAACTGAAGATGAAGACAGATTTGAGATTTTTTTTCTTGCCATGGGTGTTGCGGTAAGTATTGTTTATTACAAACAAATAAATATATTATTCATGCTATCTATTTATTATTCTAATTATCTAAAGATTTTTTTACGTAGATTCATACATTTGTGTCACACATGCGACCATTGATTATAATAGACGGTGCACATCTTAAAGGGGAATTTTTTGGTACAACGTATCTAGCAGTTGCAATGGATGGTAATAATCAGATTCTTCCGCTTGCATACGGAGTGGGAAAGTCGGAGACATTTAGATCTTGGGATTGGTTTTTGACGAAACTCAAGGAATGTATAATTGGTAAGCAAGATAACTTAACGATCATATCTCGATGGAGCCGATCCATTGCTTTGGCCATTAAGAATGTATTTCCCAATGCATTTCATGGTCGTTGTTGTCGCCACTTGTTGATGAACTTATGTGCAAAGTGTCCTCGATTTATAAGTAAGGAAACACTATTTTGGAGAGCATGTAAAGCACATCGGATTTCAGAATTTGAAGAACATTTTAGCACTTTACGTGATGTATTTCCTAGAGCCACTAATAAACTTGATAGGATTGGTTATGAAAAGTGGGCAAGGGTTCACTTCCCCGATATGCGTTATAATTACATGACCTCCAATAGTGCGAATCGAACGCATTGTCTCGACATTCTCGAAAACTCCCGATTTGTATGATGATTGATTGGTTCATAAAATCTTTGCAACAGTGGTACTTTGAACATCGACAAACGGCAGGTAAACACATACCAAACCATGCCTATTTATGTTTCTTTTTTTTAACATTTTACTCACATATATTATACCATGTGTAGATGAACATAAACATGAATTAACACCCTGGGCGGAGGCCAAGATAGCTAAAAGAATTGCAAAATTCACCACATGGACTGTAAGGACCCGTTGCAAACTACCTTTACAATGTTGTTGATTATAACAAAAATGGGATAGTTGATCCGAGTACTAGGACATGTAGCTGTGGACAATGGCAATTATCGGGTTTACCTTGTGGGCATCTTATTGTTGTTATGCGACATTTGTGCCAATCAAGTGCAAATCAGTTTGCATTTCCGTGTTTCAAGACTAGTGTTTGGAGGGCTTCATACAACGAGGTTATATACAATGTTGGGCATCCTTCAGAATGGGAGAAACCAGATGGTCTTATAACCGTCCTTCCACTGTAATGGACAAACGCCGCCGGAAGGCCAAGCGTAACCGTGATCGCTTTAAATCTAAGGGTGAAGAAACTACACCAAAATCATGTACACGATGTCGTAAAGATGGACATAACCATCGTGATTGCCCATCAGATATACCATCCCAGACTTTTATTCCGACAACATCAAGTGTGAAGTCAGGTTCTAGCACATCAAGGAAAGGTTCAAAAATATCTAAAGAATCTATTGTCTATGAAGAAATATGATAACGTATTGTATTATTGAACTATGTTATTTCTTTTAGTGTTATTGAACTATGTTATTTCTTATTAAGTATTTTTTGCCAATATGAAAACTAGACATTACATTACATCACAATGATAATTAGACATTACATTACATCACAATGATAATTAGACATTACATTGCATGACAATTATAATTTGACATTACATTGCATGACAGTGATAATAGTTATTAAATTATTATAATGCCTTTTGATTCGGCACTTGAACTAGCTCTACAAGCCTCACAGTCTTCGTTTACCTCCTCACTTACAATGTAGATATGAAGGAATTGCTTCTTTCCGTGTCCAATATACATGTATAGATCCATGTAATCTTTTTCAGTCCATAGCTTTTGTAGTCCAGTATCTAAGTCACAATTAGGTTTTTGAAAATAGCAGAAATAATCATTTGACTCGATATTCTCAACAACGCCAGTAGCATCACTTATTTTCTTCATAATATTATACATGTCTTCCCTACTAAAATCATCAATGTTTAAAAAGTTTACTTCATGTATCTTTCCATGCAAGTATTTTGTTTTTGGAAAACCAGAGAAACGTCCTTCATGGTGTATTAACAATGAAAACAGGTAAGGAAATTCATCTGTGCATTATAAAAACAATATTTATTGGTTAAATACCTTTAAAATATAAAGCATTAAGGTAATGTAGCAAACATACCGTAAGTATTTCCAATGTATGATGGTGTACACTCTAATACTGATAAAACTTGGGTAAATCCATGATGAATGTTTATAAAATATGTGGCATACTCTTATATATATATATATATATATATATATATATATATATATATATATATATATATATATATATATATATATATATATATATATATATATATCCCTATATTTGCTATATTGCATTTTTTTGCGAGATAAGATTTTTGCGAGATTACAACTGACAAAAAGGACAACTTTTTTCGATATTTCTTTAAGAAAATTTGCGATATTTCTTTAAAATATCAAAAATTTGCGATATTTTTTAAAAATATAAAAATTTTGCGATATTTTTAAGAAATATCAAATGTTTCGATATATCTTAAAAATTCGCGAAACTTAAGAAAAATTCGCATTTTTTTGAGATAAGATTTTTGAGATTACAACTGACAAAAGGACAACTTTATTCGGGGATAAGATATTTGCGATATTGCATTTTTGAGAGACTAGAACCGACAAAAGGACAACTTTATTCAAGGATAAGATATTTGCGATATTGCATTTTTTGCAGATAAAATTTTTGCGAGATTACAAATCGACAAAAAGGACAACTTTATTCAAGGATAAGATAAGTATTTAATTAACTTATAAATACCCTTAACTTCAACATTTTTAAACACAACAAAATGTCTCATCGAAACACAAAATATTCCCAACCATACCATAACAAACCATTCACAGCTCCTCAACATAACATTGGCAGTTCTTCATCACAACCAAATATGAACCATCCTTCGTCTCCCGTTCATCCATTTAGTGATGAAAATGCGGTTAGGATAATACACGGTCCTGGCGGTATTCTACAAGCTAAGCTCAGAAATGACAGAGATTAGGGAAGGTGGTCATGACTATGAAATGCCGACACAGGAATACGTTAGGAGAATAATTGAGGATGCCAGTGAGGATGATCATTTTACGTGTGGCCCATGGCTTAGCGGTGCAAGATCTAGTTGTTGAAGGGAGTATCGCAATTGGTTGTTTTGGCGATATGAAAACCTTTTTGAAGAATGGGAAACTTGAAAAGGTTGTAGCAATAATAAAGTCTTGTACGTAATGCGTTGGGTAACCTAACAAGAACACTCAAAGATCCTTCGGGGACAATTCGTTACAAAGTCCGTAAAGAGGAGGGTTATCAAAAGGCTATTACCGTAGGAGCTGTTTGATACTGTAATGTTTCGTGTTTTCCCTAAATTTGGTGGCCATTATCTTAACATTACATTGAAAAACATTGTTAAGGTTTTCCACAAGGATACAATCTTTAATTTATGAATGTTTACGTTTTATTTCGATGCGGTATGCGTTTTAATTATCTATGTAACGTTTTTAATTTATGAATAAAAGTTTTCGTTTTTAATTATCCATTTAATCTTATTCAGTTCATAGTTTTTAATTATCTATGTAGCGTCCTCTGAGGTGCGTTCTTCACATAGTTTAGCAAGATCTTAAAGCACATCGGATCACGTTTTGTTTTTTCAAACCAACCCACATTTTTCAAGTCTTCTATTATGAATGGTTTCCATTCAATAAGGTTGAAATCTTTGAGCAATTCGCATCACTTTGAAGACTGTCATAAACGGTCATAGTATAGTCATCCAGATTCCATGAAGCAAAGAACCCAATGTTCATTATCGATATTTATCGTAAAAAACCGCAATTGACAAAGAATACATATTGAAAACAACAGGAAAGAAAATAGCAGCAAAAGAATAGCTCAAAAGTCTAAAAACAACTTAAAACAACTTAAAAGAGCTCAAAACAACTAAAAACAACTAAAATATGCTTAAAACTAATTAAAACATCTCAAAACAGCTAAAACTACTCAAATAAGCTAAAATCAGTAAAAATCAGCAAAAACAGAAGGAAAAAAAAAGAAAAAACTAGCTAAAAATCAGCAAAAATCTTCAAAAATCAAAGAAAAACATCAAAATATCAACAAAAAACAGTAAAACAACAAAACAACAAAAATCAGACTAAAAACAAGAAAAATAGCAAAACAAAAAACAAAGAAAAATCAAAAAAACCTTCAAAAATCAGACCAAAAAAACAAAAACCAATAAAAACAACAAAAGCTCAAATAAGCTAAAAAAAAGAAAAATCTAGCTAAAACAACAAAAAAACTAGCTAAAACAACAAAAAACCATCAAAAATCACTAAAACAAAGAAAAAAATAATAATAATAATAATAATAATAATAATAATAAAAAAGCAAAAACATCAAAAATCATCTCAAAAGAACTTAAAAATAGGAAAAAGCAACAATAATAACAATAACCAAACACCCTACATGCTACACCAAACACTCAAAATCCGTAGTAATACACAACCTAAATGCTACACCCTATATGTGAAATGTGTCCATGATGCATACATAGTAAAATCATAACTTACTTGTGAGATTTTGTCCCATGATGGATACAACGGATTTGTTCCATCTATCGTTGCTCGAAATGCATCCACAATTGATACCATGTTCATCGTCTTATCGTTATCAATATGGAATGCAACTAACTCACTAAGCCCAAGAGTCCAATTTGCAGCGGAATTCCTCTCCTCATCATAAGCTCGATAAAGGCATTGATGTGTTGTTCAAATAATACAATAATGAACACTTGTAGATAATTTTATGAAATATTTTTTAAGAATCTAAAATTATACTTACAAATCCTTCAAGCATCCCGCCTTCTACGTTGCCCGGGTAAAGAACATCCCAAAATGCAGGTTCAAATCTCATTCCTTTGCGTAAGCAATCAAGGTAACAATCTATCTTATTCTTCGCAAAATGGCAATATATGGGATATTTATTCCTTTGAATCTTGCTCAAATCCGGCAAATCGAAGGTTGGCTTGCTACTTTTCTCCATTCTTATGAATTGCAAGTCCTCTTCCGTAAGTCCAGTATCTTGGGCCGCATCTGAAGCATCTAAATGTGTATGTATGGTATCCTTCAACGGCTTTTGTTATATAAGAAAACAATAAATTACAAGATTAAGACCATTACTATATATAAAAAAGTGAACGATTAAACAACTTGTTTAGTGATATATACCTCCGTAGTCGTCACAGATGGTGTCGTCGTCATGGGTACCGACATGGTCGTAACCGGGGCAGTCGTAGTAGATGCTGGTGGTGGTATGGTTGAACGCACACATTTACGTGTATAAGCGATCATCGGTGACTTAAACCTCAATGGAGTGTGTCTCGCCCGTAATTTGCGCCGTTAGCCAACGAGAGATTTCCAGAATAGTCGGCGCCGGTGAGGTATATAACGGTTAAGTGATGTGTATGACGGTCCGGTGACATGTATGTTTGGTATGTCTCGTTCGACACGACTCCAAAGTCACGTGCATCACCCTGCAAATTATAAAATAACAAATTATTAATAGCAAATAACATTTTCCTAATGAACTAATGTTAGCCTTAATAATAATTAATAGAAGTGATGGTCATTCACGTTTAGGAACTTTGTAACGTGTGTTAGATATCGTAATAGAATAGTCAACGGGCTCGTGGATTGGGCTAAGCTAAATGGTTAGAAGTTAAGTTAAGCTAGCCTTCTTGTTAGGACCCTTTAATAATCCATTTCACACAATAATATGGTATGGTGACTTGAGATAAATGATGTGTTTTTAGAGAGATAAAGGAAAGAACATGAAACTATATTTCATAAGGAAAACACACACTTACACACTCAAGCAAACCCCTCAAATGACACATTTGAGGGGTATATATACTTACATACAAAACGCTCCAATGGGCTTGGCAAGGGCTTGGGCTTAGATTGGGTTGGATTGGATAATAACTTCCTAAAGGCTAGCTTAACATAACTATTAGTCATTTAGCTTAGCCCAATCCACAAGCCCGTTAACTATTCTATTACGGTATCTAACACACGTTACAAAGTTCCTAAATGTGAATGACCATCACTTCTATTAATTATTATTAAGGCTAACAATCTCCCCCTAAGGGTGGTCATTCAAAAGATGCTCCACTTGATTAGGTCTTTAGATTTCTTGAGCTTGAACTTTGTGTGTTGATATAGAATAGTCTTAATTCTTTGTTCCTTCATGCTTTGTGATCAGTTAATGTGGTTGTCTGCCGTTTGTCAACTTCTTTGGAATAGGTGTCTCCACGTCTTTCTCCACCATGCTCACACTTCTATTTGACTTTGAATTTCCAATGATGAAGTTCTCGAGTCTTTAAACTTTGTAGATTCTTTGACATTGACAAAGAATCATCTTTAACTTTATGTTGTCTTTGATATTGATGAGAACTTTCAGATGTTTTTGGTATGAGCATGGGAAGATGGTGCGGTCTCTCCTCCAAGGAACAATCATTAGTACCTGCATGTTTATGTTAGTGATAAATACCAATCGATCATTGTGGACTTTTCTTAGAGAAATTGACCACTACGATTGTTTTATCTTGATGAATGTCTTGATTCCATTCACCTTGGTCGGGCGAATCGGCCGTCCGAATCCCGTTGAGGGACAGTTACCATTACATAGAATAAATTCAAGTAATGACCCACGTCTTCAGGATTCGATTCGTGAAAGGAATCTCCTTAGCGGGATTTCCAAAGACTTACAGTTCGAATGTCGAGGGTGTTAACAGGATAGTGTGAAAACACATCTCTAATTCTTACAAAGGTCGTTCTGAACCTGGAGGCCCTCAAGAAGGCTAACACGATTTACCAAAGTATATCTACAATTGGTGAGTCGCCGTACATCGAAGAATCACTCCACGCATTTGTAGACCGTTTGAGACACACTAAACGTAACCCATAAAGAATTACCGAAGTGACTGCCGTCGTGGTCGCTAATGTTGACCCGCGGGAATTTCCATTCAATCACTGAGGATCACAATTGTGAATCCTCGCATAAATGTTCTGGCAGATTTCTAAGATCTGCGTAGGACTCTAGAATATTCACTTGTGTCCTTATTGATGAACAACAAGAGATGAAATGTCAAGTGTTCCTAAGAGATCTTTTGATGAATCTCGTGGCTCTAGACTCAATCAAGATGCGTTTTGGTTTTCCTAAGCGGAGACTAGGAGAGGTCTCCTTCTTCAATACCAACCATCTCTATGAGAAAGTCGATAGATTATGCAGGGTTCCAGGAGAATGAAACAAATCCTTTTGAGAGGAATTAAGTGGCTAGAAGGTTTGGTGCAGTGCGTCACTGGGTCCTTGATGCTTTGTCTTCAATACCAGCGTCATCTAAGTGACAACTAGTAGCATATGAATTGAACCCGGTTTCTACCCTAAGGTTGATTATGGAGGGCTATTTCATTTCACCCTTTTTATTTACTTTTCTTTTTAATTTTTCAACCTCTTCTTTCTCCTTTCTCACATTACTCCTTTTTTCAATCATACCTAAGGACTTCTAATACTAACTATGGGTATTGTCCTTGGGTAGATCCCTCCGGCTCTGGCGGATCATAGGACATAAAACCTAACCTTAATCACCTTATAACTCCATGATTATCCTAGGTTGCCATAAAACCATTTTACTTGAAAATCTCTCAAAGTGTTTATGATTATCAAACACATTTTGTTAACACCTTGAGAGTTTTGCATTTTCAGAATTACTCCCCCTCTACATGTGCACATGAGTTTTTAGGAGAAATTTGCACATTGGGGAAGAGTTCGCACTTTTGAATTGATCGGCTCATAATAGACAATTCCCCGCGAGACACGTTTACGTTGCTTAGTTAAAGAGATCCATTGTCAACTTTTAGGTGACAACTAACTCTAATAACTAACTTGAAGTTGTAAACACTTCTTGAAAAGAAGGTTAGACCCATGAAAGTGCATGTCTATTACGAGTTTCTCGAGATGGTACACTTACTAACTTTGATTTCTCATCAATTCATTGGTTCCGACTGAGTCGAGCTCTTTTAAGATTCCACAACGATCATAAAATTTTTTTGATCACATTTCAATCACGTTTCTCCCCCTCAAAAATAGCATATCCATGATGTTTTTGAAACAAAATGATTAAAAGATATGTTTTTCGAAAAGCATTTGGAGAGAAACTGATTTAGCATGAATTTTGGAACAATTTTGGTTTAATACTCCCCCTTAAAGAAAGCATATTTTTCATATAGAAAATTTAGAATCAATTAAGGGTTTAGAGGGAGTTATCTTGGTACCAAATGTGAGAGATTTTGGAAAATCTTTTTGAAAAATTTCGAATCAGTGGTACGCAAGATGAAGATTTTAAAAAATCTTTTGGAGATATTGAAGAAGAATGATCTTCATGTGTTTTAGGATAAGTGCTCGATATTTATGAAAATCGATTTTGCGTAGCACTTTCCTTTCTTTAAAGATCGGGTTGTAAGCGGAAATACTTACAAGCCATTATTTTTTTAGGAATAGTGCTTGAAAAATATTTAAAACCTTTGATTTGGTTAAGCACTTTCCTTTCTTTGAAGCGCGGGTCCTGAACTGATGTGTCTAGAAGCCATTATTTTGAAGTCCAGGTTTCGTACTGAAGTATACGAAAGCCATTTTTGAAGAAATTTTGAGAAACGACATGTTTTAGAAAAACATTTAAAGATCTCTCGCTCAAGCATCTGTACATGTCCGTATCATTGTTGAATGACATTTCTAGAAACGTACAGAATATCGATTATACGAGAGACATGTCGTGAGAAGAATCTCTTTTGATTTTGAGAAATTTTATAATGTTTTTGTATTTTTTTTCAAAATTTTCTATTTTTGTATTTTGCTTTTGTTGGTTTTTTAAATTTTGTATTTTGTTTTTCAAAAATATTTACATAGAAGATTTGAAGAAAGAAGATTAAGTTTGGACAAGTAAAAGTGGAATAAGAAAAGGATTTCCACATGCGATGTTGGCATAAAGTTCTTCTTTACCGCATTGGGTATATGAACCTTCAACACTTTTACAAGTACATGCATCCACAGAAGAAGAATTTTCACAAATAACAGTGTTAGAAGTACTTGTTTCCTCACGGTGAGGGTGATCACTATCAACGGTTGTAGTGGTTTTTACTTCCTTAACTTGATGAGTTTCACTATTATTTGTCTTGGAGCAAGTATCAAAAATCTTTCCTGTGGGAATCCATCTAAGACCTAATGTGTTGAAAACTTTTCCCGTGGGTATCCACCTAAGGTAAGATCTAGGAGTTGTTTTCTTATCAGATGCAGCAGAAGACTCAATTTTAGAAAAAGTATGTCCTGATGAGATCCACCTATTTGGTTTCCTTTCCGTGTTCATCTTGTCAACGGGTTTGTTTATGTTTGTTGTCTTAGTGGATTGTACCTTGGCATCACATTTTTGACATGTAGGACATGAATTCTTGTCAGCATTCTTGTTTAGGACAGCTACCTTAACATTGTCACTACCGTCATTTGGAAAATGATTCTTGTTCGAAAAAGACTTAGAATTTCTAGTGTTATTTTCTACGTGCATAGCATTTTCTTTTGCGTGACTACTCTTAGATGCAAGCCAATCCCTAGTATTGTGTTGAGTGATCCTAGGTAATGGTTTACAACTACTAGTACTGCCTTGAAATCTTGTAGAATTCATCACCCTAGATGTTGCACCTAAAATTCCGTCTTTGCGAGTCTGTGCCTTTTTCCTACCTTCTTCTAGATAGTGATTTCGGACCATGTCGTTAGAACCAACACATTCTTTAACTAGATTTTTGGTCACATTCTGTGTACAATTCCTAGAAAGGCCAGGAGTAATCAATTTTGGTTTTTCAAAAACCGCAATTTCTTTTTCAAAACCTTTGATAATTCTCTTTTTATTAGGCAAGGACTGTGGAGTGACTGTTTTTGACAAATAATTTTTCTCATTGACTTTTGGAGGAAACTGAGAAATAGACATTTTTGGTTTGGAAACCGATTTGTGAACATTTGTTTTCTCCTCAGTCATTGGTTTTGCAAACTTAGTATCCACAATCTTTCCTTTTTGACCTCCCCAGGTTGAGCTCTCAAAAGATCATTTTGCTCTTTCATGTCCTTGTAGGCACGCCATACTGACGCTTTGTCATACTTGCATTCCTGTTTTTCGATCAAGTTGTTTAAAATATGAGACATTTTCTTTTTCAAGTTTTTCAAGAGCTTTTTCATATATTTGAAACAATTGCGGAGGTCTCAGACTGGAGTCTTTCATGATCTTCAACATAATATGTTTGTAAGATAATGGACATGATATCGGTAGTCATAACATCTTCGAAGAGAGAATCATTTAGTTTTTCCAAAACTTTGATGTGTTCAAAACATTCATTAGCTTGCTTTACCAGGGATTTATGGTCCTTGACAAAGTCACCTGTTTCTTTCAAAAATGCTTGTTCAAAATGAATTACCCTCGCACTGACATGATTTAGCGGAGGGGCAATTTGAGTTTCAAAAACCTTTTTCATTTCATCATCAAAACTAGAAAACCAGATGTTAGTTGTAATATTGGTTTTAGATTTAACAATCTTTTGAAGTCTCCCAATTCTAGTTTTAACATCATCTAAAATGCTTCTAGCATCAATTGTGTTAAAAGGATTGTTTGAAGACATTTGTTCCATGTTCGAAAGTGATTTTGAGACAACAATTGGTTTTGAAACTGGTTTTGAAACAGGTTTTGACTCATTGTTTGAAACATAGGGTGTTATGGAAAACTTTGACTTTTCTTTTTGGGGAACAAATTGAATTCCAGAAATTTTTTTAAGTTTGTTGTATTTGATTGGTTTTATTTCTGGGTTCTTTTGTTTTATTTTTGTTCTACTCTCGTCAATGAGTTCTAACGTTTCATGAGAATCACGAACTTGTACGGGTTCATGTTTATCTAACAAAGCTTTTCCATTATACAAAATGATGCCTGTTCTTTCTCGAGCTTTCTGAGTGCACAAGGAGGTTTCTTACCAAGAGCCATTTTTTGAGTTGTATGAAAATACGGGTTTGTTTGATTTGTTAAAATATTGGTTGTTTGAGTTTGAATGACCGTTGTAACAAGCAAATTTTCCAATTTGTTGATTTTTCATTTTTCTCAAGAATTTCATCAAGAAGAGAATCTTCGCTTTTGAAAAGATAATCAATCGTTTCTTCTCTTTTTCAAGATCGTAATAAGTTGCTTTTTATTTAGAAAGTTGGTTTTAAGATCAGAAATTTCCTCGTTTAAAGACTTTATTTTTAAGTTCAAATTAACATCAAGTGTGTTATACTTGATTTGCAATTGTTTTTCTTTTAAAACGGAATTTCGATAACCAATTTCTAATTCTGACTCTTTGTTTTTGTGAAATTCAATAGCTTTTGCATTCTCCTTGTACCTCTCAAGCTCAGCGGTCAATTTATCATTCACGGCCTTAACATCGCGATTGACCTTTTTAACTTTCTCAATCTCAATACCACGATTATTAATTAATGTTTCAAAGAGAGCACGTGTTTCCTCATCATTAGCACCATTCTGTTCAACTAAACCTCCATTAGGATCCATATATGGAGTTTCAGAGTTAACATTGCTATTAACTTGCTCCCCCACATAGTTTTAGCTTGGTTTTTGATTCGTGTGGTTCATTCTACGCGTAAGGGTGATATTTGTTTTGGATCATCAAGTTTCAAACTTTCTTGTTATTTTGGTGATATTGACGCTATTTCATCATTAAAATCAGGTTACAAAACACTTTTGAGCATAAAAAATCAGTTTTGGTGAAAGTTGGTACTTTCTACTCTTAGTAAAACCCTATTCTTACCGTGAAGCGTAAAAGTCTACTCTGTGACACAAAGTTACGCATAAGGAATTCATCACTTGATCTTCAAAGTGTTTTTACTCGGTGTTTTCTTGCTTGGATAAGCCTGCAAAATACTTCGACTTTGGATATCTTTTACACTTGTATAAGTGTAAAGGATTTTTGGGTAAAACCCTAGTTTTACGCCTAAGCTTAATACTTACGCGTAGAAACTTCTTTGCCTAAGAATTTCCTACGCATAAGCTTTTCTTATGCCTAAGGAAATATTACGCATAAGGTTTCTACTACTAAGTCTTTAGTTTACGCCTAAGCTAAGTTTTCTCAAGTCTACGCGTAAGCTATCACTACGCGTAAACTCTTTTCTACGCGTAAGTTGGGTACTACGCGTAAGGTCTATTCTACGCATAAGCTGATTTCTACGCATAAGGTTACTTCATCAACAAACTCTAAGTTTCATTCGACTACAAAGATCCATCATCAACACAAGTTTCAAGATGTCTCAACCACCATACTCTAGCAACTTTCCTCATGAGTATCCTCAACAACAACAACAATTCTATCAACAATATCCTCCACCATCTCCACAACAATTGCAACAATTTCAACAACAATTTCAAAACTTTCCTCAAGGAGCAAACCCTCTTCCACCACAAATGGTTCAACCAAACCCTCATCAACAAGTACAACATTATACCTACTTTCAAAATCAGTATCCCTCCAAGTATGCTATGAATGTTACAACACCAAAGGAACCCTCTTGGTTTGCAAAGATGTGTGAAGCTTTAAGTAGCCAACAATCCATTCATGAAGCTGGATCCCTTGATAGACCTCGAATGCTCACTCCCGGTAACTACGATCAATGGGTGATAAGGTTCTTTAGGTTTTGTGATCTCAAGAAGCCACATGGTAAGTTTTTGAAGAAGGTCATCCTTGAAGGTCCTTTTCGGATGCCTACTATCACTATACCCGGAGATCCGAATGCTAATCCACCAAGAGAAGATGTTACTAACATTGTCGGTCTTAATCAACTTACTACTGACCAACTTCTTCACTTAGAAGCCGATGAACTTGCAATGCAATATATCCTTTTGGGATTACCCAATCCAATACTTCGTAGTGTTGATGCTTAGAAGACTGCTAAAGCAATGTGGGAGCACATTCATCTTTTAATGGAAGGCACAGAACTCAATCAAGAGGGCATGGAATCTAAAATCTACTTAGCATATGAACACTTCATGATTGAACCAGGGGAGAAATTAGAGTCATATCATCATCGGTTCTCATACATCATCAATGACTTGGATAAACATAATATCATTATGCCAAGGATTTCAATCAACACAAAGTTCCTGAGCTGTCTTGGTCCTGATTGGGAAAAGTATGTTACATTCATCCGTCAAGGGAAGAATCTTCATCAAGCTACATACGGATTGTTGTATGACTATTTGAAGCACACAAAAAGGAAGTTGACAAAGAAAGAATCATCCGTGGGGTCCCTGCTTCGCCTTTACTCCCGGATAATCAAACTCTTGCTTTGTGGGCTCAAGCATGTTATCCTCAATTCCCGACCTTGTCAACTGTCTTCACAAACCCTCCACAACCAAGCCTCAGATTACACCATATGATCCATCACAAAGAACAATCACAAGATACTCAATTGGTTCCATACAACAACAACAATGATCAAGCACTCTACAGTGAATCAAATGAGGATGTAGAAGCCTTCGATGCATTGAATCAAGGATTTGTTATGATTGCAAGAGCCTTCGGACGATTTGCTAACAAATCCAACAACGATTCGCACCTCATCAAATACAAGGAATCAAGTTGTTGTTAACAATGGAAGGGTTGAGGTTCAGAATCGTGGAAATGGTCGTCCGATGAGTAGTGGTCAAGGGTTTAATGTTAATGGAAGGAATAACATGGGTGCTCCACAACAAAGGGTTCAAGTGGTTGATCAAGGAAATGCTCGTGGGTTAATGGTCTCCAATGCTATAATGCAATGAGAAGGGTCATCGGCTAATGCATGCCCAAAGCCCAGGACAAGAGGCGCTTATCACAAATAGGTTTTACTCTTGGCTCTCAAGGATGAAGCTGGTGGAACTCTTACCAACAAGGAACAAAGCTTCATGGCTAATGCAGATTCTGATGATGACATGGAGGACTTGCAGGCTAATGCAGCTGTGATGTTAATGGTAAACATGCAAGAGCTCCACATGAGTGACACAGGCCCGGTGTATGACAACGATGGCTTGTCTCAGGTACCGGATCCAAACATTCATATACATGATCTGATATCTCCGTCAACATCTGCATCCGATGAGGCACAGAGTGTTCAACATGAGCCTTCTACATCTCATTCCGACAAAAATCAAATGGATCCCGTAGTTATATTTGACGATCAAGATGACCTTATGGTTAATATTAATAATCAAGTTGACTCCGTGGTCATATTTGAGGATCTAAATAATGACTATGTTGAGACTCAAGTTGAACAAGATGAACCTTTGTCTAATCCAGATCTTGAACTCATGACCAAATTAATTCAGACCAACCAATCTCAACTGGAAAAGTGCAATGAGATCAATAAGAAATTGCAAGAAATAATTGCACTGTTGACTAAGGATAATGAATGCTATAAGTTCCAACTCAACAATTTTCAAACTAAAGAGAAACGTGAAAAAGGTTTTGAAGTCGCATTTGCTAAATCTTACCAAAATGAAAAATCTTTGGAAAAACAGATTTGTGATCTAGTTGCATCCAAGAATGCTTTGTTGTCTCAAATAGAACAATTGATATTTGATCATAAACAACAACTTAACTCTCTCACTTCGGAAACTCAAAAAGCCAAGTCTGAGTTGTTAACTTGTCAAAAACAGTTTTGTGAGTACAAAAAGCACTCGAGAAAACAAATAGATGACTATCTTGTGGAAATTGTTGACTTACAAAACAAAATAAAAGAGTTTTGAAATGTTGTTTACAAATATGGTGAGTCAATCACAACAATTCAAAAGTTTTCTTTTAAACCAAATCCTAATGGATATGGACCAATTCTTGCTGATTACAATCCACATTTTTCACATAGAGCATTCAAACCAAATCCTCAAGTTTACAGTGCAGAACATAGAATTGATGACTCCATTATGAGTGTTGTTGAATATAATCGTATGGAGGAATTAGATGCAGAAGACGAGAGTCGGTTAAAAATGGAAAATGTTGTTTATAACAAACCATTTAACTATTCAAAAGCCATAACTTTCGTCACACAAAAGGATCATTCTAACACACCTTGGTTTATCACGCCTACTCCTGAGTCCTCTTGTAATGATGGTCCCCGACCAACTGTTGCACAAATTAATGGTCCTTTACCTTCTTTTAGTGAAATAAAGCCATTAGCTGAACGATGTCAGGTTCTAAAATACTTTGATACTTTCATGTCTGACATCAAACTTTTGAAATATGCAATTGAAGTTAATTCTGAAATAAAAGCTGAACATTTTCAATCGCCATTTGCTGGACAACAAAGGGATATTTTTCAGAAAGGGCTTTTACCACATGTTCGAAATTTAAAAATGTGTGCAATCTATTGGGAACGGAACTTCGAAGGAGATTGGGCTTATGAAAACAGTTTTCGAGAAAATAGAAACATCAATTTCAAATACTAAACGTAAAAAGAAAATGTTAAGAAATCATGTTGACCGAATCTTGGAAGATGTTATCTGGCCGATACCATAAATGTTGTGTTACTACATTCGTTGCATATGCATTTGATTATATCATTTGTTGATTCTGTTGAAAATATTGAGAATACCGATAATGTGTCAAAAATCAAGTCCTTAAAAATTGAAAATGAGCGATTGTTAAATGAGCTTTCCAATGCAAAACGTCGTCTTCAATGGTGTCAAAAAGATTGTCAAAATCGTGAGCTTGCTTTGCAAAACAAGATCAACCAGATTCGCTTCAAAATCTTTTGATCCAAACATAGAACAACGATGATGATGAAACGTGTCTTTAAAATGTCAAATTTCAAAATATGAACAAGAAATTGCCAAAGTCAAACAGAATATGGTGTCATATTTGATTTACTCAAAAGATCGTAAAGCGTCAAAAGATGTTGATGATCATCTTGCTTATACCAAAGAAGTTTTACGAAATAATGGAAACACTCGTTCTGAAAGTCAAGATTTGTTACACACTATCCATGACTTGAAAGCGGAGTTGGTGAAACTTAAGCAAGATAAGATTAGTAACACAAATGCACTTGCCCCAGGAATGTTTAAAATTGACACTAGAACGCCTAATGACAAACCACAAGATACTAATGTGGTTCCTTCCACTGAAACATGAATAGTTGCCTCTTTTCCCAACGTTAGCACTTCACAGCTTAAGAGCAAAACAATGAAGAATAGGAAGTTGCAACGTAAGAGAAGAACAATAAAGACCTCTGAAGTAGAAGAACACCTTAGGACTTTGAATAAAACTCAAGTTGCACCCACTTTAAACATTGCGTTAGACAAATGTAATAGCAAAAGTGATGTAATGAATGCTGAACCTTTAAGTACTTTGAATGTTATGTTTGAAGCATCTTGTGTTGGTTGTCGTAAAAGCATGTTTTCTGGTTGTCATGATAAATGTGTTGCTAAGTCTATATTATCTCGCAAGCGGAATAATAGAAAACGGAATACCTCTAGGCCCACTAATGCTTCTAAGTTTGTGCTAGGTAAACCGCCTTCTAGTGTTTCTGCAACTGTCATTGATGTACCCATAGGACCCACTACACCTCCTAGGAAGAACTTATCACCTAGTGCATTCACTAAGACCAAAGCAAAGATTACTTGGACTTGGCAGAGATGGTTACAAAACATACCAGGATTTAAATGGATTCCTAAAATCATTAATATGTGTGTAACTATAACGGAACCCTCTAACTCTTCGGGTTCCACCTCTACTTCTATTCCACCTGGGTCGTCTGTGTGTAATGCAGGTGATACAGATCATCCTTTGGATTGTTGATAGCGGATGTTCCGGCACATGACAGGCAATCTCAAACTGTTATCAAACTTTGTCTCAAAGTTCATTAATCACTGTCGGGTTCGAATGATCACTTCGCAGCCTATCCGGGCTACGGAGATTACATCAATGGGAACATCGAAATTAGCGAGTTTATTATGTTGAAGGTCTCACAATCTCTTTTCACCGGTCAATTTTGTGATGGACATTTGGAAGTTGCTTTCAGGGAGAAAACTTGTTTCATTCGTGATCTACAAGGAAATGATCTTATGTCTCAAAACCGCACATCAAGTCTTTACACGATCTCAATGCAAGACATGATTGCTTCATCTCCGATCTGTCTACTTTCTAAGGTAACATCTACAAAATCCTGGCTATGGTACCGCCGTCTTTCACATTTAAACTTTCAAACCATAACCAATCTTGCACGTTACAAACTTGTTGAAGGTCTCCCAAGATTTCTGTATTCTAAAGATCATCTATGCTCAGCTTGTGAACAAGGGAAAGCACTCGTGCTCACTTTCCTTCAAAGGTGGAACACAGCTCCCAAAGATGTGCTTCATCTTCTTCACATGGATTTGTGTGGCCCGGCGTGCAGTGCGACGATCAATGGCAAACACTACATTCTTGTAATTGTTGATGACTACTCAAGATGGACTTAGGTTTATTTTCTTTGAAGTAAAGATCAAGCTCCACAAATGATCATCACCTTTCTCACAAAAATTCAAGTTCAGCTCTTGAACACGACAAATCGAATGCAGACAAAGGAACTGAAATTGTGAATCAAACTCTTCGTGAATATTATGAGAAAGTGGGAATTGAGCATCAAACATCAATTGCACGGACACCAGAACAAAATGGAGTTGTTGAAAGACGAAACCGCACGTTAGTGGAAGCTGCAAGAACGATGTTGATAAATGCAAAACTTCCAGATTACTTGTGGGCTGAAGCCGTGTCAACTGCATGCTACACTCAGGACCGTTCAATGATTACTAAACGCCACAACAAAACACCTTATGAGCTTATCCATAACCGCAAACCGAATCTAAAACACTTTCATGTCTTTGGTTCTCTTTGTAACCCAAATAATGATCGTGATGAATTTGGTAAGCTCAAGGCCAAAGCTGACATTGGAGTCTTTGTTGGATACTATGAAAATTCTAAAGGATACCGGATCTGGAATCGTTGTACAAGGGAGATTATGAAAACGATTCATGTCAATTTTGAGGAGCTTACTGAAATGGCTTCTGAGCAAAATAGCTTGGAACCCGGACATAACCGTCTAAACTTCCCCCAAACCCCATCATCAGCTGAACCAAGCTTACAGCTCACTCGTCGTCAAATGGAAGCGCCTATTTGCTCCTCTGTTTAGTGATGATATTGATCAAGGTGCTCCAGATGTATCACCTATTTCCGCTGCTCAACCTGATAATCTAATACCTGATACACTTGCAACAACAACAATTGTTGAAGAAGCACCTCCAATTGATTCTACAACAACAGTCGAACAAACCGCATCCAATGATGCTGAACCAGCCGATGATCTTCAGAATCATGATGTACCTACACCCGCAGATTATGATCCAAATGCGTTCTTCAATCCTTTCGCTAATGAAACCGCCACTTCGGGTTGGGAATCATCTACAAGTCATTTGAATCCTCCAAATCTGCATAATGTATATCAACATCAACCCTCCACACATCGTTGGACTAACGACCATCCTCTTGTTAACATCATTGGAAACCCGAATCAACCGATCGTAACTAGACAACGCCTTCTTGATGACGGTGAACATTGCATTTATGCACTTACCGTTGCCAATCCAACCCAAAACATTAAAGAAGCAATGACTTACGACAACTGGATAGAATCCATGCAAGAAGAACTTAATCGTTCAACGTCTTGAAGTATGGGAATTGGTTGAAAACCAATAGGTCTATGTTATTGGTCTTAAATGGATTTGGAAAACAAGTTGATGTTGAAGTACGGTTATCGAAATAAGTCACGCCATGGTGGCTAAGGGTTATAGACAAGAAGAGGGGATTGACTTCGAGGAATCCTTCGCACCAGTTGCTAGGCTTAAGGCATGACGGATTTTTCTGGCATTCGCGGCTCACATGAATATCACGGTCTATCAAAAGGATGCCAAAACAGCTTTTCTGAATGGTAAACTGAAGGAAACGGTCTATGTTAGTCACCGAAGGATTTGTTGATCCGAGTTCCCTAATCACGTCTACAACCGAACATGGCTCTCTACGGTCTCAAACAAGCCCTCGCGTGGTACGATGAGTTGTCATCCTTTCTTCTATCCTATAATTTCGTCAAAGGATCGGTCGACCCAGCACTGTTTATACAATATCACGGGTGGTTAACCGTAATAAAAGTCAGACAGTCTAGAACCAAAGCAATTAATTCCAGGAGAGTTTAGTGTTTCCCCAGGTCGTTAAGTCCCAACGGTAAATGCGGCGATTGAATAACCAAATGTGTAGTGATCGGGTGATATTGAACAAGAAAGAGGTTATGATTGATACTAGATAACAAAGGAAAAATGAAAGAAAATTAAAAGCTAGATTATATTAAATAAACGCTATCACTATTTTTAAAATTGGATTTTCTTGATTTTCTTTTATAAATTTGAATTAAAAACTAATTTTAAACTTTAAAACTAAATTAAAATACTAAAATTATGAAATTAAAGAGGAAAATTGTGAAACTAGTTTTCAAAAATCTAAAATAACTAAAGAGAATTTTCAAAACTAATTTTGTATTTTTTTGATTTATATTCTAATTTCTATGATTTAAAAACTATTTAAAACTAATTAAATTGCTAAAAATTACTATTTAAACTAGGAAAATTATGGAAAAATATTTTTTTGGCTTTTTATATTTATCTTAATCTATGAAAATGGAAAACTTATTTTTTTGAAGATTTTCTGATTTATTTGTATTAAAAGCTATTTAAAAAGTCCTAAAAACTGATTAAAATAAAGAAAAATAGCAAACAGTACTGAAAAATTATGAAAAATTCAGGAAAAGTCTAAATTATTATTCTAAATCTATGAAAAATATAAAAAACTAGGGTTATGTGTGAGAAAATGAAACTGTAGTGGAATGGCTTATAAATAAGCACTAAAAAATAAGCTATAGACTGCCACAGAGAATCAAGTGATCACAGGACCTAACTTATGCTAAAACTACTAGAAAGCAACCTAAGTTAACCACTCTCAACCTCTGGAAAGCAGGAAACAAGCATTTGGTGTGAATTGCACTTAAAAGCCAAAACAGGCTTTACCTATTAACTTGCAACCTAAAAATAAGCTAATTGGATAAGCAAGAAACCTAAAGCCAGTTTAAGCAATCCAAACTAGACCTAGCAAGGGACTTGTAAACCAAATCTTAGCCCAAGACAAGCTCTTATGAGCTTGTTGAGAGTTCTGACAAAAATCCTGTGCACACTCAAGATACAGTATGTGCACAGGCAAATGGTACCTAGTTGAGGAGCTGATTTGAAGCTTAAAGAGATTTGGAAAATTTTCATAAAATTCAGTTTTAGAAACTAGACCAGCTCAACTTGTTAAATCCAAAATACCAAAATCTCTTAACCAAGGATTAACAAATGATAAATCTACAAAGTTTGGGCTTAAACCGGTTTGTGCAATTTGACTTTTATAGATGAAACCGAAATGTTGACTAAAATGAGATTTGAATCCAATTTTTGAAATGAGAATGATGTATTAAGCTAAAGTGAAACCAAAATAAGCTACCCTACTGAATTCTAAACACAAATCAAGCTTTTGATCTTTAAAAATTCCAAATGTGATATGCAAATGAAAACAGATTTAGAGGGATTTTGACTTTGGATGAAAACAGATGCAAGTAAATGATTGAATTGAGTCTAGTTTACCTAGAATGGACTTATACCACTGAACTATGCTTCTGAATAAGCCTATAACTTAGCTAGCTTACTTGTTCCAAAGTTTCCAACTGTTATATAAACTTAAACCTATAATCTACTTAAATCAGAGTAAACCAATGCTTAATCTTACTAATGCTAACCAACTTACAACCGAAAGTAAAGCAAACCAACACACCAAGTCTACAAGAAAACTACTAAAGCAGATATAAGCTCAAAATAGTGAAAACAAAGTTTAGATAGCTCTTACTCAAGTCCAGCAACTATAACTTGCATAAGCATTCCCAATAAACTTAAACCAATAGCAAATCCAAACCACATTAGCAATCCTACCCAATTGAAGCTTCCATTCATCAGTTTGACTTTTGTTGACCAAATGCCAACTTTGATTGAGTGGTGAGCTTACTACAAGCTATACACAAATTTCTTTAATAAGCTCACTTATGCTATAAAAAAGACTTTTGAAGCTGGATTTAGATTGTTTAAGACTGCATAAATAAAAGAAAACTTAAAAACAAGAAACTTGGATAAACTTTTAATGAGAACTTTAACTGGATTACAAACGATTAAGTAACTTAAATTCAAGTACATAGAAAGCTAAAATTACACTTTAAGACTTAAACTAAGACATTGATAATAAAAACGATTTTACAAGAAATTATAAAAATTAA
>OU343222.1:167318338-167410421 GCA_910596185.1 Chrysanthemum makinoi | reverse complement strand
CGATTTAGGTGTAACATATAGTGGGGTATAAACAATGCTCTTCATTAATATTTTAGAATCCACCGAAATATCACGAGAACCAGCTAAAAGTAAGGCTTAGAGGAGGTACTAGGGGTATCTTGTACTAAAATGAGTACATAGCAAGTGGTGTGGGTAATTACTTGTCCAATAAACTCAATAAGTAAAATAACCAACACATGCTAAAAACAATGGTTATCTTAATGTCTCTTATCATTTAGTAAATCCTAATCACAATGTGATCGTTCTAGCAATCTTTGAATGCATCACTAAAGCAAGTTCTAGAATCTATATACTACCGGTACACTCATAAGCATTAAAGGTGAATGCTTTTTCCTATATATCTAAAGGTGAATCTCACATTGTTTAGGTGAAATTTTTGAGTGGTGGGGTTTTTGTGCTAGCTATATAATTCGTATCCATAAGACGTTTTATTAAGACTAATGTTTCACTTGTAAATGTCATAGAACAAATTAAAAATTTGTGCTAAAATTATCTTTACAAGTATTTCTTTCGTTTTTTTACATATTTATGTAAGAACAAGATAAATAATAAATGCATGACTAGTCTATAAGGTGTTTCTTTTTACCCTCTCTACACTTAAATTGAACATTGTCCCCAATGTTCTAAAAGTACCAAAATTGATAAAGGAAAAATAAAAAAGATGCAAGAAACTAGTACTCCCCTGATTAGCTCGGTATGAATGGAAAATAGAAATACGGTCAAATTCTCCTCCAAGAAGATACGATAGTCATATAATATGCTTCTTGTCCAATATAACCTGTAATTTTAAGAAAACAAACACGAAACCTCTTATAAAATCGACGGTAAATATTATATATATGATTAAACTAAACTAGAAATAAAATAAAATATAATACTTGCAAAATAAATCTTTACGAAATCTAAAAATTTAAAAATTATGGAAATTTTCAAAAATAAAATTTAACATAAAAAAAAATCTTGAAAAAATAAGTGCTACAATACATGAAATCGTCACTCAGAGTTGGTGACGCCGTCAGAGTAATCTGACAAATTTTTTCGTTTTGTTTTCTGGAAAAAATTTTGAAAAAATCCAACTTTTAAAACCTGTAAATTCCTTATAAAATGTTTATCTTGACTCGATACAAGATTCTGACTCAAACAAACACGCAAACAAGATAGAATATAAGCTAATTATAAATTGTAAATTTCTCATGTTCGAATTTCGTCACTCATCTTTTTGTAAAATACCTTTATATGCAATTAAGACGATGTCAAAAACAAAATGAAGCATTTTCACAAATTATTCGAAACATGAAAATTAAACAATTATAATTAAGCATATACGACACAAACAATACTAATAATGAGAAACATCAAATAAATAAACATGGTTGCTTCCAACGAGTGTTTTCTTTATTTAAGATTCGTATAGCTATAAAGCATGCCCTATTACGTGACTCCATCCTCCATCAGATTCTCACTATCACCTTTTTCAATTTCAAAATCTCCTCCAAAGTGTAGGTATTTTTGGATCAGAAAGTGTTAAATCATTCTTTCTATATTTGGAACTTAGCTTAGAAACATCTTTGAAAAATCCACATGATAAATAGAGAGGGATTTTACACCCTCTTCTAATGTTACATTGCTAAGCACAAGTTATGATCCTAGTCTATCTTGACTATCTCGGCTTAATTCGATAAAATCAGGGGACTTATAAGGTGTTTGATAGCTAACTTCCCTAATTCCATCAGTAAAAGTCATTATTCTATCTCTTTCATCCACAATTAAGTTAGTGATCAAACCAAAAGGTCTTCCAAAAACTACTTGAGATAACCTATGGTCAGTGATATCCTCAATGTCTTCCAAAATCATAAAACCTATTGAAAACATCATATTTCCTACAAATACATGCACATCATTGTCTTTACGAACAACATTTAATCCTTTGTATTCAAATCTCCAAGAACAAATAGTATTATAGTGAAACAAAGACATAACATTCATTGGTAAACCCACGTCTATATAAGCATTGTAGAAATATTTGTGATCAATCATACAAGGTATTTTAAGTTTGTGGGGGTCATAACTTTGTATCTTACAAGGATTTCTTAACCCTAGCTCCTCCATGTTACTAACTACCCAATCATAGTCTGACTCATCACTCGAATCTAGAGTGGACTCTATTTCATTATCCTTTTCGTCCTACACTTCTTCTTCCTTACTTAGTTCTTCTACAACCTCACATTGCTTCTTCTCGGGATTCTTAAATGGGGGGAATTAAAGTGATAGTGTTAACAAAATGAATATGTTTTGAGGAAGAGGGGTCTTGTATTTCCTTCCCCTTTAATGATGAATGCTAGGGTCCTTTATTTTTAGACTAGAGGATATTTCATTAATGGAAAGGTTGGACAAAACAACATTAACTTTATTTGCATACTTTGCGACACTATTAGTTGAGGTATTCACCACTCGATTGTTAAGAGCATTTAAAAGATTGCCAATTTTATTGTTCACCTTGTTTTGTTGTTGTTTGAAATCATTCTCAAATTTAGACAATTGAGCTTCTTGGGATGACATAAAATTATACATCAGTCCTTCTAAACGTTGTTGATTTTGAGAAGGGTTATAAAGATTTTTGTTGGATGAATTGTAGTATTGAGACCTAGAATTTGGTTGAGAGTCATTTGTCGAGATGGTTCGAGTTTGAATCCATTTGAAGTTTGGTTGGTCCTTCCAAGATCCATTAGCTTCATTGAAATTTCTAGGTCCGGGATTGGTAGTGAACCACTTTCCTCCCACTTCGTTGGTACGCGAGGATGCATAATCCATAAAAGCTTGCTCGAGATTTTTCATGCAATCACGAGTGTCATGCAGACCACTACATATTGCCTTGACCGTTTTGCTTGAAAGCTCACGAGGTCATTCCAACTTTCGTTGTCATAGAGGGTGAGATCCTCTATAATGTCCCATGAGTCTTTCGCATTCTTGTTACGAAGCTTACCACCGGCCACATGGTCAATGGCATGCTTTCTGGAGTAGTTGACATGATCATAGAAAATTTGGAGTTTGAGCCAAAGATCAGTGCCATGATGAGGGACCTTTTGGAGTAAGTCCTTGAAACGAGTCCACGAATCGTAAAGACTTTCACCTTGATGTTGTTGGAACATCAAAACGTCATTCCTTAACTTGGTAATTATCTTCGGTAGGAAAAATTGTGGGAGGAAACAAGAAGTGATATTATCCCAAGTCGAGATGGATCCCGCAGGTAGACACTCAAGCCAATTGCTAGCTTGATCACGTAAAGAGAATTGGAAGAGACAAAAGTGTGTCGTCTCCTGAGTGGAACCGTTAAGGTCAATAGAATCTACGATTTTAAGAAAGTCCTTAAGGTATTTATTTGGATCTTAGGAATGAAGTCCATGGAATGTACATCCATTTTGCACCAACCGGATGGTGTCGGATCGCAAGGTAGACACATTGGCTTCTCGGGGAAGCTCAATAATGTTACGCTAGCCCTCATGGCTAGGTTTGGAGTACTTACCAAAAGTACGGGCTCTAGGTAGGTTGGTAGGTCTTGGTTAAAGGGTTGGTATAGTGGGTCTTGGTTTGGTGGATCTTGGTTAAAAGGAATATCATTCACATGATGGCAAACGATAATATTACAAACAAAAGAACAAAGAAAAGAAGACGCTAGAAATCTATAAAATAAAAAGAAAAATCTCACTTGATATAGGAATCTAGTAAGTAGACCTAAACGAAATAGATATCAAAATCCAAACTATTCCCCAGCAACGGCGCCAAAAACTTGATGCGGATTATGCAAAACACAAGAAGTTTTACAATCCTCCTAGGCAAAGTACCTAACCGTTGTAGTGTAGTATAGGTAACCCACGGGGGATTGATTGTTCTTAAGGGGAATAGTGAGGTAGGCTCTAATTGTATGTCGAATTAGGTCTAAAGGTTGAGGGAAGATTATTTTTGTTCTTTTATGTTTATAAGAAAGCAAGTAAAATTTTGGGTTTGAAGAGTTTGGTTTTAAGACTAATAAATAAACTAAATCTAATCTAAATACAAGGAAAATTAAATCGGTGAACTTCAAGTATGATGAAAGTGTATTTACTTAGAATTCCACTATTCCCTATTTATCTTTTATTGATTAGTCGAATTGTCACGTCCTTGTTTTGATTAGCGCATTGTATTCCTTAATACCTACTGAGGGTTGGTCATTCCCTAACTCCTATGAATTCCGCCTAAATGGGTGGCGCCTAAGAATGCCTTTCCCATCTTTCGCGTTGCAACGAAGAATTTACACATTAAATACAATGAATATCAAGTTAACTATTTATTAACTAACGTTTTAGTGGACATTCAATCTAGTATAATTTGACCAAGCCAGTTTTCCAACTCCTAACGCAAATCAACTAATCAAACAAGAGATGACATACAATAATCAATAACTAGGTTTCATGTAATCCTAAGCAAATACTATTAAGTTTATGCTAGAATAGTAATGAAAAGAAAAGCAAATAAAAAATCAGACAATGACAAGTAAACATAATTGAATGATTGATTAAATAACTTATTTTCTCAATAGATTAAAGTATTCGTGTCCAAAAGTCCTAGAAAAACACTTAAAACACCTAGGGTTCGGACCTCCAAAGTTGCACACTTATAATTAAAACAATGCGAAAATATGTGTATATAGTTTTACAAACGTGACAGCGTCACTTGTTACTTGTGGCTCCATTAGTTCTCTATTGCATCGACTTAGTTGTGGCGGCGTCACTTAGGGATTGTGACGTCGTCAACCTTCATCTTTTTAGTATTGACACTGTCACCTCGAGGCCGTCTCAGGAGTCTGAGTGGTCACAACATCTTCAAGCGACGATGTCACGTTGTATTCGTGACGCCGTCACACCTCATTTTATGACGGTTTTTCCGGGTGTTGTCGTTTTCTTCATTTTCTCGTCCAATCAAGCCCAAAATGCATCCTTTTATAGCATTTGCTTTCCACGTACCTAAAAAACTCAAATAGAAACGATTTAGGGATAAATTATCAAATATGTACGAATTTTGGCTTCCCTTAAAACGATAAAATTATACATCATCACCATGTTAGCATGCTTTATGGATTAGAGAATTATTATGTTTCGGAAATAATGAAGTCATGTTTATAGATTATGAGTTGTTCTTAATTAATGAAGATGATGATGTTTAATTTATACACATAAAGGGTGTTTGGCACAAGGCCAAAATAGTGCTTAAATTAGTAAAATTGCTTATATACAAGTTGTAAAATGATCCTAACACGTTTAATAAGCTGAAATATAAGTTTGGTAAATAATAGAATAGCTTATGGTTGGTTTTGGGTCGTTTTAGTGATATATGAATTTAGGACACCAATTTGTGTAGAAATTGGGTCAACTTTTAAAGGTCATAGAGAACTAACCGTTTTTTGGATTGAATTGAGGTAAAAATTAAAATTGCAACCCTTAAAGTCTACTTCATTTGTTATGCTTTAAGGTTTGGCTAGTTCAGTAGTTAGATTGGTGTAAAATGCGAATTAGTGCAGTAAGGTCAGATTTTGAAAAGATGCAGCAACCAGAAATTTAAAAATTCATACCGGATCAACCATAGCTCCGTTGGGAATGTGTCATACCTTTTCGAAAATCCAAAAGAGTCTATATTCATAGAAAATTAGCCTCGTGAGCTTATTCAAAAGTTAAGTCAATTAAAAATGGGAAAGTGTATGTTGTTGTAGAATTGACAGCATGTTTTAGTTATGTGTTTTTATGTCTAAGTGTTGTAATGTGTTAATGCATGTTCGGGTAGTTTATAGTTTATGTTTTCAGCGTATATATGTTCATTTTTATGTGTTAGATATGTGTTAATAGTTTATGTGTGCATCTATCATGATTTAGGTGCTCGAGGCGTTTTTAAAATCATTTATCTTGCATTATACGGCCCAGGTGAGTAACGGATTATTAGCTTCATGTTATTAGACATAACGTGATGTTAGAACATGTGTATTATTCGGGTATAGCTAAAAATAAACCATGATTAGGATGCTCACAATAAGCATCATTTGTCAAGTCTAGGGGTGCCTAAGAAACACACCAAAAAGTCATGTAGCGTGCCTAAGAAGTACACGATATAGAACTCCCACAGAAGCATCCTTTGTGGATGACCCATGCTTATTGTGGTGTTTACATCTGATGCGGATGATTTATGTTTAGAACTAGCATGCCAAGTATATGTGATCAAGCATCCTTTGTGGGTGACTCGAGCATAGATCAGCATAATGACAAGTTAGAAACCCCAAGAAGAGTACTCGTTGGTTAAAGAAGTTCTTGCTTATAGAAAGACGACTAAGTATCATCTAGTCAGAAGCACATGCTCAGACATTATGTAGAGATCATGAACTTTAGAACCAAGATCATATTTATGCCTTGTACAAGTAATAAGAGAGCTACAAGTCGTACCTTTCATAACATGTTGTAGACTATTATGTTTAGAATTGCAAGTATTAATTATATTAGTTTCGTTTACTCACTAAGTTGCAAGGACTTACCGTTCTCAGTTTCATATTTTGCAGGTTTGTTAGATGAGACCAAGCTATGTGTTAAGTAGGGCGTAATGGGTCAAAACGGTGTAGCTCGCGGGTTAGGTAACGAGCTTCTCATTCCCATCATTTGTTATAGTCAATGATATGTACGTTTATAGCTACAGGTTTTAAAGGGGCGTTTGGAATAAGCCCGTTTTATATAGAAACTTACGCTTCCGCGTTATTTTATGATGTATCCAGTATTTTGATATAAGCGTAAACGAATCATGTTTTCAGATTTCATGTTTTACGGATAAGCAGAAATGTGTTGTACAAAAAAACATAGAATAAGTTTTTTATTTTTTTATTTATTTATTATTTTTTTTTTTAAGGACTGCAAGATTACGATCGTTTCAAGTTGGTATCAAAGTGATGGTTTGAGAGATTTAAGTATCCACCATTAGTAGGGGATGCTTAGACTTGAATCAATTGCTCGATATTTCATATAGAATTAGTTGCATCGATTATTTATATGTTTATCTGTATATAGTTCATGTTTATCAGTTACATAGTTTATGTTTAGCGTTGCATACCAGATTATGTGAATCGTTTATGGTCATGTAGTGAATAGCATGTTTGTAGATCTCAGATAAGGATTTAGACCAAGAATCAGATATTCACTACATAATATAGAATCAGTATGCATTGACAGCATAGTTTTGTAACTTGGGGTAGATTATATGATGCGATAAGTTCATGTTTATATGATGTGATTATTATGACACCTGATCAATGTAATAATATTTACATGATATGGCATGAAGTTATTGAGATCATGAAATGTCCTGGGAAACTTACTGGAACGCTTATCTGTTAAATGTTTATATGTTGCATTATAATCATGTATTTTAGTATGTTCAAAATTGAATCAATATTCAGGAAGATTACGGTATTGAAATGACTCAGAATATGACAGAACAAATACAGGTCATAAGTTTCAATATTCCCAGAGTTGATCAAGCTACGAGAAAAGGATTATGGAATGGAGCAAAGACAAATCTCATAGTTTAGATAATCACAAGAAAAAATTTCAACACGAGCACATGTACGCTAAATTAATCATGTAGATATGTTGGTGCAACATTGACTAAGTCTCCTTATGTTTTAACGACGACAAATAAACCTTCCCAACACATAAAATCACAAACGATAGTCAAAAATCGAACCGGGCCATAACTGATCCTGGCCCGCTGCTGACGCCCACATCGGCACCCTCCCCCCCTTCCTCTTACGAATTGTTGTTGAAGATAAACTGTGATGCTGCTTTTAAAGACTATAAAGCTGCTTATGATGTTACTGTTCGAGATTCTGTTAGCTCCCTCATTCGTGTATACGGTAAGTCATTTTTGCCACATCTCTTGTACATGGTTAAGTTATCGCTATTCATTATGCATGTTATTTAGCATATAATCAACGGTGGCGTGGTACTATTCTGGAATCAGACTCTCAAACGGCGTTATCTTTATCGTCTTCGAAAATTGTCCCACCTCTAAGCCTAAAGGTGCTTTTATTGATTACATTCGTACTTGGTCGAAGAACTTGCAACTTTACTTCTCGTGGGTTAATCAAGTGGCTTATTGGACAGCTAAATTTGCACTTTCTTCGAATCAATATACGTGGAATGTTTCTTTTTCATATTAACTTACCTCGCTTGCTAAGGGTGATTTGTATATATCATAGTTTCAGCTTTATAAATGGTCTTTCTTTAATAAAAAAGGAAAATGATAAATGGACCTAACTAAAGAGGCCTAAAAAGAGACCTAATGCATAAATGAATTGTACAGTAAAAGGAGACCTAATGCATAAATGAATTGTACAGTACTGTTACTGTACAATTCATTTATGCATTAGATCTCCTTTTAGGCCTCTTTAGTTAGGCCCATGTATCAAAGCTCAATAAAATAATAATAAAAAATGTCACATCTGAAACCTAAAAAGTTGAAAGACCAAATGATTTGTGGCTTTAATTTTACATATACCAAATTATGCTTATTTATTTTGACATAAATACCACCGTATTCGATAAACTTATGCATTTAACATAAACACCACGTATTCGATAAACTTATGCATTTAACAAAGAGACAAAAATCGACAACTCCCCCAGCGCAAAGCGTGGGCGCCTACCTCCCTTGTTTACATATATTTGAGTGAATCATATGATTTGATAGGAACAGGGAGAAGCAATTAATGTGTGGGACAAAGGTGGGTAGTTACTAAACATAGCATATGATTCCACATGATTCAATGCCCGTCTATTCTAATAAAAAAAAGTGGATCAAATCTCTTTACAAGATTTTTATGTCCAAAAGAACAAAGCCCACTTTGTTTTCAGAAAACAAAACACAAAACATGTTACACCAACATCCCAAGTACATGTCACCTTTTTATCTTCCATCTCATCAAACTCATGCCTTAATTTCAGGGTCACAATCACCTCTATTAGCAAAAAAAACATACCCATAATACAACTTAAGCACCCTGCTTTAGACAATTTGATCATTTTATCATATTATATATCACCCTCAGGTAATCTTAGCCAAAACATCTCATAGATTTTCGAGTAGCTAGAACATTAATGTTGAAGTCTATCTTGGGGGTATTATAAGCTTAGTTTTAATTATAGACCTGTTTCCTGTGAACCATTTGGGATCATGGTTTGTACCAGACACTTCAATGTTTCAACTTATATCCAGGAAGTAGTCGTTAAAAAAGCTTTCACAAGACAGGACTACTTGATAAGGCTTGTGTAAACTTGCTAGGCATAAGCTATAACAGGCTGTAACTGTAGTAGTACATCTAACAATCTAAACAGACTAAGATGTAAGTTCTTTGAGGTTCGGGGTTGCCAAGCTAGATCACATCCCCTCAAAAGATATACACCAAAAAAAGGGTTTGACAGTCAAACATCTCTAAGACCCTTTAACGACATGTGAAAAAAAAAAAAAAAAAAAAAAAAAAAAAAAAAAAGAGAGAGATACTCCCAAATTACTGGCATCAATTTCATTTACTTGTGACAATGAACTAAGAACATTACAACTTAAAATCACCAAGACAAATCACAATCTTCTTTGGCAATCTCAATATACAAACCGCTATGATCACATATTCACAAGAAAGAATAATGGAGTTCTGACTTCTAAGAGTTCAGCAACACCTCATAGGTTTATATGACATGCACATAAAGGCAAAGAAAAAAAGAGACCAAACCTCAGTCAAATTCAAACAAACTGCTTTCAATAAATACAGTGAAGCAAGCCAGCTAGAGGTCAAAACAAACATATTAAATGCAGCTAGAATCAAACTTATACTATGATACTATGAACATCAGCTCATACATGGTACACAAATCAAATGACAAAGCACGTTGGATTTAGTTAGAAGGTTTGACTCACCAACCTGTAAAATGATGCAACTACACAACTGCACCCAACTTCCAGCTCAATCTTGCTATAAACTTGCATCAATAAGCAAATAAAATGCACAATGTTATAAGGAATTCAAAGAGTTTCGAAGACGCCATGTTTCACTCCCTACTGCCAAGTCTGGTATTTTGCAAGAAAAAAAAGTGATTCTATACTCCATTTACTGGGCGCAATATAATTGGACTACAAAATTTATGTATACAATCAACTGGTCACATAATGTACCTCAAGCCCGCACACATGCAGCTACCACAAGACCGCCAATGATGCTTTGCTATTTTGTCAGCCAGTATATCAGAATCAAAAAAGTGCACACAGAGGCAACTAAAGAAAGAATTATGGTGTCCATTGACTTCTTTTTGTTGATCGCCGATATAATACTATTCACCTGCAACACCACAGCATCGAAAAAGGTTTGATGAACTTTGGATTAATATTAAGAAATGTGTCATGAACATACTGAAGGTATCAACTTGTTCAATACATTGAAGGAAACACTCCTACTTGCTCATTTGTTATTAATAATAGTGTATATTAATTTTAGGTCACCCTAAATGAGTTGTTTAGAAAGTTACAAATGGATGTGAAAATGTTACTGACGTATTCAGATTAAGCTAGAATAAGAATGGTATCTTTAAATAACAATCAATTGAAATGGTTTACTTACAGTTGGGAGACGACTGCTAACGTTGCTAAGTTTTGAATTAACACCTCTAAACGTTGAGCGCTGAAACACAAGCGAACCAAGCGTATCTTGTGCTTGGGATATTACACCGTCCATCTACATCAAAATGTAATTTTTTGATAAACCAATGAGGATAAGCTCAATCATTTAAACAAACAAGCAATCGAGCAGATAAGAGTCTGAAATCCATTTGGGTAAGTTCAAAATAATTAAACAATAAATTTAGATACAGCATTATATATAGAGAGATAGAAAAAGGCCATTCACGGAACTTTCTTGAACCAGAGGTTAATCTTCTTATCCCATAGAGGGATATTCAAACTTCAACTTCCACAAAGGGTTCTAACAATGGTCACCTAACTGTTTCAAACAGTTAGACTGTTTACTTGGCAAAGTAGAAGTTATCTATCTCCCTTATCGCTTCGATTGACAATTAATTGTAGAATTAACCTTTTTGGCAAATTAACCATCATGCAAATGGTTGTGTCACCGGTGTTTCATATAGGAAATTCGCAGTTGCTCCCAAGTAAATGTATCAGGGAAGCAACGAAATTAGTCCTTTAGTGAAGTAATATAATCAAGGTAAAATATTTTCATAATTAAAAAGAAGAGTAAATTGCTTATGTTTCTAAAGCTACTTAATCTCACATAGGTGATTAAACATTTAGAGTTGAGACTTGAAAGTTCAATTTTGGGTCAATTAGAAGTTTTTATCTTCTCAGGCGGTTTATGGCTATAGGTCATCAAGATTACGCGTGATATTTAAATTAATTTCATTTAATATATTAGCAGTTAGAGATAATTGTTATTTTTATTGTAAGAAGGTTCTATGAATGGGCATTGGTCACTGCTGCATTTGTATCCGAAAATAGATAAGATTATGCCAATAGCGACAAAAAAACAATCCAATGATCTATGAGCAGATGAGTTCTAAACTAAAATCTTATTTATGTCATCAAAATAAATATCATATTAGCATTCAAGCCATGTTGTTCGGGTTATTGATGAAGAGATCACTCAACTGCCTAATTCCACATACATTTTTTCAGCACTGTTTTTTAACATCTTGTTCTACACATACAGAGCTTTACACATAAAATACTTAGAATAAAATACACTCAATGCCACAATTCTAAACAAGAAACATATTCTATAAAGATTTTGGAAAAACATATTGGCTTCAAAACGCACCTGCCCTGTATTTCTCATAATAGTAGCACGTTCCTTAAGAAGACACTGCTCATGGGACCCACCGCCCTCTTCTATATCTAATCTTGCTCTGTCAAACTCCCTGAAATCTTCAAGCAGTGATGCATGCTCTCTCTTGGCCCTAAGGCTAGAACGGAGCCGGTTGAACTCCTACAATCAACCAAATTTAATATGAACTGGTAGGAAAAGCAGTTGCAGTTAAGGAGTATGAGTTCCATGATGGAATTTATTAGATAAAAAATTTGATGAAAGATATAGAAGGTGATCTTAGTGATTCTTTGATACTTTGGCAACAAAAGAGAGACTATCTATTTGGGGGCACAAAAACTCTTCCCCTTCATCGTTTCCAGTGACAACAAATAAATAAATAATGAAGAGTTTGCAGTTACTTCATGTAAGTGTTTACTCACATATCCAAGTGTTAGGCGGGAAGAAAAGAAAATTAAAACCAATATGATAAAAGCATGCGACAGATGTTCTCAAGTGAGAAGTGACCAAAGTAATATGCAAGACAGGAAAACCTTAAAGATAAAGGTCCAGGTATTGGAAGTTGTGTACGTATCATCTTTCTGAATATCACATTATCACATACATTCAATGTTAGGATGATAACATCTTCTCATGAGAAACAAAAGATTTAGATAGCAAGAATCAGAGGGCCAATTAAAGATTCTAGGAGTGTTATTCCTTCCCTTTAGCTGATTTTCCTTCCATGGGAAGGAGCTCAATCCATCATGGAATGGAATAAAAAACTACTAGATATAACTGACTTATTTACATAAGCTTTAATAAGATAATTCCTTCCATGATATTTTAAATAGTTGAATTAAATTTTATTCCAAATAGGCTTTTCATTTGGGTTTTAATGAGACTTTAGTGGCGTTTTATTATGGTTAATCTGTATGATGTATATATAAGAACTCCAATAACTTTTATAAAATAATGTATAATGTAGAGAGATAAATATTAAATATTTCCTAATAAATAAATATAATACTAAATTCCATTTCATTGCTAAAGGTTAACCAAAACATGATAATGAAATTCAATTATCTAATCCATTACCTTGTCAATACCATTACCTCATTCATCCCATTCCTTTTTAATTCCATTCCAACTAAACAAAGAGACCCTCAGAGGGTTAGACTAACAATTTCCATTATTTGTCTAGCATAAATCATAGGACAGAGCAATTGGACGTAACCAAACTTATTATTCTAGTAAGTTACTAGCAATGCTTAGCCTTCAGCTTCACCTTATACTTTATTTGTTTTGTCATTATTTACAA
Organism: Chrysanthemum makinoi; assembly: GCA_910596185.1. NCBI lineage: Eukaryota > Viridiplantae > Streptophyta > Magnoliopsida > Asterales > Asteraceae > Chrysanthemum > Chrysanthemum makinoi. Next base: position 167,397,207 of record OU343222.1, on the reverse strand, counting down.
GTTGGACACTTTTCTGAACTTCCAGAACAACTAAATTGGTACTTTAAAATGCTAAATAAAAGGCCTCTTAAATGTGCAAGTGTTGGCATACAAAATAATACCATGTTACGGCTGGGCTTTAATAACATACTAACATCCAGATAACAGCTATACAGATATAGGGCAGAAATACATATATTAAAAATTCTCAAAATTAATTGATGGGCAAGTCATCCTATGTCAAAGTATCGCATTCAAACTTTTAAGCAATTCTTACACATTGAGCTTTTCTTGCAAATGCATTCGTTTAGAAAATTCTCTGTTTCTGTTTGGCTATGATGGGCTCTGGTAGCAATCAGAAACGTTATTGTGTTAGTTTCAGGAAGTGATGGATTCTCCCAAGAGTTTGACTCCGTAACATAAGACTATAGCTAATGGTGACCAAAACCCCACAAACCTGACCATGCGGTCACCATTAACATCAGTCTAAGAGTTTGGTAATTCTGCCCATGCAAAAGCTTATCTGTCTTGCAGAGATCAAAAGGTGGTCAAAACTCACAGCAAATTCCGGAAATCCAGGATATCCACCTATTTTAGCTTTTAGCCTTTCTTTATTAACTGTTCCTAGTGTCAATGTTTTTCCTTCTTGTTTGGAGACAAACTACAGAAAACTTATTTTCATTCCGCACCACCTATTGCTCATCTACTTTTAGCAAACTATGAGAACAGCAACTATTATTCAATGTGGAGGACTAAAGCAATGTTTCTGAGTTCTTATACATATAGCATAATTAAGAACTCCTAAATGAAATTCATAACGTTATATATAAATTGATACTATAATTAATAAATAACCAAATCATATATGCACTATCAGAAACTTTAATTTAACAATTTGGGTATCGGGAAAGTAGTCAAAATCGGATGATTCGCGTTACGATTTGACTCATATGGGCCAAGTTTGAATAAGTCTTAAGTAGCGACACTCAATAAACTAACTCTCACAAGTACCTCATACACACATGACTCATACCTTGTTAGACTCCATAATGGGCCTACTTGAAATAAGTTTTAAACAAAGAGACTCAGTAAACTAAAACTCAGAAATCCCACAAATACATATGACTCATACCTTGCTGTCTATTTATTGAGCAACAAGTCAACTCAACTCAGATAATTCTAGAAAATTAAGCATATTTCCAGGAGGCATCTTCACTGATTCATATTAATTACATCCTCACAGACTCATATTTACTGACATCTTCATAAATTTTCTTCTATATCTTAATCTTTAAACATTCATATTCATCTACACTCTTCATGTTTATATCCATACAAATATTCCTCTTGCAACTGTTCCTAATAAGTTTCAGCTTATTAATCCTGATATTTTTCAACTTATTGCTCGTGTTCTCTATATTGTTCATACTAGCAGGGTACCCGCGCAATGCGGCGGCGGGTACCCTATGACTAAATATTGTGACTAAAGTAACTGTTTTTTTAACAATTTCTTTACGTATTTTAATTCCAGTGAACTACGTATTTTAATTTATTACATTTTTATATAATAAATGTACGAATTTCATCGAATATTTTAACTCTTTAACCGTTGACAATGTTTTTTATTTATACAATTGTAATAATAAATAATTTAGTAAGCAACGTTTTTTCGTTGTTTAAAATAACTACATGATTTATATAAAGTTAAGCTTTATGGATATGGTGTTCAAAAAATAGTAAATCAAAACACCAAACCGACTTGCTCAATCTAAAACCGCAAAAACCGATCATTAATAAACCGAAACCAAGCTTATAGGTTTTAAGATTCAGACATTTGAAATAATCAACCCCGCAAAAATTAAGAGTCCAAAATACACCGTTAGTCCATAATTGCATTTATCCCCAATATTACCATTAACCATATAATATATTAAAAGTTAGCCTAATTCAAAAAGTTTACTAATTTTCAAATATTAAACATTTTAGCACCAACAATTTTTAGATATTATGGGAATTCTTAACAATATTGGGATAAGCCCATAATCAAAGTTGTTAACTCTAAGGATAGAAGATGTTATCCGTGATTTTGTGCAACCATCACTTCTTACACATTTCTTGTGCAGTCACACACAAGCCGCTCCACTCTTCTTTCTTTTTGCAACCAAAACGCACAAACAAGCACCAAACATATATCTTCCAAAAAATAATACTTCTTGTCTTAATAATCTATCCATCACCCTTATAACTCACAAACAAAAGACATAACAAAACCTTTTTTTTTCTTTTTCTGTTTATAACGACACACAAAGCAAGAGATACGAACCCTTTTCTTGATTCTGTTTCACGAACACAAATGCATACCCAAGCTACTCTCTTAGTTGGCTTCAAGATTTGTGAAAGGTCTCGGGTAGGTTGTTTGTTATTTTGTTTTTCTTTTTTGTAGATCGATGATGGGTATGTTCAATTTTAAATTAAATCTTAAGAAGATTGCAAACAAAGTTTGAACTTATCTGAGATCTTGTTTAATATTTATTTATCGTTGAGTCTTGGTTGGAGATGGATGTTGATTGTGGTTTCTTGAGGAGGATGAGACATAGGATAGACATGTTTGTTGTTGTTGTTAGATGTGAGGTGAAATGGTGGTTCGAGTCATCTTTGTGTTTCATCTTTATTTCCTTTTCAGTTTAAACCGAATAAAAAAAATGAATGAAAACCAAGTAGTATAGAATTGTACATTTGTGTGTACATTGTACTTAGTGATTTGTATTTATTGGTGAAAGGGTGTATTAATTGTAAGTAAGAAATAGTGTTTTAAGATGACAATTATTTGTGCTTAACATACTTGTAATTTATGTTTGGTGAGTTGTATTTGCTTAAAATTGCATTAATGGTGGTCTTAAAAATTAAATAGGAGAGAAGGTCATCCATGCATTATAAGTAGTATAGATATAGATATAGATATAAATATAGATATAGATATAGATAGAGTCATAAAGAATTGAGTGTTTGCATTTGTAACATAAGAAGTCTTTCTGAAAATTGGTAACTTGTAGGCCGTGTACACTATATGGATCTACAATGCCCATTGCCCAGTCTCCGATGCCCCCCAAACCTTGACTAAGTCCTTCACTGCAAGTTTTTATTCATGCCTGGTGGATATGTTTTTATTTAGCAATTTATTAATTTATTAATCTACATATAATGTTTAATTGTATAGATCTTATTAAGGATCTCTAAAATAAATTATATGTCTAAAAATATGAAGACGTTGTTTTAGGCGGTGAACTTATACATTGTACTATATTATGTATGTATATCGTGACTCTTACAAGCAAGTAACGCCTGAAATTTAGGATTTCGATTCACTAGTCAACATTATGAACGGGCGAGACTAGTAATGGCCTTTTTTTCTATAGATGCACACAACCTACAAATTACCAATTTTCAAGAGGAATTGTTTCAAAGGCAAACACTCAGCCTTTAAGACACTGATAGAACTACATAAAAATCATCAATGATATGCTAGAAAACAATGCCCATTGCCCAGTCTTCGATGCCCCCCAAACCTTGACTAAGTCCTTCACTGCAAGTTTTTATTCATGCCTGGTGGATATGTTTTTATTTAGCAATTTATTAATTTATTAATCTACATATAATGTTTAATTGTATAGATCTTATTAAGGATCTCTAAAATAAATTATATGTCTAAAAATATGAAGACGTTTTAGCGGTCTAACTTATACATTATGTACTATATTATGTATGTATATCGTGACTCTTACAAGCAAGTAACGCCTGAAATTTAGGATTTCGATTCACTAGTCAACAAGTATGAACGGGCGAGACTAGGGAATGGCCTTTTATTCCTATAGATGCACACAACCTACAAATTACCAATTTTCAAGAGGAATTGTTTCAAAGGCAAACACTCAGCCTTTAAGACACTGATAGAACTAAATAGAAATCATCAATGATATGCTAGAAAACAACGAGAACCGAAAAGATGAATATATTTTATTTTATTTTTGTGTGTGAAGATGAAGAATGTTAACTAATATGAAAATAAGAATATGAAGATATAGAAGAATATGAACCCATGAAGATGAATATTATATGAATCTAAGAAGAAGCAAATGAATATGGACATGAATCAGTAAAGATGAAAATGAATACTAAACACAAGCTTGGTATGTGAGCAAAACAGCAGCGACGAATAGTTCCCAATGACCTTTAAGTCCTTTTGGCGATTTGGAGACATAAGTGTACTGCACATGAATATGGATCAATGAAAATTATGCACTCGTCGGAGATGCACTTGATTCTCGAGACTCATAAGGTCATACCAGTTACGACTTACGGGTCAGGAAAATTATGTCTAAGTTGTCAACTTAACTTGAATTGAATGCATGAGTCATGTATATCTACAAGTTAGATAACTGAGCCGCGTCGTTGTAGTCATATTATTACTCCAATCGCATGAGACAGCTCGTGACTCATCCGAGTTCAACAACCATGACGATACGCAAAAAACAAGTTTACATGCACAAAATTCTTAGTTATAATGCTACTTAAAAACATTACTAACAAAGTTCAGATATAATCATATTTCCCAACAAAAAATATATAATGCAGCGAGTAAGAATATAGATTCTCAACTTCTTTTTCACTCATTCTTTTTTGTTTACTTTTTATATTTCTTGTAAAAAAAGAGTAAGAACATGTGAATGTATCAAAAGTCCAGAAATCATGGTTACCTTTACAAATGTATTCAAACAATAAATATGTTCACAAAAAACTCTACATATCCAGTCTTTCTCTTTATACACGGCATAATATTGTTCTGACTTCTAAGAGTAATATAACATGATTATTTTAATCTACATGTCGTTGAAGCTTATTTTTGTGCTTGTGAGCTTATTTGACTCGGCCTATATTTCACAAGCCCATTTGTTGGCTGATTTTAGCTTATGACCTATTATGACTTAAAGATGGAAAATAAGCTCGTAAGCTGGAAAATAGGCGGGAAGATACGGTCTATTTTGGAATTGTATATTCTTTTACTTTATGTCTAAAGTTTGATGCTTTATCATTTACGATCTTCCAATCTGTTAGACAAGTTATAAATACGATAAGCTTAACACAAGTGTTCCGAGAAAAAAGCAATGAAGTACATATGAAAAGAAGCACCAACCTGAGTAAGATCATGATGAATTTCATGATGACGATTCAATGTATGAGAAAACATTTCTGATCCACCAGATGACACCCAAACTTGCATTTGTGAAATTACTTGTTGTAACTGTTTAAGTAGCTGTTCGATGTTGGATCCAAGATTACTCTCGTTCTTGCCATCATCAACTTTGTTAGATACCAGTTTACGATACGAATGCATTTGATCATCCAACTCTGCTTCAAGATTCCTTGCCTACAAATTACACCAATATAAATAAAAACAACCTAAATTAAAACAAGTCGGAAGAACATCGCTTTGTTTCATCTCCAAGATCTAATATTAGCAAAGGCATTTAAGGGGTAAATACATATAACGGTTAGCTTTATAATTCTACGCAACATATCGGAAGGTCAGTGGTGAATATGTGATACACCGATTCTTTGGAACTTCTTAACCAAACCAAACCTCGTGAACAACTCAATTATATACAAGCTTAAAACGCAAAGAAATGGTCGTATCCAAAGCATTGTCAATCAAAACAATTATATACAAGTTATGCGCACGCACAAAAAGTGAACTGTCAGCAATAACAAAAACAACACAGACAATTATCCCTTTGTTTTCTCTACATGATCTAATAATTCTTTTAGAAAGGCAAAGACACGCACACCCTACTCTAACCTACTCTACCCTATTTAATCCGTCTATTGTCAACAATAGGACTCGACCTACAACCTTTTGGTCGATGGGACACCTGAGGTACCGCTAGGCTAATACAAATAACACTTCTAAGTGAATCATTAAATACAATGTCAGTCAAATATACAAATCACGCACACAAACACACATCTTTAGGGACATCTATCAACCTACAAAAACCGCCGGGAGTGGCCGAGTTACTAACATGTATGAAAGCATCAATCCTGACACATCATTTTTAACATTTTCAATTCCAACATCCAATACAAAATGTTCAAGCCAAGATCCAGGGCTATAAAATCCTACTGCTTAAAACATAATCGAAACTAGATCTATTCCAAGAATAAAAAGAAAGATATATAAATAGAGACCTGTTTTTTTAAGGAATCCCAAGAGATAGTAGGGGTATCCATGATGAAATCGGGATTAAGGGAGGAAACGAAATGTTCCTCCCAATCGATTCAATTCTTTTTCTTTAAACTTGTTTTTTGGAGAAAGAAAATTAAACCAACGATTTTAATCAATTATGATTATGATGTATAAACCTTCAAAACCAAGAAATTTTATTATTTGTTCTTGTTTTCTTTTTTCTTTTTTCTTTTTTTTCTTTTTCTGTAAATGTTAGTTAAATTAAATTACTATATATGTAATTTGGGGACACAAAACGGCGGCCATGTCGTCGTTTAGGGCTGCTGGGTTTATGGGCCTTTTTTTGTGCTTTTCTCTTTAGCCCATTCGGCGGTTTCTTCGGCCTGTTTCTAAACCGTTACATAACGAAGTTACTGACTGTCTTTTGATACTTATCTTCTTCTCGCATCTCTTCTGGAAGTGCCGACTATCCATCTTCTGTATCCGTTGCTTCGTTTTCGGTTGAAGTTTCGTTGTTTTTTGTGGAATACTGTTGTCTCGCTGGTAATATAAGGTTGGTGAGTGGTTGTGTCTCAATTTTTTGTTTTACCAGTACTTGGTTTATATGTGTATCTGTTGCTTCACTTTGGTTTTAGGATTTATGTGATACATGTAGTTGTAGTGCGTACTTTTGTTGTTTTTTTGTTGCGCTTAGTGTTGTGCATATCGTTTCTTTAAGTATGAGAACCAAAAGTAGAGATGTACCTAGACCTCATGGGGAACCTATGTTGGAAGAAGATGTGTATGTTAGTGCTCTGGCTGCCAGGGGTTTTGCTAAGGCAAAATAAAGATGCTTTAGAGATTAGGAATTGAAGGTGCGTTATTAGGAATTAAAGCTATGTTTTTAGGTTTATTATTGGTTGAATGTTAGATTAGTAGAATATGTTTTTATGGCTTTTTAATTCTGGGTTATGTTTAGTTTAGTTAGATTTGGGGTTTTTATCTTGGTCATTACAATTCTTAATGATTAGGTATGTTATGGGCAATTGAATGACTTATATTTTATTACATTGTCTCCATTGTGTCCCATTCAAAATTGAAGTGTTAAGTTTCATCTTTTTTATTAAATCATCTTACAGTTGCCATGAATTAAAAAGGATTTGATAGGTCAGTGTTCATGCTCAAGGTACTGAAACATTATTAAAATGGTTATTTTTTTTTCTCCAAAGTAGATGAAGCAAAATAGCAAGGCCGCATGGGTTATATAATGAACCAAACGTTAGTTTTTTGGTCCAGTTAAGTACGGGTCTAGTCATGTTTACACAGCGTTTTTTCTATGTATTTTTGTTTCTTTTTTAATAGCCTACATTCTTCCTTTTGATATGTGAGTTGAGTTCTTAGGATGAATCGGTACAATGCTATGTGCTTGAACCACAAACTTAAATCTATAGGTGGCAATATGTACACCCTATAATGATTTATTTACTGCTCTTTTTTGTGACTTGGTCACTATTTTTGACTTCTTTTTGCTGTGAAAATGGGTTAGATTGAGAGTAATTCAAAAGAATCCAAAAGACGGATAATCCTACTTATCAAAAGAATCAAGCTTGCGCAACGAGTCAAAATGGGTATGTTTTTTAAAGATTTCTCTCTTTAAGTGGGCTTCATGATTGTTTGCTTTTGCGTGTATTTTTGGATTTGGTGCTGTTGAAATAGCATGCTTTATTATGGTACTAAATGTCAGGTATTCATGGATGAGATACAAACATTTCTGTGCGCAAGGTCAACCAGGGAACTTGCAAACACTCTTAAGTGTCAGTTCAGATTCGGTACAAATACCTGTAAGTGTAGAAAAGTCTTCTAAAGTTTACTGCCGCCTTCCAATACTTTGCAGCCATCGATTCTTTGTTCAACTAGCCGGTTAATTTGCGACCGTGCGTTACCTTCATTTTTTGGGCTTATGAGCTTATTTAAAATTGAAAAGCTCACAAACTCTTTTTTGAAGCTTATAACCTTACATGCTCGACTTGATAAGCCGATAAACCACAAAACTGGGCCTATGAGCTTTTTCACTTTCGAATATGCCCGTAGGTCTCGAAACTAAGCTAATCCTTTTTCATCAAATTGGGTTGGTGTTGAATTTTGTGTCGAGCTAATTTTGACTTATTAATTTACAGATAGCATATCTCAAAACGGCTTGACAGATGTACAGGTATGTTTCGTGGTTGTTAATAGTAATATAGAATTTTGTAACTTGAATGCTAGGAGCTATTGTAAGGTGTACTAACTCATTGCAAACTGCTGTTATTACAAGTATCGGCAAAGAAATTGCGGATATTTCGCATGTCGTTGCTACCAGTGATGGAACAAATCATCCTACCGACCAATGTACGCTGTTTTTTTTTTATGTTATTTAGTTTATTCACGTAACATGCAAGTGACCGTTTAAATTATACTGATCAACAACAATTGGTTGTTGTAGTGCATAATGCTCAGACCCGGGAAAAAAACGTTCCGGGTCACATAAGAACAATCGCCCGAGCCATTCGGCGTGTCAAGGTATGTTAGAAATAGCAAGACGGGATAGCAATTGTTTTTACAAATGCGATATGAGGTTTCTTCTAAAGACTGATTTTGATCTTATTTGTAGAGTTCAGCAGGTAGTTCAACGCAGGATACAGAGTTCAGCATGTTGTTTATTGAATAACCAAGCAACACTTCTAAAACAATCATACTCATTCCTGTTCAATAAGCAAACGAAAGTAGGATGACAACGGAGATGGTGGGTAGACCCGTCAATTATTACCCACAAGTGACCGTTGTGATTCACTACAGTGAGAGACATCCCACGGTTGTTGCCACTGCTGATAGAAATCTTATTGCATATAACTTGCAAAACCCTCAGGTAAACTGTTTTCTGGCCACTATAACTACATACGGAGTATATTATAATCTTGGGAGTGTTATTAGGCTTATGGTTAGATGTGGCAGCTTCTACTCGTTGCTTATGCCTGTCATTTCGGTTATAGTTTATGTCTTATGATCAAACAAAATAGCTTTGAAGGAAAGATGTCACATGGGTTAAAATTAGAGCAAGTTTAGTTATTATGCACAGCCTCTAAATTATGTTAGTTCCAGAAGAATAAATTTATGTGAAAAACGATCCATTTTGGCCTGCACTATAAATTAACGTTTTGACCAACATTAGTATCTCAATTTTCGCTAATACACTAAATATAAATGAACAATTTTGCGCAAACCATGGTTTTCGAACTTCGGAAGACTGCGAAGGCCTGGGCAGACATATGGTAGTACTTGCACACTTCTCAAGCGGACGGGTCAACATTGCCACAGATGCCAACGAGGTGGACAATGGACATGTTGCTCCCCAAGAGAATGTCCATTGTTTCCCCAAGAATGTCCGTGGGTTGATGCGTTACACAATCGGAAGCACATGAAATCTAAGGTATTTATACACCATATTCCTATATAATTGTTCTTTATGCGTATATGAAAATGGATGATGTTGGTGATTTGAATGGCTGTCTGCATACCGTGGACAAACCATCGATGCATTTGGATTACCCTGCAGGTGTGGGGAAAAGTTGTCTCCTTTGTGTTTTTTCTGAGGCTCTTCACTAGGCTTTATCAATGATTCCAAACTATCACTGGCTTAATCAACGGTTCCGAACCAATGACAACTGGTATTTTCTATTTCTGTAACTGGTCAATAATTTCTGTTACTAGCAACGCTTTATTTAAACAGCGGTAATACAAACTTCTATATTATTATATGGCTACAATCTAATTGATTTATTTCGCGTCCTAACGTTTTTCGGTATAAAATTCATTAGGATGGAAGACATGCGTTGGAGTACTTTCAATAGGTTATCGAACCTGTAAAAGTCAATATCAACATCCAATGAAGAAGAAAAGTTTGTGCAACAAAGTAACAAGGTATATATAACTGTCTTGGTTTGTTTGCTATATTATAATAGCATTATGGATTTATGGCTACAATTTTGGTCGACATTTATGCATACCAAACAAATTTATCAATAGTGCCATTATAATGCTCTTCCAGCTTTGAAGAGGCTTCCATGGTCGTAGAGGGGTTGGATGCTTATGCTGATAATATTTCTCAAAGGGTTGTGACCGGGGTCGATGTTGTGCCCATGTCGAGTCGTACCTCAAATGGTATATCGATGCGTGATCCTGAACCAGGAGCCACAATGGTGCCGGGTGCTAATTGGTGGCCTTTGTTACATGCGTCAGTTACGGGGAAGGGGAAAAGGCAGGTGGATGACATTCGAGTATATGGGGTTGAAGGTACTGTTACATACTCTGTTACTGCACTTTATCATAGCTCTGTGTTGTTTGCGTTTATCATGTATTGTGTGTGGTCTTCGTTTACAGGTTCCTGTACTATGGACGTTGCTGCTCTGAGTAGTTTTGTGTCAAATGAAGCTTACCGATAAATATTAAGTGCCCCGCCGCAACGCGACGGTTTCGGGGCAATCCTTGTTAGTTAAATACATGGGGTATATTATATAACTTTGAGCAATTATCATTTACCAGCCTTTTTGTTTTAAAATAAAACTTCGAGTAAATTGTAAAAAACTTGTTTGTGGTATGTGACTATGTTCAAATAATGGGCGCATTCTTAATCTTTTTGGGCAAAAATGCATATATATCCCTCCCAAAGTGAATTTTTTGAAAAATAGTGTGATATTGTTTCCGTCTTAAAGTGAAATGACTAAAATGTCTCTAAAAGAAAATTGCAACGTCTGACTGAAAGCATCAAATGTTTCTCACAAGAACGGCATTTGCACTTTTGTAAAGGTAAAATTGCACCTGTAATTTAAACATACTACAAGGAGAGTTTTTGCAATGGGATAATGACAAAAATACTCAATTTTTCAAACCTACTTCACAAAATACTCAATTTTATACTCAAAACCCAAAATACCCAAAAAAAAATCCGCAAATTTTGACACATTTTCGAAATTGAAAAAAGTATCGAAAATTTTCGACATTTTTAAGAAATATCACAAGCCTTTGCGAAATTTCTTAAAAATATCGAAAATTTTCAATATTATCAAATATTTGTGACATTTTAAAGAAATATCCAAAATTTGCGATATTTCTTAAACACTTCGCAAATGTTTCGATATATCTTAAAAAATTCGCAAACTTATGGATAAAACTTGCTAGATTTTCGTCAGTTTGCGAGATTTTCACTAAAAAACGTGTTTTATTATTATTTCTTCCTCATTTTAGCTCCCTTCACTAAAAAACTAAAATTCTCGCGAAAAAACTCAATTTTTCCATGAATCCGTCAAAGAAACCCGTCAAAACAGTGTATGTAAAGGAGGTACATGGGAAAGAGTGGATGGTGTGTTGGAGTATATGTCGTTAAATTATACAAACGACACTAATTTTACCATTGTTTTCATCATATTCATGTTTACTAGAAGCGGTATCCGAGAGGCTAGAAATCGATGTTAATAGTGGTTTTATGGTAACTTACAATTCGGATAATGATATTGTAGAGGTATGTGATGATTTGGAAGTCAATGAATTTATGGAATTTGTTGTTAAAAGTAGTAGAATTGTTACGTTGTGTATTGTTGAGTCTAGTGTAAATGGTAGGCAATTATCAACTACGGAAAGCAATCAACAAAGCAATTTTATTCATGAATTTTAACTTTCGATGCAGCAAATGTATATCAAGCGAATATCATGCCACACCATACACCAAACACCAATCACGAGCGTGGTTTTATAAAATTTTTCATAGTTTTCAACATATGCATAGTTCACTGGGAATCCTATGTAATGTGCCGGAATTCTGTATCCTATCAGGATCCTCAAAGTGTGTCATTATTTGTCGTAAAAAACAACAATTTGTTGGTTCACCAAAAACAAAAGACTAAGAAAGGAGTTTGCTAGATGATGATAATTACGGCCTTTCAGAGAAAAAGGTAATGGTAGTGTTTTGGGAAAGTGAAAAGATTGTGGTGAGGATAGAGAGTAGTGAATCTCGATGATGGCGTAGTTAGATCGATGATGAGATGAAAAATTGATGAGGAGGGTAGTGAATCCAATGAGGAGAGTAAAAAATTTGATGATGAGAACAAGGAATGTAAGAAGGATAAATTTTGGAATATGCCTCCCCTACTCAAAACACCAGTCCCAGATATCAACTCGAAAAAAGGTATGTGTTATGGAACATCTAGTCTTGTTCGTTTACATGATACTTTTGGTAATAAAGAACATATAAAAGTTGTTTTGGGTAGAAAAGCTCTTGAAGAGGGATTTCAAATTAGATACCCAAGATCAGACCCCCAAAGGGTATATGCAAACTGTATTGATGACACATGTGAATGGGTTTTTTGAGCCTATATACCCAAAGACTATAAAAAGTTTAATGTTACAACATTTCACAACCATCATACATGCACTAGAACTCAAATTCACCCACATCATCGTAATGCTTCCCCAAAAGTCCTTGGTCATATATTGAAGGATATGAATGCTAGGATTTATAGAGGGAAAGAGATTATGACAGATATGAATGCTAGGTTCAAAATTGATATATCATATTCTCAAGCTTGGCGAGCTAAATGTTATGCATTGCAATTGTTGAGAGGGACTCCTAAGGAGTCGTTTTCCGAACTCCCTTTGTATTGCCACAATTTGAAACTAAAAAACCCATGGACTATTACACATATTGAAACTGAAGATGAAGACAGATTTGAGATTTTTTTTCTTGCCATGGGTGTTGCGGTAAGTATTGTTTATTACAAACAAATAAATATATTATTCATGCTATCTATTTATTATTCTAATTATCTAAAGATTTTTTTACGTAGATTCGTACATTTGTGTCACACATGCGACCATTGATTATAATAGACGGTGCACATCTTAAAGGGGAATTTTTTGGTACAACGTATCTAGCAGTTGCAATGGATGGTAATAATCAGATTCTTCCGCTTGCATACGGAGTGGGAAAGTCGGAGACATTTAGATCTTGGGATTGGTTTTTGACGAAACTCAAGGAATGTATAATTGGTAAGCAAGATAACTTAACGATCATATCTGATGGAGCTGGATCCATTGCTTTGGCCATTCAGAATGTATTTCCCAATGCATTTCATGGTCGTTGTTGTCGCCACTTGTTGATGAACTTATGTGCAAAGTGTCCTCGATTTATAAGTAAGGAAACACTATTTTGGAGAGCATGTAAAGCACACGGAGTTTGAATTTGAAGAACATTTTAGCACTTTACGTGATGTATTTCCTAGAGCCACTAATAAACTTGATAGGATTGGTTATGAAAAGTGGGCAAGGGTTCACTTCCCCGATATGCGTTATAATTACATGACCTCCAATAGTGCGGAATCGATTGAACGCATTGTCTCGACATTCTCGAAAACTCCCGATTTGTATGATGATTGATTGGTTCATAAAATCTTTGCAACAGTGGTACTTTGAACATCGACAAAACGGCAGGTAAACACATACCAAACCATGCCTATTTATGTTTCTTTTTTTTAATATTTTACTCACATATATTATACCATGTGTAGATGAACATAAACATGAATTAACACCCTGGGCGGAGGCCAAGATAGCTAAAAGAATTGCAAAATTCACCACATGGACTGTAAGGACCCGTTGCAAACTACCTTTACAATGTTGTTGATTATAACAAAAATGGGATAGTTGATCCGAATACTAGGACATGTAGCTGTGGACAATGGCAATTATCGAGTTTACCTTGTGGGCATCTTATTGTTGTTATGCGACATTTGTGCCAATCAAGTGCAAATCAGTTTGCATTTCCGTGTTTCAAGACTAGTGTTTGGAGGGCTTCATACAACGAGGTTATATACAATGTTGGGCATCCTTCAGAATGGGAGAAACCAGATGGTCTTATAGCTGTCCTTCCACCTAATGGACAAGCGTCGGCCAGGAAGGCCGCGTAACCGTGATAAACTTTAAATCTAAGGGTTAAGAAACTACACCAAAATCATGTACACGATGTCGTAAAGATGGACATAACCATCATGATTGCCCATCGGATATACCATCCCAGGACTTTTATTCGACAACATCAAGTGTGAAGTCAGGTTCTAGCACATCAAGGAAAGGTTCAAAAAGATCTAAAGAATCTATTGTCTATGAAGAAATATGATAACGTATTGTATTATTGAACTATGTTATTTCTTTTAGTGTTATTGAACTATGTTATTTCTTATTAAGTATTTTTTGCCAATATGAAAACTAGACATTACATTACATCACAATGATAATTAGACATTACATTACATCACAATGATAATTAGACATTACATTGCATGACAATTATAATTTGACATTACATTGCATGACAGTGATAATAGTTATTAAATTATTATAATGCCTTTTGATTTGGCACTTGAACTAGCTCTACAAGCCTCATAGTCTTCGTTTACCTCCTCGCTTACAATGTAGATATGAAGGAATTGCTTCTTTCCGTGTCCAATATACATGTATAGATCCATGTAATCTTTTTCAGTCCACAGCTTTTGTAGTCCAGTATCTAAGTCACAATTAGGTTTTTGATAATAGCAGAAATAATCATTTGACTCGATATTCTCAACAACGCCAGTAGCATCACTTATTTTCTTCATAATATTATACATGTCTTCCCTACTAAAATCATCAATGTTTAAAAAGTCTACTTCATGTATCTTTCCATGCAAGTATTTTCTTTTTGGAAAACCAGAGAAACGTCCTTCATGGTGTATTAACAATGAAAACAGTAAGGAAATTCATGTGCATTATAAAAAACAATATTTATTGGTTAAATACCTTTAAAATATAAAGCATTAAGGTAATGTAGCAAACATACCGTAAGTATTTCCAATGTATGATGGTGTACCGGACTCTCGAATCTGGTAAAACTTGGGTAAATCCATGATGAATGTTTATAAAATATGTGGCATACTCTTATATATATATATATATATATATATATATATATATATATATATATATATATATATATATATATATCCCTATATTTGCTATATTGCATTTTTTTGCGAGATAAGATTTTTGCGAGATTACAACTGACAAAAAGGACAACTTTTTTCGATATTTCTTTAAGAAAATTTGCGATATTTCTTTAAAATATCAAAAATTTGCGATATTTTTTAAAAATATCAAAAATTTGCGATATTTTTAAGAAATATCAAATGTTTCGATATATCTTAAAAATTCGCATGTTAAGAAAAATTAATTTTTGCGAGATAAGATTTTTCGAGATTACAACGTGACAAAAAGGACAACTTTATTTAGGGATAAGATATTTACGATATTGCATTTTTTGCGAGATAAGATTTTGTGAGATTACAACCCGACAAAAAGGACAACTTTATTAGGGATAAGATATTTGCGATATTGCATTTTTTTGCGAGATTAGGCGTGACAAAAAGGACAACTTTATTGGATAAGATATTTTGCGATATTGCATTTTTTGCGAGATAAGATTTTTCGAGATTACAACTGGTACAACTTTATTCAGGGATAAGATAAGTATTTAATTAACTTATAAATACCCTTAACTTCAACATTTTTAAACACAACAAAATGTCTCATCGAAACACAAAATATTCCCAACCATACCATAACAAACCATTCCCACTCCTCAACATAACGTTGGCAGTTCTTCATCACAACCAAATATGAACCATCCTTCGTCTCCCGTTCATCCATTTAGTGATGAAAATGCGGTTAGGATAATACCGGTCTGTTGGTATAACGTCTACAAGCTGCGCTCCGTAAACAGAGATGGGAAGGTGGTCATGACTATGAAATGCCGACAGAATACGTTAGGAGAATAATTGAGGATGCCGATTGGGATGATCATTTTACGTGTGGCCATACATGGCTTGGCGGTGCGATGATATCTAAAATTTGCTTTGAAGGGAATATCACAATTGGTTGTTTGGCTATGAAAACCTTTTGAAGAATGGGAAACTTGAAAAGGTTGTAGCATTAATAAAGTCTTAATACGCCTAATGCGTTGGGTAACCTACTTGGTAACACTCAAAGATCCTTCGGTACAATTACGTTACAAAGTCCTTAAAAGAGGAGGGTTATCAAAAGGCTATTACCGTAAAACGGAGCTTTTTGATACCGTAATGTAGAGTGTTTTCCCCTAAATTTGGTGGCCATTATCTTAACATTACATTGAAAAACATTGTTAAGGTTTTCCACAAGGATACAGTCTTTAATTTATGAATGTTTACGTTTTTATTTCGTACATGTACGTTTTTAATTATCTATGTAACGTTTTTAATTTATGAATAAAAGTGTTAGCCTTAATAGTTTATATTAGAAGTGATGGTCATTCACATTTAGGAACTTTGTAACGTGTGTTAGATATCGTGATAGAATAGTCAACGGGCTCGTGGATTGGACTAAGCTAAATGGCTAGGCGTTATGATTATGCTAGCCGTTTGAAGCTTAAGTATCCAAAGCCCAATCCATGTCCAACCCACGAAAAGCCCAAACAAAGCCTTTTAGGGTTTTAAGTTACTTGTACTATAAATACCCCTCAAATGGTCATTTGAGGGGTGTGCTTGAAAGTGTGTGTGTGTGTGTTTTCCTTTGAAGTAATACAACATATTGTGTTTATCTTTCTCTCCATATACACGGTTTGTATTAACATCAAGTCACCATCTTTCTTTTCTTTCTTTCTTCTTATACGCATAAGTGTTTGGTTTAACGTGTTCATCTTGTGATAAGGTGTGTTACGCGTAAGGTTGATGTAAAAGTAAGGTCCTACAATTGGTATCTATCGCCTAACAATGGTTTAGGAGTGTTTGTGTTTGTTTTGAAGGGTTACGCGTAAGTTTAATAGTTTCCGAGTAGGATATTTGTCACGCTTAAAGCTTTAATTTTTGCACTTAAAATTCAAGATTCTTGTGGTTTAAGGTTTATTTGGTGCTAAAGTTTCAGTTTTGCAAAAGTTCGAAGCTTTACGTGTTTTCTTCACTTTTAGCTCGTATTTGGTTTATTGGTCATTTCTACTCGTAACTTTTCTATGCACTTTGGGTGAAAAAGGTCAACATTTTTGGGTTATTCGAGTGTTTTTAAGGCTATACATCTGTGCAAAAGAGAAATCATTTGAATCGTTGGAAATTTCTTATGAGTAGAAGTCAAAAAGTCAAAACCCTAGTTTTCTACCATAACTTTTGGTGCAGAATCTTGAGCTATACGGTTACTCGGTGCTTCCCTCACTTGGATAAGTGTGTGGAACACTTCGACTTGTGGATATCCCTTACCTGTGACAATGTAAGGATTTTTGGTTCTTAACCATAGTTTACGCATAAGCTAAAAGCTTACGGTAACTCGCCGCATAACTTCACAATGCAGCGTAAGGTTTTACGGTAACTTTTTGTCTACGCATAAGCTTAAGGTTGCGCGTTAGATACGTTTGTCACGCATAAGGATTCCCTCGCCTAACGATTCGCATAAGATCCTACGCATAAGCACAATCTCTACGCCTAAGCCTCGTCTACTCGTAACTTCTTTTTCTACGCCTAAGCTCTTTCTACGCATAAAGGTTTTAAAAAAAAAAAATTTAAATTTTGGCGGGAAAACTTGAGTAAAATTTAAATTTTTGAGGAGACTAAATGTTCAATTTTTACGCGAGATTCAAATTTTGGTTTAACTGTGAAAAGTTTGGTCAAAAATTCAAATTTTTAGGCCTAAATTCAAATTTTTCAGGTCAAATTTGGCGTCAAAATTGTCATAACTCAAATTTTTCATACGTCCTTAGAATTGATTTTTATAGTGAATTTCAAATTTTGGGCGAAATTTTTTTAAGAACCAAGGTTCTGATGCGACTTTGAAAACACCTCAACCGAGCTTAATCTTCATCACCCACAACTCCTTTATCGTTGAATCGATCCTACATCAACTTTATCAGATCATACCTTCATCAATGGCAACTCAACAAGACATTCATGCGGCGGTGCGAAAACCGTCCTCCTCTGTTGGCAAAAGGTGGTTATCTTCAATGGACAAGTCGTATGCTTCGTTACATCAAGACCAAACCTAATGGAAAACTCATGATTAAATCCATTCAGGATGGACCCTTCAAGCCTCGACAAGTTCATGTACACGAGAATGCGATGCAACACCTCCCATCCCACCATCTTCTCGTCTTCAATATGAATCTGAATACACTGCAGAGGATCAGAAACAAGTCGAAGCAGATGACATGGCAATTCATATTATCCAAGGGTTTTACCAATAGACATTTTTGCTGCGGTAGACAGTTGTGAAACTGCTTTCGATATGTGGGAACGTGTTAGGCGGCTTTGTCATGGAACAGAAATTGGTCAACAAGACATGGAGAACAAGTTTACGCTAACGAATGGGAAAAGTTTACTTCTACTCAAGGAGAATCCATTGAATCCTACTATGGAAGGTTTTGCACTTTGATGAATGAGCTTATCAGAAACAAGCTGACACCCAGAACTATCGTTCAAAACATCAAGTTCTGAACAATCTTCAGAAGAATGGGAAGATATGTCACTATTGTCAACCAAACAAAAGACTTACATCAGGTGAACTTTGATCAACTCAGCGATTTTCTGAAACAAAACCAAGCTGAAGTGAATGAAGTCAGGGAAGAAAGATTAGCAAAGAATCATGATCCATTGGCACTCATTGCAAAGACTCAAACTTCAGTGAATACACAACAACAAGCTTCATCATCTTCCAACAACAACAACTTGCACAATACATTCCACAATCACAACAACAATTCTATCCGGATCAACAATACCAGGGAACAAGGAATCACTAATCCTGAAACCGACCTAGAAGCGACTTTGCAACAGGATATACTCTTTATTGGGTAGCGCTCAAAAGTCGCTATTCCACACCAACTAACAACAACCAAAGGATTTCATCAAACACTCGCAGCAGGCAAATTGCACAGCCGGGTGTGAATATGGGTAATCAAGGTCAAATGGTTGGAGTTATTGGGAATCACAGGATATGCTACGGATATCGCATGGGTAATCAGCGGTTCCGTATCAGGTATCAGTTAGGGTCAGAATGTTGGAAATCAGATGGGACAGAATGTTGGGAATAGAGATGGGTAATCATAATGGGATGGGCTCCAGTCGTTGGGAATTATGGAAATGTGAATCAGGGAATCAGTTAAGTGTTATAACTGTCAAGGAATGGGTCACATGCGAACTGTCCCACTAAGCTGCACAAGAAGAATGCTGAGTTTCTTAGGAAAGCTATGCTGTTAGCACAGAAGCAAGAAGCAGGGATGCAGTTGAGTGCTGAGGAAAATGATTTTTTCGCTATTGTGGATGATTTGGAAGACCTCGAGGAAATCAATGCGACTGCATATTCATGGAAAATCTTAGGGAGACTAAGTACGACCGCGACTCGATGCACTTCTGTCTATGACGCCAACGCGGTATCCCGAGGTACCAATCATTGATCCATGCTATAACAATGTCATATTTGATGTGTTTACTCATGATAACAGCATTCGTGGCGGCACCTACTTATGATACATACGGACAATCCGAGTTGTAGCAATACTATCTGAAACTCGGATGTGGATCCTAGTGGAGGTTGTGGCACAAAATCTCTGAGGGCTGATGAGGAAACACGTACTTATTTTGAATCATTAATCAATCAGTGTGGCATTGAAATTGAAAAAGTGAGTAAGGTCAATCGCGAAGTTAAGGCCGCGAATGTTAAATTGACCACTGAGCTTGAGAGTTACAAGGAGCACGCCAAAGCTTTTGAATTTCATACTAACAAAATGTCAGAATTAGAAATTGGTTATCGAGATTCTGTTTTTAGAGAAAAACAATTGCAACTCAAATACGATACACTTGATGTGAATCTGAATTTGAAAATAAAATCTTTAAACAAGAAATTTCTGATCTAAATGACCAACTTTCTAAACAAAAGCAGCGTATTATGATCTTGAAAAAGAGAAGAAGAGTTGATCGATTTTTCAAAACGAGAGATTCTCTTCTTGATGAAATTCTTGATAAAACGAAAAACTCAAACATTGGACAATTTGCTTCTTACAGCGGGTCATTCAGCTAAATCAAACAAGATGCTTTCTAATCAAGTAAATCCACGTTTTCATACTTCACATAAGATGGCACTTGGTAACGACCCTTCTTTGTTTCTCAAGAAAGCTCAGAAATCTCAGAATGTGTTGCACAATGGAAAACCTTTGCATGAACCCATAATTGTGCATGATTCTCTTGAAACGTTGGAACTATCGGAGGAGAGTAGATCAAAAATGAAACAAAACATCCAGAAATCAAACCAATTGATTATAACACATGGAACAAAATTAATGGTATTTCGTTTGTTTCTCAATCAACGTTTTCCACCAAACCAATTGTTTCAAACAAAGTGTCACACTGTTTCAAAATCAGTCTCAAAACCAGTTGTTGTCTCCAAATCTCTTTCGAACATTGAACAAATGTCTTCAAACAATCCTTTTAACACAAGTGATGCGAAGTATTTTGGAAAATGTGAAAATGATAATTGCAGATCTTCAAGAGACCGTTAAAACTAAAACCAATATTACAACAAACATCCGGTTTAATAGTTTTGATATTGAACAGAAAAAGTTTTTGAAACTCAAATTGCCCCTCAGCTGACTAACATCAACTCAAGGGTAATTCATTTTGAACAAGCCTTTTGAAAAAAGAAACAGGTGACTTTGTCAAGGACCATAAATACCTGGTAAAGCAAGCTAATGAAAGTGTTGAACACATCAAAGTTTTGGAAAATCTAAATGATTCACTCTTGAAGATGTTTTGACTCTTGATATTATGTCCATCATTTTGCAAACATATTACTGTTGAAGATCATGAAAGACTCGATATGAGACCTCCAAATTGTTTCAAAATATGAAAAAGCTCTTGAAAAACTTGAAAAGAAAATGTCTCATATTTTAAACAACTTGATCGAAAAACTGAGGAATGCAAGTATGACAAACTTGTCGTATGGCGTGCCTACAATGACATGTAAGCGAAAAATGATCTTTTGAGGGCTCAGCTGGAAAGTCAAAAAGGAAAGGTAGTGGATACTGTGATTAAAAACCATTGACTGCGGAGAAAGCAAATGTTCCCAAACCGGTTTCCAAACCAAAAATATGCTTTTCTATGCCTCCTCCAAAAGTCAATGAGAAAAATGTTTCATCAAAACCAGTCACTCCACCTTCACTACCTAAACAAAATGTTGATAAGGGAAAAGCGGTTATCGAGAAACCAAAAGTTTTAGCACATGGCCTTTTTAAGATGAGTACCACTAATGCGTCTGCCTCCACATCTAAAACATATGGAACAAAGCGACATAAGCTTAGAAAAGCACTCTAAAGAGACTAGGACAGCTGAAACCACCTCCGTTCATAAAAATGTGAATCCTAATTCGTGTGCCTTACCTTCTCTGGGACTAGAAAGCACCTTTAGGAGCAGCAGACTAAAGCCTAAGAGCAATACAAGGAACAATAGAGTCTCGACTGCCTCTAGGAGTAGTAGCTTGAATAAAGAGAAGAAAGTAGAAGAACACCCTAGGAATTTACAGCTTTTGAATAAGAAAGACATTTCATCTGAATGTATTGAACCTATGAAACTTGCTAAGTCTAATGAATGTGTTGAATCTCTTTGTTTAACTTGCAAGAAATCTTTAGTTAATGTTCAAGATGATTGTGTTTCTAAGAATGTGAATGATAAGCCTGTTAAGAAGAACGTCCCAAAAAGATCTTACGCTAAACGAGTAGGAAGACTAGTTGCAAAACTTAGGCTTTACACTACTGACAGGAACTATAGTGTATACTTTAGGGATGATATTTGGAAACCTACAGGTAGAACTTTCACACTCCAGAATGGTACAATGAGTGATAAACCAGAATTCCACTGTAGAAAACCTCTGCGTGTGATAGGATTTTACCTCTATCCCAAAGGAACCAAAATCAAAACGGTTTCCACAATATTCTTTTTATGTTACTGGCAGGTTATCGAAATTTGTCTTTGGATCGTCGACTCGGGTTGCTCCAAGCACATGACCGGAATCTGAAGGCTGTGATCAATTTCGTCGGAAATTCATGGGAACCGTGCGTTTGGAATGATCATGTAGCATCTATCATGGGTATGGAGATCTACCTTTTGGAAATTATTTGATCACTCGGGTTTACTATGTCGAAGGGTTGGGACACAATTTGTTTTCGGTCGGGCATTACGTGATGCGATTTAGAGGTTGCTTTTAGGAAAAATGCTTGCCGTTAGAAACTTGGATGGCACGATCTCTTAACGGGAATCGTGATACAAAATTGTATGCTATCGACATCAACAAAATGGCCTCTTCATCACCAATATGTCTTATGACACGAGCATCACGGAACACGTCACGGTTGTGCAGCAGAGGTTATCCCATCTCAATCTTGACACCATCAACAAAATTGCCAAAGACAACATCGTCAATGGACTTCCAAAGTTCAAATACACCAAGGATCACTTATGTCCATCATGCGAACAAGGAAAAAGCAAAAGAGCATCATATAAACCCAAACCGTACCTAGTTCGGAAGCAAAGTTGCATATGTTGCACATGGACTTGTGTGGCCCAATGAGAGTTGAAAGCATTAATGGGAAAAAGTATATTCTTGTCATTGTCGATGATTATTCAAGATATACATGGGTTAAGTTTCTGAGATCAAAAGACGAAGCACCAAGCATCATCATCACCTTTAGAAAGCGAATTCAAGTACTTATTCAAACTCCAGTAAGGGTTGTAAGAACAGACAACGGCACATAATTCACTAATCAGGAGTTAAGAGCTTATTTTGAAGATGTTGGAATCACACATCAGACATCAGTTGTTAGAACTCCACAGCAGAATGGGGTAGTTGAAAGAAGAAATAGAACTCTTGTGGAAGCTGCTTGCACAATGCTAATCTATTCTAGTGCACCGTTATTTCTATGGGCGATCTTTGTTGCCATGCTTGTTTCACTCAGAACTGATCCTTTATCCATCCAAGATTCAATAAAACCCCATATGAGCTTGTGAATAACAGAAAACCGGATATCTCTTACTTTCCGTATTTGGCACTTTGTGCTATCCTACGAATGACAGAAGATCTTGGAAAACGAAAGCAAAGGTGATATTGGAAACTTCATTGGATATTCAGATAACTCGAGGGCATTCAGGGTGTATAACAGAGGAACTAGGAGGATCATGGAGACGATGAATGTGAAGTTTGACGAACTTTCACATATGGCTTCTAGAGACTCGCTCTAGAACCCGCACTAAACCGGAGAACTTACGGACACATCGATTCAGGACTCGTACCTAAAATAGCTCAATCAACTTCGTTTGACAATCCTAAAGAACAAGAATGGGAGAATTTCTTCGAGTTAATGTTCGATGAATACTATGGTGGAACTTCGACAAATGCATCAAACCATCATTCATGCACCGCTCAATAATCATCCTCCACCACCAACAGACGATGCATCTACAGCGGTCGAAACCAATGCACCAATTCCATCTACATCATCTACATCTACTACAGATATTGCACCCGTTCTACCAGCAGTTGATGAGCAAAACCAAAACCAGAACGATGCAACGTTAGATGAAGACTTATTTGAAAACCCGTTTGCTACGGAATCAGCTGAATCTTCTTCAAGCTTACGAGAACCATCTAACTCGCATACGTATAACCAACGGTATCCTTCTACTCTGAAGTGGACAAAAGACCACCCAATTGAACAAGTTATTGGTGAACCTTCAAGGCCAATTCAGACGAGGCGCCAACTTGCCACCGATTGCGACTTGTGCATTTACCTTTGCTCAATTAGCAATATAGAGCCAAAAAACATTCGCGAGGCAATGGCAGAACCCGCATGGATAGAAGCGATGCGGGAGGAACTTCTCCAATACCGTCTACATGACTCTTGGGATATGGTTCCAAGACCAATTGACATTCGCGTCATTGATCTCAAATGGTTATGGAAGAACAAAAGGGATGAAGAAATGAATGTAATTCGCAACAAAGCTCGTCTTGTGGCCAAAGGATACATACAAGAGGAAGGGATAGACTTTGAAGAGTCATTCGCGCCGGTAGCTAGACTAGAAGCGGTCAGGATATTCTTAGCCTATGCAGCTCACAAAAACATCACGGTTTATCGGATGGACATTAAGACCGCGTTCTTGAATGGAACTCTGAAAGAAGAAGTGTCGTGAGTCGACCGAGAAGGCTTCATAGACATGAATCATCGACTACGTCTACAAACTCAAAAGGCAATCTATGGATTGAAACAAGCTCAGGCGTGGTATGATGACTGTCCTCTTTCCTTATCTAAAACAATTTCACCAAAGGAATAGTTGATCCTACCTTGTTTACACAAAAATGCAAAAACGACATTTTGATTGTTGATTTAAGTGGGCGACATCATCTTTAGGTCCACTAATCCGAATCTTTCAAAACATTTTGAAAATCTCATGAAAAGTAAATTTGAAATGTCCATGATGGGGGAACTAAAATTCTTTCTTGGTTTACAAATACATCAATCCCCTCGTGGAATTTTTATAAATCAAGCTAAATACACACCTGAGATTTTGAAAAATCATGGTATGGATAATTGTGACTCGGTCGGAACACCAATGGTAACTTCACCAAAATTGGAGCCGATTTGTTTGGGAAACCTATCGATCCGAAGAAATATCGAGACATGATTGGTTCTCTCATGTACCTCACTGCTAGTCGACCGGATATTCATTTTTCTGTTTGCTTATTAGCACGGTTTCAGGCAAAGCCTACCGAACTGCACCTCAAAGAGGTTAAAAGGATCTTTCGGTACTTGAAGACATCCATTCACATGGGACTTTGGTATCTGAAGGAATCCGGATTTGATCTAATTGCCTTTTAGATGCGGACCACGCTTGGTGATCAAGTTACAGACAAAAAGTACATCGGAGGAGCACAATTATTGGGTGAAAAGT
This sequence comes from Chrysanthemum makinoi, assembly GCA_910596185.1. Taxonomy (NCBI): domain Eukaryota; kingdom Viridiplantae; phylum Streptophyta; class Magnoliopsida; order Asterales; family Asteraceae; genus Chrysanthemum; species Chrysanthemum makinoi. Next base: position 167,371,941 of record OU343222.1, on the reverse strand, counting down.
TAGTAAGCTGGTCTTCAAAGAAACAAGATTGCACTGCACTTTCAACCGCTGAAGCTGAGTATGTGTCTCTATCTGCGTGTTGTGCTCAAGTTCTATGGATGAGAACACAACTCACAGATTATGGCTTTACTTTCGATAAAATACCTATGTATTGTGACTCGAAAAGTGCCATAGCCATATCATGCAATCCTGTTCATCACTCAAAGACTAAGCATATCGAGTCCGCTATCACTTTATCAAAGAGTACGTCGAAAATGGTACTGTTGAATTATTCTTCGTGAAGACAGTTTACCAACTCGCCGATCTATTAACTAAAGCCCTTCCAAAAGAAAGGTTTGACGATTTAGTTCGACGACATGGAATGCGAAGCCTAACCCCTGAGGAGTTAGAACGTCTTCTCGAATCTTCTTGAAAATGATTTTCCAACAAGCTTCACTGTAAATATTTTTGAAAAACAAAATACAAAATTTGAAAAACCAACAAAAGCAAAATATAAAAATATAAAACTTTCAAAAATACAAAAACAATATAAAATCAAAAATCCAAAATATTCTTCTCACGACATGTCTCTCGTATAATCGATATTCTGTACGTTTCTAGAAATGTCATTCAACAATGATACGGGTATGTACAGATGCTTGGGCGAGAGTTATTTATTTGTTTTCTAAAACATGTAGTTCTCTCAAAATTTCTTCAAATAATGGCTTTCGTATACTTGATGCGAAACCGGGACTAAAATGATGACTTTTGATTATTTTTCAAATCAAAACTCGTGCTTTTATAGAAAAATCAAGTGTACGCTTCAGTGCACTACATTTAAAAATGGTGAGAAATCATCATCATCTTGAGCACCTTTTCAAGATTGTTCAAAAAGATTTTTCAAAATCTTTCAAAATACTTTGTGCTCAAGATAACTCCTTCTAAAACCCTTTAATTGATTATGCTTTATTAAAGGGGGAGTATAAAACTAAAATGTTCCAAATTCATGCATAAATCAAATCCGTTTGTCTCCCCAATAGATTCTAAAATGTTGTTTAATCCGTTGATATAAAAAATATCACGTATATGCTATTTTTGAGGGGAGGATGTATGATTAAAATGTGATAAAAAAGGTTTAATGATCGTTGTTTGAATCTCAAAATGAGCTCGACTCAGACGGAACCAATGAATTGACGGGAATCTAAGTCAGTATATGTACCATCTCGAGAAACTTGTGATAGATATGCACCTTCATGGGTCTAACCTCCTTTTCAAGGAGTGTTTACATCTTCAAGTTAGTTATTAGAGCTAGTTGTCACCTAAAAACGGACAATGGAACTCTTTAACTAGGCAACGTAACCGTGTCTCGTGAGGAATTGTCTATCATGAGCAGATCAATTCAAAAAGTGCAAACTCTACCCTCTATGTGCAGATTTCTGTTAAACTCATAAGCACATGTGAAGAGTGTTTCGAAAATATAAAACTCATCGGAGTGTCTCAAACATGTTTTCTATCATAAACACTCTGAGAGATTTCAAGAAAAATGGTTTTATGGCAACAATAGGACAGTCATGGAGTTATAAGGTGACTAAGGATAGGAAACTTGTCCTATGATCCGCCAGAGCCGGAGGGATCTACCCAAGGACATCACCAATAGTTTAGTATTAGAAGTCCTTAGGTATGATTGAAAAAAGGAGTAATGTGAGAAAGGAGAAAGAAGGGGTTGAAGAATTAAAAAAATGTGAAGAAAGGGGTGAAAAGAAATAGCCCTCCATATTCAACCTTAGAGGCAGAACGGGTTCAATACATATGCTACTGGTTGTCACTAGATGACACTGGTATTGAAGACAAAGACGTCATGGACCCAGTGACGCACTGCACTAAACCTTCTAGCCACTCAATTCCTCTTAAAAGGATTTGTTTCATTCTCACTAGGAACCCTACATAATCTATCGACTTTCTCTTAGAGATTGTTGATATTGAAGAAGGAGACCCTCTCCCTAGTCTCCGCTTAGGAAAATCATAATGTACTTATTGAGTCTAGAGCCACGAGATTCATCAAAAGATCTCATAGGAACACATGACATTTCATCACCTGTTGTTCATCTATAAGGGCATAAGTGATACATTCTAGAGTCCTACGCAGGTCTTAGCAATCTGCCAGAACATTTATGAGAAGTTTCACTTATGTGATCTTGATGATTGAATGGAAACTCTGCCGGGGTCAACATCAAGCGACCGGCACAGAGGTCACCGGTAACTCCAGTGGATTACGCTTAGTGTGTCTCAAACGGTCTACAGTGGGTGGGGTGATGCTTCGTTACCTCAGACTCATCTGAGGCTGTAGTGTACTTCGGTATATCGGTATCTCACAGTGGGACTCCAGTTCAGGTACGGCCTTTGTGAGAATTAGAGATGTGTTTTCACACTATGCTGTTAACATCCTCAAAATTCAAACTTGTAAGTGCCGGAATCCGCTTATTACTAACCTGTTTTTATGTTTTCTTCTTATGGAAGCTCTGGAGCGGATGGATCGTCTGCAGACTTCGCCACATGCTCATAACAACGACACATGAAAGTTCTCATCACAATCAAAGGCTACACAAAGTTTAAAGAATCGAGAACTACATCATTGGTAACCAAAAGTCAAATAGAAGTGTGAGCATGGTGGAGAAAGGCGTGGAGACACCTAACCAACGAAGTTGATAACGGCAACAACCACATTATCGATCACAAAGCATGAAGGAACAAAGAATCAAGACTATTCTATATCTACGCACAAAGTTCGAGCTCAAGAAAAGTAAAGACCTAATCAAGTGGAGCATCATTTGAATGACCACCCCTTAGGGGAGATTGTTAGCCTTAATAGTTTATATTAGAAGTGATGGTCATTCACATTTAGGAACTTTGTAACGTGTGTTAGATTTCGTGATAGAATAGTCAACGGGCTCGTGGATTGGACTAAGCTAAATGGCTAGGCGTTATAATTATGCTAGCCGTTTGAAGCTTAAGTCCATCCAAACCCAATCCATGTCCAACCCACAAAAGCCCAAGCAAAGCCTTTTAGGGTTTTAAGTTACTTGTACTATAAATACCCTCAAATGGTCATTTAGGGTGTGCTAAAGTGTGTGTGTGTGTGTGTTTTCCTTTGAAGTAATACAACATATTGTATTTATCTTTCTCTCCACATACACGGTTTGTATTAACATCAAGTCATCATCTTTCTTTTCTTTCTTTCTTCTTATACGCATAAGTGTTTGGTTTAACGTGTTCATCTTGTGATAAGGTGTGTTACGCGTAAGGTTGATGTAAAAGTAAGGTCCTACAAAAAGTTTTCGTTTTTAATTATCCATTTAATCTTATTCAGTTCATAGTTTTTAATTATCTATGTAGCGTCTGCTGAGGTGCGTTCTTCACATAGTTTAGCAAGATCTTAAGCACATGGGATCACGTTTTGTTTTTTCAAACCAACCCACATTTTTCAAGTCTTCTATTATGAATGGTTTCCATTCAATAAGGTTGAAAATCTTTGAGCAATCGCATCACTTTGAAGACTGTCATAAAGCGGTCATAGTATAGTCATCCAGATTCCATGAAGCGGCAACCCAATGTTCATTATCGATATTTATCGAGAAAAAAACACGCAATTGGCAGGCAATACATATTGAAAACAACGGAAGAAAATAGCGGCAAAAGAATAGCTCAAAAGTCTAAAAAGCGACTTAAAACATCTGAAAACAACTTAAAAGAGCTCAAAACAACTAAAATATGCTTAAAACTAATTAAAACATCTCAAAACAGCTAAAACTGCTCAAATAAGCTAAAATCATAAAATCAGCCAAAAGCGAGAAGGAAAAAAAGAAAAACTAGCTAAAATCACAAAAAGCATCAAAATCTTCAAAAATCAGCAAAAACATAAAAATATCAACAAAAAAAACAGGTAAAACAACAAAAACATCAAAATAAGCTAAAACAAGCTAAAACCAGTAAAAATAGCAAAAGCAGAAAAACAGCAAAATAAGCCAAAACCTTCAAAATGGAAAAAAAAACAAAAAACCAGCTAAAAACAACAAAAAAAGTAGCTCAAATAAGCTAAAAACAGCAAAAATCTAGCTAAAAACAACAAAAAAACTAGCTAAAACAAAAAAAACCATCAAAATCACTTTAAAACAGCAAAAAAAAAAAAAATAATAATAATAAAAAAAAAAGCAAAAATAACACAAAAAACATCAAAATCATCTCAAAGAACTTAAAATAGGAAAAAGCAACAATAATAACAATAACCAAACACCCTACATGCTACACCAAACACTCAAAATCCGTAGTAATACACAACCTAAATGCTACACCCTATATGTGAAATGTGTCCATGATGCATACATAGTAAAATCATAACTTACTTGTGAGATTTTGTTCGATGATGGATACAACGGATTTGTTCCATCTATCGTTGCTTCGAATGCATCCACAATTGATACCATGTTCATCGTCTTATCGTTATCAATATGGAATGCAACTAACTCACTAAGCCCAAGAGTCCAATTTGCAGCGAAATTCCTCTCCTCATCATAAGCTCGATAAAGGCATTGATGTGTTGTTCAAATAATACAATAATGAACACTTGTAGATACTTTTATGAAATATTTTTTAAGAATCTAAAATTATACTTACAAATCCTTCAAGCTTCCCGCCTTCTACGTTGCCCGGGTAAAGAACATCCCAAAATGCAGGTTCAAATCTCATTCCTTTGCGTAAGCAATCAAGGTAACAATCTATCTTATTCTTCGCAAAATGACAATATATGGGATATTTATTCCTTTGAATCTTGCTCAAATCCGGCAAATCGAAGGTTGGCTTGCTACTTTTCTCCATTCTTATGAATTGCAAGTCCTCTTCCGTAAGTCCAGTATCTTGGGCCGCATCTGAAGCATCTAAATGTGTATGTATGGTATCCTTCAACGGCTTTTGTTATATAAGAAAACAATAAATTACAAGATTAAGACCATTACTATATATAAAAAAGTGAACGATTAAACAACTTGTTTAGTGATATATACCTCCGTAGTCGTCACAGATGGTGTCGTCGTCATGGGTACCGACATGGTCGTAACCGGGGCAGTCGTAGTAGATCTTTGGTGGTGGTATGGTTGAACGCACACATTTACGTGTATAAGCGATCATCGGTGACTTAAACCTCAATGGAGTGTGTCTCGCCCGTAATTTGCGCCGGTTATCCAACAGGAGAGATTTCTGCGTAGTCGGCGCCGGTGAGGTATATAATGGTTGCGGTGATGTGTATGGCGGTCCCGGTGACATGTATGCTGGTATGTCTCCGTCCGACACGACTCCAAAGTCACGTGCATCACCCTGCAAATTATAAAATAACAAATTATTAATAGCAAATAACATTTTCCTAATGAACTACTGTTAGCCTTAATAATAATTAATAGAAGTGATGGTCATTCATGTTTAGGAACTTTGTAACGTGTGTTAGATATCGTAATAGAATATTCAACGGGCTCGTGGATTGGGCTAAGCTAAATGGTTAGAAGTTAAGTTAAGCTAGCCTTCTTGTTAGGACCCTTTAATAATCCATTTCACACAATAATATGGTATGGTGACTTGAGATAAATGATGTGTTTTTAGAGAGATAAAGGAAAGAACATGAAACTATATTTCATAAGGAAAACACACACTTACACACTCAAGCACACCCCTCAAATGACACATTTGAGGGGTATATATACTTACATACAAAACGCTCTAATGGGCTTAGCCATACAAGTAGAGCATCATTTGAATGACCACCCCTTAGGGGGAGATTGTTAGCCTTAATAGTTTATATTAGAAGTGATGGTCATTCACATTTAGGAACTTTGTAACGTGTGTTAGATATCGTGATAGAATAGTCAACAGGCTCGTGGATTGGACTAAGCTAAATGGCTAGGCGTTATGATTATGCTAGCCGTTTGAAGCTTAAGTATCCAAAGCCCAATCCATGTCCAACCCACGAAAAGCCCAAGCAAAGCCTTTTAGGGTTTTAAGTTACTTGTACTATAAATACCCCTCAAATGGTCATTTGAGGGGTGTGCTTGAAAGTGTGTGTGTGTGTGTTTTCCTTTGAAGTAATACAACATATTGTATTTATCTTTCTCTCCACATACACGGTTTGTATTAACATCAAGTCATCATCTTTCTTTTCTTTCTTTCTTCTTATACGCATAAGTGTTTGGTTTAACGTGTTCATCTTGTGATAAGGTGTGTTACGCGTAAGGTTGATGTAAAAGTAAGGTCCTACAAAAAGTTTTCGTTTTTAATTATCCATTTAATCTTATTCAGTTCATAGTTTTTAATTATCTATGTAGCGTCTGCTGAGGTGCGTTCTTCACATAGTTTAGCAAGATCTTAAAGCACATCGGATCACGTTTTGTTTTTTCAAACCAACCCACATTTTTCAAGTCTTCTATTATGAATGGTTTCCATTCAATAAGGTTGAAATCTTTGAGCAATTCGCATCACTCTGAAGACTGTCATAAACGGTCATAGTATAGTCATCCAGATTCCATGAAGCAGCAACCCAATGTTCATTATCGATATTTATCAGAAAAAAACCTGCAATTGACAGCAATACATATTGAAAACAACAGGAAAGAAAATAGCAGCAAAAGAATAGCTCAAAAGTCTAAAAACAGCTTAAAACATCTGAAAACAACTTAAAAGAGCTCAAAACAACTAAAAACAACTAAAATATGCTTAAAACTAATTAAAACATCTCAAAACAGCTAAAACTACTCAAATAAGCTAAAATCAGTAAAAATCAGCAAAAACAGAAGGAAAAAAAAAGAAAAAACTAGCTAAAAATCAGCAAAAATCTTCAAAAATCAGCAAAAACATCAAAAATATCAACAAAAAAAACAGGTAAAACAACAAAAACAACAAAAATCAGCTAAAAACAGTAAAAATAGCAAAAACAGAAAAAACAGCAAAAATCAGCAAAAACCTTCAAAAATCAGCAAAAAAAAACAAAAAACCAGCTAAAAACAACAAAAAAAATAGCTCAAATAAGCTAAAAACAGCAAAAATCTAGCTAAAAACAACAAAAAAACTAGCTAAAAACAACAAAAAAAACCCATCAAAAATCAGCTAAAACAGCAAAAATAAAAAAATAATAATAATAATAAATAAAAAAAAAGCAAAAAATCAGCAAAAAACATCAAAAATCAGCTCAAAAGAACTTAAAAATAGGAAAAAGCAACAATAATAACAATAACCAAACACCCTACATGCTACACCAAACACTCAAAATCCGTAGTAATACACAACCTAAATGCTACACCCTATATGTGAAATGTGTCCATGATGCATACATAGTAAAATCATAACTTACTTGTGAGATTTTGTTCGATGATGGATACAACGGATTTGTTCCATCTATCGTTGCTCGAAATGCATCCACAATTGATACCATGTTCATCGTCTTATCGTTATCAATATGGAATGCAACTAACTCACTAAGCCCAAGAGTCCAATTTGCAGCGAAATTCCTCTCCTCATCATAAGCTCGATAAAGGCATTGATGTGTTGTTCAAATAATACAATAATGAACACTTGTAGATACTTTTATGAAATATTTTTTAAGAATCTAAAATTATACTTACAAATCCTTCAAGCTTCCGCCTTCTCGTTGCCGGGTAAAGAACATCCCAAAATGCAGGTTCAAATCTCATTCCTTTGCGTAAGCAATCAAGGTAACAATCTATCTTATTCTTCGCAAAATGACAATATATGGGATATTTATTCCTTTGAATCTTGCTCAAATCAAAGGCAAATCGAAGGTTGGCTTGCTACTTTTCTCCATTCTTATGAATTGCAAGTCCTCTTCCGTAAGTCCAGTATCTTGGGCCGCATCTGAAGCATCTAAATGTGTATGTATGGTATCCTTCAACGGCTTTTGTTATATAAGAAAACAATAAATTACAAGATTAAGACCATTACTATATATAAAAAAGTGAACGATTAAACAACTTGTTTAGTGATATATACCTCCGTAGTCGTCACAGATGGTGTCGTCGTCATGGGTACCGACATGGTCGTAACCGGGGCAGTCGTAGTAGATGCTGGTGGTGGTATGGTTGAACGCACACATTTACGTGTATAAGCGATCATCGGTGACTTAAACCTCAATGGAGTGTGTCTCGCCCGTAATTTGCGCCGGTTATCCAACAGGAGAGATTTCTGCGTAGTCGGCGCCGGTGAGGTATATAATGGTTGCGGTGATGTGTATGGCGGTCCCGGTGACATGTATGGCGCTCTAATGGGCTTAGATTGGGTTGGATTGGATAATAACTTCCTAAAGGCTAGCTTAACATAACTATTAGTCATTTAGCTTAGCCCAATCCACTAGCCCGTTAACTATTCTATTACGGTATCTAACACACGTTACAAAGTTCCTAAATGTGAATGACCATCACTTCTATTAATTATTATTAAGGCTAACAATCTCCCCCTAAGGGTGGTCATTCAAAAGATGCTCCACTTGATTAGGTCTTTAGATTTCTTGAGCTTGAACTTTGTGTGTTGATATAGAATAGTCTTAATTCTTTGTTCCTTCATGCTTTGTGATCAGTTAATGTGGCTATCTGCCATTTGTCAACTTCTTTGGAATAGGTGTCTCCACGTCTTTCTCCACCATGCTTACACTTCTTTTTGACTTTGAATTTCCAATGATGAATTTCTCTAGTCTTTAAACTTTGTAGATTCTTTGACATTGACGAAGAATCATCTTTAACTTTGTGTTGCCTTTGATTATGATGAGAACATTCATTTGTTGTTGGTATGAGCATGGGAAGATGGTGCGGTCTCTCCTCCAAGGAACAATCATCAGTACCTGCATGTTTATGTTAGTGATAAATACCAATCGATCATTGTGGACTTTTCTTAGAGAAATTGACCACTACGATGGTTTTACTGATGAATGTCTTGATTCCATTCACCTTGGTCGGGCGAATCAGCCGTCCGAATCCCGTTGAGGGACAGTTATCATTACATAGAATAAATTCAAGTAATGAACCACGTCTTCAGGATTCGATTCGTGAAAGGAATCTCCTTAGCGGGATTTCCAGCACTTACGGTTGAATGTCGAGGATGTTAACAACATAGTGTGAAAACACATCTCTAATTCTTACAAAATTTGTTCTGAACTGGAGGCCCTCAAGAAGGCTAACCACGATTTACCAAAGTATATCTACAATTCGGGTGAGTCATTTGAAGTACCACTTAGAAGAATCACTCCACGACTGTAGACCGTTTGAGACACACTAAACGTAAACCATAAAAATTACCGAAGTGACCTGCTGTCAGGGCTGCTTGATGTTGACCCTGGCAGGAATTTCCATTCAATCACTGAGGATCACAATTGTGAATCCTCGCATAAATGTTCTGGCAGATTTCTAAGATCTGCGTAGGACTCTAGAATATTCACTTGTGTCCTTATTGATGAACAACAAGAGATGAAATGTCAAGTGTTCCTAAGAGATCTTTTGATGAATCTCGTGGCTCTAGACTCAATCAGTGCATTTTGGTTTTCCTAAGCGGATACTAGGGAGAGGGTCTCCTTCTTCAATACCAACCATCTCTATGAGAAAGTCGATAGATTATGCAGGGTTCCCAGTGAGAATGAAACAAATCCTTTTGAGAGGAATTGAGTGGCTAGAAGGTTTGGTGCAGTGCGTCACTGGGTCCTTGATGCTTTGTCTTCAATACCAGCGTCATCTAAGTGACAACTAGTAGCATATGAATTGAACCCGGTTTCTACCCTAAGGTTGATTATGGAGGGCTATTTCATTTCACCCTTTTTATTTACTTTTCTTTTTAATTCTTCAACCTCTTCTTTCTCCTTTCTCACATTACTCCTTTTTTCAATCATACCTAAGGACTTCTAATACTAACTATGGGTATTGTCCTTGGTGGATCATAGGACATAAAACCTAACCTTAATCACCTTATAACTCCATGATTATCCTAGGTTGCCATAAAACCATTTTACTTGAAAATCTCTCAAAGTGTTTATGATTATCAAACACATTTTGTTAACACCTTGAGAGTTTTGCATTTTTAGAATTACTCCCCCTCTACATGTGCACATGAGTTTTTAGGAGAAATTTGCACATTGGGGAAGAGTTCGCACTTTTGAATTGATCGGCTCATAATAGACAATTCCCCGCGAGACACGTTTACGTTGCTTAGTTAAAGAGATCCATTGTCAGCTTTTAGGTGACAACTAACTCTAATAACTAACTTGAAGTTGTAAACACTTCTTGAAAAGAAGGTTAGACCCATGAAAGTGCATGTCTATTACGAGTTTCTCGAGATGGTACACTTACTAACTTTGATTTCTCATCAATTCATTGGTTCCGACTGAGTCGAGCTCTTTTAAGATTCCACAACGATCATAAAATTTTTTTGATCACATTTCAATCACGTTTCTCCCCCTCAAAAGTAGCATATCCATGATGTTTTTGAAACAAAATGATTAAAAGATATGTTTTTCGAAATGCATTTGGAGAGAAACTGATTTAGCATAAATTTTGGAACAATTTTGGTTTAATACTCCCCCTTAAAGAAAGCATATTTTTCATATAGAAAATTTAGAATCAATTAAGGGTTTAGAGGGAGTTATCTTGGTACCAACTCTGAGAGATTTTGGAAAATCTTTTTGAAAAATTTCGAATCAATGGTATGCAAGATGAAGATTTTAAAAAATCTTTTGGAGATATTGAAGAAGAATGATCTTCATGTGTTTTAGGATAAGTGCTCGATATTTATGAAAATCGATTTTGCGTAGCACTTTCCTTTCTTTAAAGATCGGGTTGTAAGCGGAAATACTTACAAGCCATTATTTTTTTAGGAATAGTGCTTGAAAAATATTTAAAACCTTTGATTTGGTTAAGCACTTTCCTTTCTTTGAAGCGCGGGTCCTGAACTGATGTGTCCAGAAGCCATTATTTTGAAGTCGAGGTTTCGTACTTGAAGTATCAAAGCCATTTTGAAGAAATTTTGAGAAACGACATGTTTTAGAAAAACATTTAAAGATCTCTCGCTCAAGCATCTGTACATGTCCGTATCATTGTTGAATGACATTTCTAGAAACGTCTGAGAATATCGATTATACGAGAGACATGTCGTGAGAAGAATCTTTTTTGATTTTGAGAAATTTTATAATGTTTTTGTATTTTTTTTCAAAATTTTCTATTTTTGTATTTTGCTTTTGTTGGTTTTTTAAATTTTGTATTTTGTTTTTCAAAAATATTTACATAGAAGATTTGAAGAAAGAAGATTAAGTTTGGACAAGTAAAAGTGGAGTTAAGAGTGGAATAAGAAAAGGATTTCCACATGCGATGTTGGCATAAAGTTCTTCTTTACCGCATTGGGTATATGAACCTTCAACACTTTTACAAGTACCTGCATCCACAGAAGAAGAATTTTCACAAATAACAGTGTTAGAAGTACTTGTTTCCTCACGGTGAGGGTGATCACTATCAACGGTTGTAGTGGTTTTTACTTCCTTAACTTGATGAGTTTCACTATTATTTGTCTTGGAGCAAGTATCAAAAATCTTTCCTGTTGGAATCCATCTAAGACCTACTGTGTTGAAAACTTTTCCCGTGGGTATCCACCTAAGGTAAGATCTAGGAGTTGTTTTCTTATCAGATGCAGCGGAAGACTCAATTTTAGAAAAACTACGTCCTGATGAGATCCACCTATTAGGTTTCCTTTCCGTGTTCATCTTGTCAACGGGTTTGTTTATGTTTGTTGTCTTAGTGGATTGTACCTTGGCATCACATTTTTGACATGTAGGACATGAATTATTGTCAGCATTCTTGTTTAGGACAGCTACCTTAACATTGTCACTACCGTCATTTGGAAAATGATTCTTGTTCAAAAAAGACTTAGAATTTCTAGTGTTATTTTCTACGTGCATAGCATTTTCTTTTGCGTGACTACTCTTAGATGCAAGCCAATCCCTAGTATTGTGTTGAGTGATCCTAGGTACTGGTTTACAACTACTAGTCTTTGCCTTGAAATCTTGTAGAATTCATCACCCTAGATGTTGCACCTAAAATTCCGTCTTTGCGAGTCTGTGCCTTTTTCCTAGCTTCTTCTAGATAGTGATTTCGAACCATGTCGTTAGAACCAACACATTCTTTAACTGGATTTTTGGTCACATTCTGTGTACAATTCCTAGAAAAGCCAGGAGTAATCAATTTTGGTTTTTCAAAAACCGCTATTTCTTTTTCAAAACCTTTGATAATTCTCTTTTTATTAGGCTGTGGGTGGGTGACTTTTTTGACAAATCATTATTCTCATTGACTTTTGGAGGAAACTGAGAAATAGACATTTTTGGTTTGGAAACCGATTTGTGAACATTTGTTTTCTCCTCAGTCATTGGTTTTGCAAACTTAGTATCCACAGTCTTTCCTTTTTGACCTCCCAGTTGAGCTCTCAAAAGATCATTTTGCTCTTTCATGTCCTTGTAGGCACGCTCATACGACAGTTTGTCATACTTGCATTCCTCGGTTTTTCGATCAAGTTGTTTAAAATATGAGACATTTTCTTTTTCAAGTTTTTCAAGAGCTTTTTCATATTTTGAAACAATTGCGGAGGTCTCAGACTGGAGTCTTTCATGATCTTTGGTATGTGCTAAAACACATACCTTTTCTTTATCAAAATAGACCCAAAATAACCAAGAAAGAGCCGTTTATTGCTAATATTTGTGGTTTTCTTGAGTTTGTGCTTGTGCAGGTACGGATTTGTAAAAACACACAAAAAGAAGCCAAAATCAGGCGTAAATCAGCACGCGAGATTAAGAGAAGTGAAAATTTGCCGGAAGGTCAATTATGCATTTATGCAGATTTCTAATCTCTGAGGATGATTTGTGAAGATTTGATCAAAGTTTGAAGAATTGGCAGAAATGGCCCTTGAGTTTCAGAAATTTGCAAAATCAGTCCCTGGATTATTTATGATTGACAAGAATGGTCCTTGAAGATATTTTCAGAAGTTGCATGTCTGGTCCCTGAAGTTTCAGATTTCACACCTTTAGTCCTTGAAATTACTTTGGTTGCTAATACTTGTCCAAGTTATGTCCACTACCCACAAACCAAACTCACGGCCCTTTTACCTTCACCTGGCCCAATATACATCCTAGCCCAATCCTATCTAAATCTAACACCCGACCACCCATCTATCCCAACCCGAATTCACTTAAACCCGGTTTATTAAAACCTTTTACCCGGTACCAAACCCAAGTCAAAAGCCACGTGACCCAGTCAAACTATTTGATTTACAATTTAATAAACCCAAACGCGCCCTTTAAACAGTGCCTTCCCCTTCCTCCCAAACCAAACCCAAACACCACTCATTTACCCACCTCCCCAAACACCAAGCTTAGTACTAAGAATCTATCCATCATTCTTATCCACCTCTGACCTGTCAGTAGGATGCTTACGTGGACAAAAGGCTTACTCCCATTGGACGAGACACATCAAATGAACAAATGGTGCTCTATGATTGGACAAGGTGACTCATGGATTGATTTGTGGCTATGATTGGACATTCTAGGCTCTTCTGAATGAGAATCCAAGACCTCCACTTCTGCTATTTAAGGACCTCTTAGCTCACATTTGTATTTGTCCAATCTCTTAGGTTTTAGAGAGATTTTGGCCATTTAGTTTCTTGTCATTTATATTGTTTTGATAATGTAATCCTGCTCTTTTTAATTCTGTACTTCTTCTTTATTAAGACAAGTCAAGTTCTCATTTAAGTTTTTGTCAATTTGAATTTCTGCTCAAATCTTTTCATAACTTTTGAATCTTAGTTGGTTACTCATTAAGCTCACATAAGCTTGTGTGAGCTTATGTGAGGTTATTTCTAAATTCACTTGTTCTCAATCAAAGTTTTCTCAAAAGTCAAACAAAAGTCAAAAAAAAAAATCAAAAGTCAATCGTTTTCATGTTAATATCTGGTTTTAGTTTGCTAAAATGATGATTTTCATGTTTATATAAGTTTCTAATTCAGTTTTAGTAAGATTCTCTTCTAGTTTTTATAAAAAAATGTAGATTAGAATATTAAAGGAGTGTTTGGTTTACTGATTAAAACTGTTTTAGAGGTTGCAAGTTTGGATTGGATCAGTTTGTTGAAGCTTGTTATAGGTATATGCAGTCATATCTGTCTTTATTTTGCTGCATTTGAGCTAATAGTCAATTTTGCTTTGTAATCTGTCCTTGTGCTCTCAACAGTTGAAATCAGTGGTTAAGTTCCTAGCATATAGGTTCAGAGTGGATAAGCTAGCTTGTTTAAGTTTCTTTACATCATATCTCATCCATTTCATTCACATATTTGCACTAGAATTTCACATAAGTCAATCTCATGCTGTTATAAAAGTCAAAATTACTCATAAACCGTTTTCTTAACAACTTGCGGTCATTGCACGGGATCCATTAGAGCTTTTCATGGTCTAATTTTTGGTCTACTTGCAGTATTCTAGGTGGTCTTCAAGACCCTTTATCTGTTTTGCATTTAAGCTTATCTGATAAGCTTATAAATAAGCTCCAACTTGGTACCTTTTTCATTTATGCATCGGTTCAGTGACCAGCTGTCCTTTTGGCCTGTTTTGTGTGATCAATAACTTGTTCATTCTTGCTCCATAATAGCTGTAACTTTGGGATTATGATCTTTGCCAGGTGGACTTTAGAACCACATTTCTAGTTTTCTGTTTAGCTTCCTGGTTAAGCAGTTGCAACTGCTTAAAGTAGGGTCCCAAACCTGATTTGCTTATTATTGGCAGTTGGATTAAATCTTGGTAGATGCTTATTTAGGTGATAGGAGTAGCTGATATTAGTTCCATTAGAGTAGTTTTAGCATGCCTTAGCTTATATATTCAGTTGGTATCATGTAGTGCTTTTTAGCTTATTGAAAGTGCTTATTCCATCCCCATTTACATTGCAGCTTTCATTTCCTTCACATTAGCCCGGTTTTCTATTTTTCTCATCTTTAGAATAATATTTTAGAATTTCCCTGAAATTTTCATGATTTTTAGTTACTGTTCATTATTTTTCTTAATTAAAATTAGCTTTTAAGCCTATTTAAATAGCTTTAATTGCATTTAATAGAGAAAAAGTTCCAAAAAATAATTTTTCAATTTTAATAGTTTAAGAAAAATATAAAAAGCATAAAAAACATTTTTCCTTATTTTTCTCCTTTTATTTGGTATTTTTCATAATTTTAATTAGAATTAAATAGATTTAAATTCATAGAAAATAGGAAATTAATCTGAAAAATACAAAAATAGTTTTTAAAAGTCTTTAGTGATATTTTAGATTTTTAGAAAGTAATTCCATATTTTTCTCTCTCTCTTTCATAATTTTTAGATAATTAGTTTAATTTTTAAAGTTAATAATTAGTTTTAATTAGAAATAAAATCAAGAAAATTCCTAAAAAATAGTTTTAATTCATATTTAGTTTTCTTATATCATTTTTAGCAATAAAGTAGTTTTAGGTTATTTTTAGGATCTAGATTAGGCGTACTTGCTTTTTTTATTCGTTTAGTTTATTTTTCCGTATTTAGCGTTTTAGCGTAGAATTGTTTGCCTTAGTCTTTAGGTTTTCCCGTAGATTATATGTTCCATTTGCTTTCCTTATCCCGTAGTTTAGAATATATCATCTTATGCCCCCTTTCTTATTCGAATCCCGATTATTGAGACGTGAGTTGGAAATTCCATTCAACCATCGTTCGGAACGATCTCGGTGCTCAAACCTAACACGTTTGAGTTACCCATACTACATCTTCTTATTATTGATTTTAACCACGAATCAATTTTTGGCGCCGCCGATTGGTTTTGGACACTGAATCAATTTTGGCTTATTCATTGCGCGGATTGTTTTGGGCGAAATCAATTTTGGCCACGCCGGATTGTTTTGGACGAAATCAATTTTTGGCGCCGCTGCCGGGGATTGTTTTGGACGAAATCAATTTTTGGCGCCGCTGCCGGGGATTGTTTTGGACACTGAAATCAATTTTTGGCGCCGATGCCGGGGAGGGCTTGTAGCGAGTTTTAGATTCGTCTCGTATCGTGTGCATTTGAAGATCCTTCCTCGTGAAGTTATCGTTGATATTTGTACATATCCCTTTTATAAAAACCCAAAAAGATTTTCCTCTTCAAAATTTGTTTCAAAAACCCAAAAATATTCTTCTTTACCCTCTAAACCGTCAATTCTTTATCTCTTTACCCTCTTATTCATATAATTCTTCTCGATGTCTTCGTCTTACCATTATGGTTGTCAATGGTGTGGGGACCTCAAAATGGTGGGAATTGTCCCGGTTGTAGCATTGTGAATACGGGAAGCGAGTTTGTCTACGACCAATATCCCTACAATGATAATGACCGATTTCCTTAACCAATCCCCATACCATGAGACGAGTCATACTCGTGTGTGAATCTTGTGGAGGTCCTCACCAAGGTTTTCAATGCCAAACTCAATATAACAATCAGGCCTTTGGTTATGAACCTTATCCATATACTTCACCAAACCCGTCACAACAAACATCTTTGTTGTGAGTATTGTGGAGGTCCGCACTTTAATTCCGATTGTCAAATCACGAGAACCCGATTGCTTACGAGCAAGTTCCTTGTGATAATTACGACTATGCTTATAACCCACCTCCACAATACCAAGAGATTCAACCACAACCTCATAAATTCCTCAAGATAGTTTCCAAAGATGTATTAATACACTCGAAGAATTTATGGATAAACATGATATCGAAAAGATCCTCATCGAAAACGTATGGTGAATTACTTGCGAAGATCGAGCATCTGCAACGAAAAATCTATGATAGAATTACTCGAAGAAGAAGAGCGAGCGTCAGTTGAAAAGTGTCTTGAAGAAATACGAATTGAGGAGCAGGCACTTGCAAGGCGTGCCCGATGGCTCTTGACGTACATCGACGATGATGATGAGATTCCATCCAAATGAAAGAGTACTATGCAAGTTTGTTCGGATGAATCCTCCCGTTTCTGAGCCTTGCATTTCCGACCCTTCCCCTTCACTCACACCGGATGAGAGAAGTGATATCGTATTGGAAGAGGTCGATGATTCTATTGTTACAGACATTGTTGAACCCGTTGACTCTTTCATAATGGGGGATGAGCATCTTAGTACTATTCGGAAAGGAACTGTCTAGTGTTGAGATCCTTATCCCAAGCCCAAAAGTCGAAGTCCTGGGGTTGTTGATATTTGTGATGAGCCTTCTCTTGATATATCGAATGATCATGATAAGATGTTCTCCAATTCCGAGGATTTATCTGATAGTGATTGTGATTCGCTTTTATGTGATTCTCTTGACATTTCGAGGTTACTTGCCAGGGATTTTCTCAAATCCTCTTTTTGAACTCAAAGATGACTACACCTTTTGTGAAGTTAATCCTCTTTTCGACCAAGATTTTGAGTCCGATTCAGAGACCACAACGGAAGTGGTGGATATTGCTAGCTCTCCGAGCACACCACTTGTCCCACCTCGTGTTCCAGACCTTTCTCTCCCGTCTTGTGATGTTGAAGAAAGTATTGAATCCGACACTGAGGTTATTATGGAGATTGATTTTGAAATGGTTGAAGACGATATTCTTGATAAACCACGTGATTCTCGATATGGAAGAAATCGACTTACCTATCGATGACCCAATACCACCGGGTATTGAGGATGTTATGGTTGTTCTTGATGGTTCTTTTGACTCTTCTTCTTCTGATGAGTCCACCATCACTTATCCTCATGAGCCCGCATGTGAAGACAAAATCTTTACACCCGGGATATTCATTGATAAGTTTCATGTTATAACCATTATTCGTGATAAGGATCCTCTCTTGGATGCCTTCATTTTTGAGCCATTACATCTTATCCCTTACCATAAGCTCCCGTCTTCTTTGGAGTTTTCTCACTTTGATCCGTCATCCCGACGTCCACCCGCAAAACCACCGGATGATGGATCGATCTTTCATATGCCTTATGTGAGTTTGGGAGGAATCATTCCTTATGTGCTTGAGCCCGACATTTTCTTCTCCTCCCAAACCACCCAGTCTCATTCTTTCGGGAATGAAGACACCGTTTTGACCACAGGTATCTCTACCACTTTCTTCCCCAAGGACAAATGAATGGGGACGAAGTCGGGCTAGCGACTTCGACGATCAAAAAAGGCGCGTGGGAGGCACCCCATGCTTATCCATCTATCTTCTTTCTATTTTCTAATAAGTGACGTGAAGGGTTAGCCTCTTCGATTTCTCGTGTTTGGTTGTTTGTGATGTTGTGTAGGATGTTCCCGATATGAAGACTCTCGTGCTCAAAGTTTGTCTTTTCTCTACTCGAGTTTCATGATCGATGCTGATGGAAATCCGATATCCTAATCTTATCGACTAACGCTTATCTTCTAGCATACTTAATAAACGGCTTTTAGATTTTCGTGATACCCTTGCTTTAAACATTGAGGACAATGTTTCGTTCTAGTCTGGGGTAGGGTAATCTTCGATTTGATTTGACCGCACTTGCTTATTTCGTCGTGTTTCTCTCGTAACCCCGTTTTCCTTAGAAATTGAAAAATTGTGCAAAAATGAGCAAAATTTAAAATTTTTCAAGCTTTTGTTAAGTCTTTTTGATTGAAAGGTTTTTGCTAGTCTCTTAGATTAGAAGCTATAAAATGCGAATTCTAGCTCAAAAGGCCAAGAGTTTGCAAGTTTCCCTGAGTGACTTTAAATATGCATAACTTGATTTCATGAGACAAAGCATTTGCTAAGTTAATATATATGTTTTGACACCTTGATTGACTTTCCACTGGTGAGAGTAGGAATAGAATTCTCGACGACTTGAGCGTGTTGAGCCCTAGATTGTTCCCTTAACCATAGATAATCTAAAAATTATCGGCTAAGCATCTGCGGATCTCATTATTTGGGATTTTAAATTTGCAGAGATCGAGAAATGATAGAGTTACTTATGAGTTTAGATGCTAAGCGTGGAGTAGTTGGTTCTCTTTAGAGCCCATCGAAGGTACTTATGGCTTTTTGTTCCCACAAAATTGTTTCACCCCATATCTGTCTAAATAATTAGAGATGTCGAGTTTTTGGCGATGGTTAGTTCTTTATCTTCTTAAAAGAATCTTTGTTTTAAAAATTGGGTACACATCAAGGATCCGTGATAAATAAATGAGTAATGAGTAATAAGTGATATGTGAAAAGTAATAAGTAAAGTTGTGAGCTGCGGTGTCGAGATCGGACCCTTGGATCTTTAGCCGGGATTGAATGAGGTCTTAGCCTAGCCAGCAGGGATCCTCATTTCATGAAGCCTATAGTCTTGGAATTACCCCGTGAAGCTCCGTGGTTCACAGCTCATATCAATAAAAAGTTCATAAAAAAAAAAAAAAAAAAAAAAATGAAAAATGTTGAAAAAAAAAATGAAAATTGAAAAAAAATCAAAAGTAAGTGAATAAAAATTCCTTGATGTGGACCTCATTTTTACGACAATGGTTCTTGAGAGAAGGCGGATAACTAATTATCGACTTAGCTTTGTATCTTTATCAGAATAATTCCTATCGAAACGAGAATTTGAAGAAATTCACTTCTCACAAAAATAAAAAAATCTAGAGGAAATAGGAAAATGGGAACAAAAGGTATTTACACAAGTAACTTCCATGGGTAGTGTTAGCATCTAGAGTCATTTGTAACAATGATTTCGGTTTTACGCTTAGTTTGGGACTTGTGAAAAATCAGGGACGATGTATTCTATCCGTATGGTCACTTCACGCTGTGTTGTGTTTTCTACTCTGTGATCCTAACGTGTCGTTTGAAAAATGTTTGAGTTATTGATCGACATGAAAGTTCAACAAACCGTCATTCATAATCGGATGTGCTTAATCGTTATATCTATGCATGTGAATTAAAAGGTAAACGGGGCGTTTTTAGAATTAAGGCTTTCTTAATCTCTTTTGAGGAATCTTTGCTACTTCTTCATAGGTTTAGTAGAAAGAGATTGAGATCCTTGGTTTTAGAAGCGTGAGTTGATTTATCAAGATTACATTGCGTGAGGACACGGCAATAGTTTCGTCTGGGGTATTTTGGTATGTGCTAAAACACATACCTTTTCTTTATCAAAATAGACCCAAAATAACCAAGAAAGAGCCGTTTATTGCTAATATTTGTGGTTTTCTTGAGTTTGTGCTTGTGCAGTATGGATTTGTAAAAACACACAAAGAAGCCAAAATCGACGTAAATAGAAACCGCACGAGAGATTAAGTGAGCTTAAGCTGAGCCGGAAGGTCAGAATTATGCATTTATGAAGATTTCTAATCTCTGAGGATGATTTGTGAAGATTTGATCAAAGTTTGAAGAATTGGCAGAAATGGCCCTTGAGTTTCAGAAATTTGCAAAATCAGTCCCTGGATTATTTATGATTGACAAGAATGGTCCTTGAAGATATTTTCAGAAGTTGCATGTCTGGTCCCTGAAGTTTCAGATTTCACACCTTTAGTCCTTGAAATTACTTTGGTTGCTAATACTTGTCCAAGTTATGTCCACTACCCACAAACCAAACTCACGGCCCTTTTACCTTCACCTGGCCCAATATACATCCTAGCCCAATCCTATCTAAATCTAACACCCGGCCACCCATCTATCCCAACCCGAATTCACTTAAACCCGGTTTATTAAAACCTTTTACCCGGTACCAAACCCAAGTCAAAAGCCACGTGACCCAGTCAAACTATTTGATTTACAATTTAATAAACCCAAACGCGCCCTTTAAACAGTGCCTTCCCCTTCCTCCCAAACCAAACCCAAACACCACTCATTTACCCACCTCCCCAAACACCAAGCTTAGTACTAAGAATCTATCCATCATTCTTATCCACCTCTGACCTGTCAGTAGGATGCTTACGTGGACAAAAGGCTTACTCCCATTGGACGAGACACATCAAATGAACAAATGGTGCTCTATGATTGGACAAGGTGACTCATGGATTGATTTGTGGCTATGATTGGACATTCTAGGCTCTTCTGAATGAGAATCCAAGACCTCCTCCTGTGGCTATATAAGAAACCCTTAGCTCACATTTGTATTTGTCCAATCTCTTAGGTTTTAGAGAGATTTTGGCCATTTAGTTTCTTGTCATTTATATTGTTTTGATAATGTAATCCTGCTCTTTTTAATTACAGATATTCTTCTTTATTAAGACAAGTCAAGTTCTCATTTAAGTTTTGTCAATTTGAATTTACGCTCAAATCAATTTTTCATAACTGTTTTGAATCTTAGTTGGTTACTCATTAAGCTCACATAAGCTTGTGTGAGCTTATGTGAGGTTATTTCTAAATTCACTTGTTCTCAATCAAAGTTTTCTCAAAAGTCAAACAAAAGTCAAAAAAAAAAATCAAAAGTCAATCGTTTTCATGTTAATATTTGGTTTTAGTTTGCTAAAATGATGATTTTCATGTTTATATAAGTTTCTAATTCAGTTTTAGTAAGATTCTCTTCTAGTTTTTATAAAAAAATGTAGATTAGAATATTAAAGGAGTGTTTGGTTTACTGATTAAAACTGTTTTAGAGGTTGCAAGTTTGGATTGGATCAGTTTGTTGAAGCTTGTTATAGGTATATGCAAATATATCTGTCTTTATTTTCTTTGCATTTGAGCTAATAGTCAATTTTGCTTTGTAATGTCCTTGTGCTTTCAACAGTTGAAATCAGTGGTTAAGTTCCTAGCATATAGGTTCAGAGTGGATAAGCTAGCTTGTTTAAGTTTCTTTACATCATATCTCATCCATTTCATTCACATATTTGCACTAGAATTTCACATAAGTCAATCTCATAATGTTATAAAAGTCAAAATTACGTCATAAACCGCTTTTCTTAACAACTTGCAGTCATTGCACAGGATCCATTAGAGCTTTTCATGGTCTAATTTTTGGTCTACTTGCAGTATTCTAGGTGGTCTTCAAGACCCTTTATCCTGCTTTTGCATTTAAGCTTATCTCGATAAGCTTATAAATAAGCTCCAACTTGGTACCTTTTGCTTATGCATGCAGCAGCCCACCTTTGCCCTCCTTTTGGCTTTTTTTTGTGTGATCAATAACTTGTTCATTACTGCTCCATAATAGCTGTAACTTTGGGATTATGATCTTTGCCAGGTGGACTTTAGAACCACATTTCTAGTTTTCTGTTTAGCTTCCTGGTTAAGCAGTTGCAACTGCTTAAAGTAGGGTCCCAAACCTGATTTGCTTATTATTGGCAGTTGGATTAAATCTTGGTAGATGCTTATTTAGGTGATAGGAGTAGCTGATATTAGTTCCATTAGAGTAGTTTTAGCATGCCTTAGCTTATATATTCAGTTGGTATCATGTAGTGCTTTTTAGCTTATTGAAAGTGCTTATTCCATCCCCATTTACATTGCAGCTTTCATTTCCTTCACATTAGCCCTGGTTTTTCTATTTTTCTCATCTTTAGAATAATATTTTAGAATTTCCCTGAAATTTTCATGATTTTTAGTTCTTGTTCATTATTTTTCTTAATTAAAATTAGTTTTTAAGCCTTTTTAAATAGCTTTAATTGCATTTAATTGAGAAAAAGTTCCAAAAAAATAATTTTTCAATTTTAATAGTTTAAGAAAAATATAAAAAGCATAAAAAACATTTTTCCTTATTTTTCTCCTTTTATTTGGTATTTTTCATAATTTTAATTAGAATTAAATAGATTTAAATTCATAGAAAATAGGAAATTAATCTGAAAAATACAAAAATAGTTTTAAAAAGTCTTTAGTGATATTTTAGATTTTTAGAAAGTAATTCCATATTTTTCTCTCTCTCTTTCATAATTTTTAGATAATTAGTTTAATTTTTAAAGTTAATAATTAGTTTTAATTAGAAATAAAATCAAGAAAATTCCTAAAAAATAGTTTTAATTCATATTTAGTTTTCTTATATCATTTTTAGCAATAAAGTAGTTTTAGGTTATTTTTAGGATCTAGATTAGACGTACTTGCTTTTTATTCGCTTTAGTTTATTTTTCATATTTAGCGTTTTAGCGTAGAATTGCGTAGTTTGCCTTAGTCTTTAGGATTTCCCGTAGATTATATGTTCCATTTGCTTTCCTTATCCCGTAGTTTAGAATATATCATCTTATGCCCCTTTCTTATTGAATCCCGATTATTTGAGTAAATTCCATTCAACCCTCGTTTCTGAACGATCTCTGCTCAAACCTAACACGTTTGAGTTACCGTATACTACATCTTCTTATTATTGATTTTAACCTGAATCAATTTTTACGCCGGGGATTGGTTTTGGACACTGAATCAATTTTACGCCGATTGTTTTGGGATCTAAATCAATTTTCACACACGGATTGTTTTCGACGAAATCAATTTTTGGCCACGGATTGTTTTGGACGAAATCAATTTTTGGCGCCGCTGCCGGGGATTGTTTTGGACGAAATCAATTTTTGGCGCCGCTGCCGGGGATTGTTTTGGACACTGAAATCAATCTTCAACATAATATGTTTGTAAGATAATGGACATGATATCGGTAGTCATAACATCTTGAAGAGAATCATTTAGTTTTTCCAAAACTTTGATGTGTTCAAAACATTCATTAGCTTGCTTTACCAGGGATTTATGGTCCTTGACAAAGTCACCTGTTTCTTTCAAAAATGCTTGTTCAAAATGAATTACCCTCGCACTGACATGATTTAGCGGAGGGGCAATTTGAGTTTCAAAAAACTTTTTCATTTCATCATCAAAACTAGAAAACCAGATGTTAGTTGTAATATTGGTTTTAGATTTAACAATCTTTTGAAGTCTCCCAATTCTAGTTTTAACATCATCTAAAATGCTTCTAGCATCAATTGTGTTAAAAGGATTGTTTGAAGACATTTGTTCCATGTTCAAAAGTGATTTTGAGACAACAATTGGTTTTGAAACAGGTTTTGAAACAGGTTTTGACTCATTGTTTGAAACACAGGGTGTTATGGAAAACTTTGACTTTTATTTTTGGGGAACAAATTGAATTCCAGAAATTTTGTTAAGTTTGTTGTATTTGATTGGTTTTATTTCTGGGTTCTTTTGTTTCATTTTTGTTCTACTCTCGTTAATGAGTTCTAACGTTTCATGAGAATCACGAACTTCTACGGGTTCATGTTTATCTAACAAAGCTTTTCCATTATACAAAACATTCTGTTCTTTCTGAGCTTTCTTGAGTGCACAAGGAGGTTTGTTACCAAGAGCCATTTTTTGAGTTGTATGAAAATACGGGTTTGTTTGATTTGTTAAAATATTGGTTGTTTGAATGCCGAATGACCCAAGTTGTAACAAGCAAATGTTCCAATTTGTTGATTTTTTCATTTTTCTCAAGAATTTCATCAAGAAGAGAATCTTCTCGTTTTGAAAAGACTGTAATCAACTGTTTCTTCTCTTTTTCAAGATCAGAATAAGTTGCTTTTTATTTAGAAAGTTGGTTTTAAGATCAGAAATTTCCTCGTTTAAAGACTTTATTTTTAAGTTCAAATTAACATCAAGTGTGTTATACTTGATTTGCAATTGTTTTTCTTTTAAAACGTAATTTCGATAACCAATTTCTAATTCTGACTCTTTGTTTTTGTGAAATTCAAAGGCTTTTGCATTCTCCTTGTACCTCTCAAGCTCAGCGGTCAATTTATCATTCACGCCTTAACATCGATTGACCTTTTAACTTTCTCAATCTCAATACCACGATTATTAATTAATGTTTCAAAGAGAGCACGTGTTTCCTCATCATTAGCACCATTCATTCAACTAAACCTCCATTAGGATCCATAAATGGAGTTTCAGAGTTAACATTGCTATTAACTTGCTCCCCCACATAGTTTTAGCTTGGTTTTGATTGGTGGTTCATTCTACCGTAAGGGTGATATTTGTTTTGGATCATCAAGTTTCAAACTTTCTTGTTATTTTGGTGATATTGACGCTATTTCATCATTAAAATCAGGTTACAAAACACTTTTGAGCATAAAAATCAGTTTTGGTGAAAGTTGGTACTTTCTACTCGTAGTAAAACCCTATTCTTACTCGTAGCGAAAAGTCTACTACGCAGCAAGTTACGCATAAGGAATTCATCATTTGATCTTCAAAGTCGTTGGTTTACTCGGTGTTTTCTTGCTTGGATAAGCCTGAAAACACTTCGACTTTGGATATCTTTTACCCTGGTATAAGTGTAAAGGATTTTTAGGTAAAACCTAGTTTTAACGCCTAAGCTTAACACTTACTGCGTAGAAACTTCTTTTCCTAAGCATTTCCTACGCATATGCTTTTCTTATGCCTAAGGAAATATTACGCATAAGGTTTCTACTACTAAGTCTTTGGTTTACGCCTAAGCTAAGTTTTCTCAAGTCTACGCTGCGAAGCTATCACTACACGAACTCTTTTCTACGCGTAAGTTGGGTACTACGCGTAAGGTCTATTCTCACGATAAAGTCGATTTCTCGATAAGGTTACTTCATCTACAAACTCTAAGTTTCATTCGACTACAAAGATCCATCATCAACACAAGTTTCAAGATGTCTCAACCACCATACTCTAGCAACTTTCCTCATGAGTATCCTCAACAACAACAAAAATTCTATCAACAATATCCTCCACCATCTCCACAACAATTGCAACAATTTCAACAACAATTTCAAAACTTTCCTCAAGGAGCAAACCCTCTTCCACCACAAATGGTTCAACCAAACCCTCATCAACAAGTACAACATTATACCTACTTTCAAAATCAGTATCCCTCCAAGTATGCTATGAATGTTACAAAACCAAAGGTACCCTCTTGGTTTGAAAAGATGTGTGAAGCTTTAAGTAGCCAATAATCCATTCATGAAGCTGGATCCCTTGATAGACCTCGAATGCTCACTCCCGGTAACTACGAACAATGGGTGATAAGGTTCTTTAGGTTTTGTGATCTCAAGAAGCCACATGGTAAGTTTTTGAAGAAGGTCATCCTTGAAGGTCCTTTTCGGATGCCTACTATCACTTGCACGGAGATCCAATGCTAATCCACCAAGAGATGATGTTACTAACATTGTCGGTCTTGATCAACTTACTACTGACCAACTTCTTCACTTAGAAGCCGATGAACTTGCAATGCAATATATCCTTTTGGGATTACCCAATCCAATACTTCGTAGTGTTGATGCTTAGAAGGGCTAAAGCAATGGGGAGCACATTCATCTTTTAATGGAAGGCACAGAACTCAATCAAGAGGGCATGGAATCTAAAATCTACTTAGCATATAGACACTTCATGATTGAACCAGGGGAGAAATTAGAGTCATATCATCATCGGTTCTCATACATCATCAATGACTTGGATAAACATAATATCATTATGCCAAGGATTTCAATCAACACAAAGTTCCTCGAAATGTCTTGGTCCGATTGGGAAAAGTATGCTACATTCATCCGTCAAGCGAAGAATCTTCATCAAGCTACATACGGATTGTTGTATGACTATTTGAAGCACCACAAAAAGGAAGTTGACAAAGAAAGAATCATCCGTGGGGTCCTGCTTAGCCTTTACTCCCAGGATAATCAAACTCTTGCTTTGTGGGCTCAAGCATGTTATCCTCAATTCCCGCCTTGTCAATCGCTTCTTCACAAACCCTCCACAACCAACCGCCAGATTACACCATATGATCCATCACAACAATCACAAGAAACTCAATTGGTTCCATACAACAACAACAATGATCAAGCACTCTAAAGTGAATCAAATGAGGATGCAGAAGCCTTCGATGCATTGAATCAAGGATTTGTTATGATTGCAAGAGCCTTCGGACGATTTGCTAACAAATCCAACAATCGCATTCGCACCTCATCAAATACAAGGAATCAATTTGTTGTTAACAATGGAAGGGTTGAGGTTCAGAATCGTGGAAATGGTCGTCAGATGAGTAGTGGTCAAGGGTTTAATGTTAATGGAAGGAATAACATGGGTGCTCCACAACAAAGGGTTCAAGTGGTTGATCAAGGAAATGCTCCAGGGGTTAATGGTCTCCAATGCTATAATCGCGAATGAGAAGGGTCATCGGCTAATGCATGCCCAAAGCGGAGGACAAGAAGCAGCCGCTTATCACAAAGAGGATCTACTCTTGGCTCTCAAGGATGAAGTCCGGAACTCTACCAACAAGGAACAAAGCTTCATGGCTAATGCATTCTCGATGATGACATGGAGGACTTGGTAAGCATGTACCTGTGATGTTAATGGTAAACATACAAGAGCTCCACATGAGTGACACAGCCCGGCAGATGACACGATGGCTTGTCTCGTGCACGGATCCAAACATTCATATACATGATTCGATATCTCCGTCAACATTCACATCCGAGAGGCGAGTGTTCAACATGAGCCTTCTACATCTCATTCCGACAAAAATCAAATGGATCCCGTAGTTATATTTGACGATCAAGATGACCTTATGGTTAATATTAATAATCAAGGACTGGGTCATATTTGAGGATCTAAATAATGACTATGTTGAGACTCAAGTTGAACAAGATGAACCTTGTCTAATCCAGATTGAACTCATGACCAAATTAATTCTGACCAACCAATCTCAACCGAAAAGTGCAATGAGATCAATAAGAAATTGCAAGAAATAATTGCACTGTTGACTAAGGATAATGAATGCTATAAGTTCCAACTCAACAATTTTCAAACTAAAGAGAAACGTGAAAAGGTTTTGAAGTCGCATTTGCTAAATCTTACCAAAATGAAAAATCTTTGGAAAAACAGATTTGTGATCTAGTTGCATCCAAGAATGCTTTGTTGTCTCAAATAGAACAATTGATATTTGATCATAAACAACAACTTAACGCTTCACTTCGAAACAAAAAGCCAAGTCTGAGTTGTTAACTTGTCAAAAACAGTTTTGTGAGTACAAAAAGCACTCGAGAAAACAAATAGATGACTATCTTGTGGAAATTGTCGACTTACAAAAAAAAATAAAAGAGTTTTGAAATGTTGTTTACAAACATGGTGAGTCAATCACAACAATTCAAACGTTTTCTTTTAAACCAAATCCTAATGGATATGGACCAATTCTTGCTGATTACAATCCACATTTTTCACATAGAGCATTCAAACCAAATGTTGTTTATAATCGTATGGAGGAATTAGATGCAGAAGACGAGAGTCGGTTAAAAATGGAAAATGTTGTTTATAACAAACCATTTAACTATTCAAAGCCATAACTTTGCCACATAACAGATCATTCTAACACACCTTGGTTTATCACTACCCCTCGAAGTCCTCTTGTAATGATGGTCCCCACCAATCAAGTTGCACAAATTAATGGTCCTTTACCTTCTTAGTGAAATAAAGCCATTAGTGAACGATGTCGTTCTAAAATACTTTGATACTTTCATGTCCGACATCAAACTTTTGAAACATGCAATTAGTTAATTCAAATAAAAGTCAACATTTTCAATCGCCATTTGTCGGACAACAAAGGATATTTTTCGAGAAAGGGCTTTTACCACATGTTCGAAACTTAAAAATGTGTGCAATCTATTGGGAACGGGAACTTCGTATGAGATTGGGCTTATGAAAACGCCGAGAAAACGTAAACATCAATTTCAAATACTAAACGTAAAAAGAAAATGTTAAGAAATCATGTCAATCGATCTGAAGATATCTCAGGCCGATACCATAAATGTTGGTTACTAACATTCGTTGCATATGCATTTGATTATATCCCGTTGATTCTCATTGAAAATATTGAGAATACCGACATGTCAAAAATCAAGTCCTTAAAAATTGAAAATGAGCGATTGTTAAATGAGCTTTCCAATGCAAAACGCCGTCTTCAATGGTGTCAAAAGATTGTCAAAATCGCGAGCTTGCTTTGTAAAACAAGATCAACCAGCCATGCTCAAAATCTTTTGATCCAAACATAGAACAACCGGATGATGAAAACGGTCTTTAAATGTCAAATTTCAGAATATGAACAAGAAATTGCCAAAGTCAAAACTGAATATGGTGTCATATTTGATTTACTCAAAAGACTCGTGCAAAAGCCAAAAGATGCCGATGATCATCTTGCTTATACCAAAGAAGTTTTACGAATAATGGAAACACTCGCTCTGAAAGTCAAGATTTGTTACACACTATCCATGACTTGAAAGCGGAGTTGGTGAAACTTAAGCAAGATAAGATTAGTAACACAAATGCACTTGCCCTGTGAATGTTTAAAATTGACACTAGAACGCCTAATGACAAACCACAAGATACTAATGTGGTTCCTTCCACCTAAACATGAATAGTTACCTCTTTTCCCAACGCACTTACCTTAAGAGCAAAACAATGAAGAATAGGAAGTTGCAACGTAGAGAAGAACAATAAAGACCTCTCAAGTAGAAGAACACCTTAGGACTTTGAATAAAACTCAAGTTGCACCCACTTTAAACATTGCGTTAGAAAAATGTAATAGCAAAAGTGATGTAATCAATGCCGAACCTTTAAGTACTTTGAATGTTTTGTTTGAAGCATCTTGTGTTGGTTGTCGTAAAGCATGTTTTCTATTGTCATGATAAATGTGTTGCTAAGTCTATATTATCTCGGGAATAATAGAAAACGGAATACCTCTAGGCCCACTAATGCTTCTAAGTCTGTGCTAGGTAAACCGCCCTCTAGTGTTTCTGCAACAGTAATTGATGTACCCATAGAACCCACTACACCTCCTAGGAAGAACTTATCACCTAGTACATTCACTAAGACCAAAGCAAAGATTACTTGATTGGCGTAGATGGTTACAAAACATACCAGGATTTAAATGGATTCCTAAAATCATTAATATGTGTGTAACTATAACGGAACCCT
This sequence comes from Chrysanthemum makinoi, assembly GCA_910596185.1. Classification (NCBI taxonomy): domain Eukaryota; kingdom Viridiplantae; phylum Streptophyta; class Magnoliopsida; order Asterales; family Asteraceae; genus Chrysanthemum; species Chrysanthemum makinoi. Next base: position 167,342,040 of record OU343222.1, on the reverse strand, counting down.
CTAACTCTTCGGGTTCCACCTCTACTTCTATTCCACCGTCGCCTCAGGTAATGCGGTGATATAGATCATCCTCTGATTGTTGATAGCGGATGTTCCCCTGACATGACAGTAATCTCAAATTGTTATCAAACTTTGTCTCAAAGTTCATTGGCACCGCCGTTCAGAATGACGCTTCGCAGCCTATCCCGCTACTGGAGATTACATCAATGGGAACATCAAATTAGCAGAGTTTATTATGTTGAAGGTCTCTCATTCCAATCTTTTCACGGTCAATTTTGTGATGGAGATTTGGAAGTTGCTTGGAGAAAACTTGTTTCATTCGTGATCTACAAGGAAACGATCTTATGTCTCTCAAACCGACATCAAGTCTTTACACGATCTCAATGCAAGACATGATTTCTTCATCTCCCATCTCGCCTACTTTCTAAGGCAACATCTACAAAATTGGCTATGGGCACCGCCTTTCACATTTAAACTTTCAAACCATAACCAATCTTGCACGTTACAAACTTGTTGAAGGTCTCCCAAGATTTCGGTATTCTAAAGATCATCTATGCTCAGCTTGTGAACAAGGGGAAAGCACTCGTGCTCACTTTCCTTCAAAGGTGGAACACAGCTCCCAGCATGTGCTTCATCTTCTTCACATGGATTTGTGTGGCCCGATGCGTGTGCAGACGATCAATGGCAAACACTACATTCTTGTAATTGTTGATGACTACTCAAGATGGACTTAGGTTTATTTTCTTTGAAGTAAAGATCAAGCTCCACAAATGATCATCACCTTTCTCACAAAAATTCAAGTTCAGCTCTTGAACACAGTCAGACAAATCAGAACAGACAAAGGAACTGAATTTGTGAATCAAACTCTTCGTGAATATTATGAGAAAGTGGGAATTGAGCATCAAACATCAATTGCACGGACACCAGAACAAAATGGAGTTGTTGAAAGACGAAACCGCACGTTAGTGGAAGCTGCAAGAACGATGTTGATAAATGCAAAACTTCCAGATTACTTGTGGGCTGAAGCCGTGTCAACTGCATGCTACACTCAGAACCGTTCAATGATTACTAAACGCCACAACAAAACACCTTATGAGCTTATCCATAACCGCAAACCGAATCTAAAACACTTTCATGTCTTTGGTTCTCTTTGTTACCCAAATAATGATCGTGATGACTTTGGTAAGCTCAAGGCCAAAGCTGACATTGGAGTCTTTGTTGGATACTGTGAAAATTTTAAAGGATACGGGATCTGGAATCGTTGTACAAGGGAGATTATGAAAACGATTAATGTCAATTTTGAGGAGCTTACTGAAATGGCTTCTGAGCAAAATAGCTTGGAACCCGGACATAACCGTCTAAACTTCCCCAAACCCCATCATCACCGAACCAAGCTACAGGCTCACTGTCGTCAAATGGAACAGCTATTTGCTCCTCTGTTTAGTGATGATATTGATCAAGGTGCTCCAGATGTATCACTTGTTTCCGCTGCTCAACCTGATAATCCAATACCTGATACACTTGCAACAACAACAATTGTTGAAGAAGCACCTCCAATTGATTCTACAACAACAGTCGAACAAACCGCATCCAATGACGCTGAACCAGCCGATGATCTTCAGAATCATGATGTACCTACACCCGCATATTATGATCCAAATGCGTTCTTCAATCCTTTCGCTAATGAAACTGCCACTTCTGAGGTTGCGGAATCATCTACAAGCCATTTGAATCCTCCAAATCTGCATAATGTATATCAACATCAACCCTCCACACATTGTTGGACTAACGACCATCCTCTTGTTAACATCATTGGAAACCCGAATCAACCAGTCGTAACTAGACAACGCCTTCAGACTGACGGTGAACATTGCATTTATGCACTTATCGTTTGCCAATCTGAACCCAAAAACATTAAAGAAGCAATGACTTATGACAACTGGATTGAATCCATGCAAGAAGAACTTAATCAGTTTCAACGTCTTGAAGTATGGGAATTGGTTGAAAAACCAATAGGGGTCTATGTTATTGGTCTTAAATGGATTTGGAAAAACAAGTTGGATGTGAAGGTACGGTTATCGAAATAAGTCACGTTTGGTGCTAAGGGTTATAGACAAGAAGAGGGGATTGACTTGAAATCCTTCGACCCGGTTGCTAGACTTAAGGTGCACGCGGATTTTTTCTGGCATTCGCTGCTCACATGAATATCACGGTCTATCAAATGGATGTCAAAACCGCTTTCGAATGGTAAACCAAAGGAAACGGTCTATGTTAGTCAACCGAAGGATTTGTTGATCCAGAGTTCCCTAATCACGTCTACAAACTGAACATGGCTCTCTACGGTCTCAAACAAGCCCCTCGCGCGTGGTACGATGAGTTGTCATCCTTTCTTCTATCCTATAATTTCGTCAAAGGATCGGTCGACCCAGAACTGTTTATACAATATCACGGGGAACACATTTTAATCGTTCAAATCTATGTGGATGACATCATTTCTGGGTCAACACATAAAAAGTACTCAAAAGCTTTTTCAAAACTTATGAAAACACATTTTGAAATGTCAATGATGGGTGAAGTTACGTTCTTTCTAGGAATGCAAGTTCATCAATCACCCCGTGGTATTTTCCTAAGTAAGTCTAAATATGCTCTTGAAATTTTAAACAAACATGGAATGCAAAGTTGTGATACCTATGCCACACCAATTGCACATACAAAAAAACTGGACGTTGATTTGCATGGGAAATTGGTTGACCCTACCAAATACCGAAGTATTATTGGGTCTCTCATGTATCTAACAGCCAGTAGACCTGACATTATATTTGCTGTATATCTTTGCTCCCGTTATTAGTCAAGACCAACTGAAACTCACCTATCTGAGGCTAAAAGAATCCTCCGATACATCAAGGGAACCATTAATTTGGGGATCTGGTATCCGAAGGATTCTGGTTTTGAACTAATAGCTTTTTCAGACGCTGATCACGCATGTTGCTTAGATTCTCGGAAAAATACTTCAGGTGGGTTGCAATTCCTTGGTGATAAATTGGTGTCATGGAAATCGAAGAAACAAGATTGTACATCGCTGTCCTCAACCGAAGTAGAATATGTAGCCATGTCGGCGTGTTGTGCTCAAGTCATTTGGATTAGAACACAACTCAAAGACTATGGTTACGTATTTGACAGAATTCCGGTGTACTGCGACAATCGAAGTGCTATTGCAATCTCGTGCAACACCGTTCAACATTCGAAGTCCAAGCACATCGACCTTCAATATCATTTCATAAAGGAGCATGTAGAAAAGGGTACCGTTGAATTATATTTTGTGGGTACTGAACACCAACTGGCGGATCTTCTCACCAAAGCCTTAGCTCCTGCTAGGTTTACTGATTTGATCCACCGGATTGGCATGAGATGTTTGACTCCAGAGGAACTGGATGACCATTTAACACATTCTTAAAACCAGTTAAACACCAAAACCTCTTTTGTAAATAAATTTTTCAAAAAAAAATAGAAAAATATAAAATCTGATAAAATACAAAAATATTCTTCTATCTACATTTCTTTAAACATTGCAAGTACAAATCTTCCGTCAACAGTTTGCTCTTTCAAACATTTCATTATTTTCTCGGACAAGTGTTAAGGGGGAGAATGTAAATATTTTTTATATTTCATAAAATCTTGTACTTGCATGTTACCCAATATTGGTTGTATCTTTGATAATGGTGGATACGTTTCTTGTTTTAAAACACTCCTCGGACTCAAATTTGTAAAATTTCACTATTTCTAAAGTCGAGGGGGAGTGTCGTCAAGTTTCTTTCCAAACATCACGTTTTGCTTAACCAACATGGAAGTTATGGGCTGTTGTTGAAAATGGTTGAGGTGGAGGGGCTATACTTGTCAAAAGTTAAAACTTATTTTTTACAAAAACACCACCTAACTCTTCTTCCACATTTATTACTTCCATTAATATCTCACCAAACCAAATCCACGCCTAACATTCAAACTCAAATCCGTGCTTTAATCTTCAAATTTGTAAGTGTTAAAAGTTTCATTGAATGATTACAAACATAGGTTTTTAACCTTATTCAAATTTAACGGTTAGATTTTAAACTAGAGTTGATTTTATGTTCTACGCATAAGCGTATGAACATGAAATCACTATGGGATGCTTCAGATGGAAAAGATTGTATCAAAATGGTTAAAAACATGTTTTATAAACATTTTCATCAAGATTTTCAACCCAGAAAACGTTTTTGATCTTAATCGTAGTTTAGGGTTTATGCGTGGAATTGGGGTTTTTCATGTGTGAGTGTTTGAGGATAATTAGTTGCTTGAGATATGTTGGATACACGTCTAATTAACCTTTAACGCCTTTGAATCATGCCCAGAAACATCTAATTTGAATAATCAAACTTTAGGGTTTATAAACACGTTGAATTGGGTATTTTTTATTCATGGCATTTTTGATGTTAAAACTTGTTGAAATCAACTCACATAACCTCTAAGTCATCCCAGAAACAATGTGGTTGAATTTCCATGGTTAAAATTCTTACGAGTATGATTTGTAATTCTAGGGTTTATGTTTACGCATAGTGTTATCCTACGCGTAACTGGACTTGACTTGTGATGCCATGTGTGGATGAAAGGGTTTGAATAAATTGTTAATGGAAGTGTTATGATTGATCTATTTCAGGTTTTACGCGTACCAATTCAGAATCAAGGGTAAAATGACATTTACGCTTAAGGATCACCTTATTTGTAGACGTTACGCATAAGAACAATCTTACGCATAACTTATACGCATAAGGTTCTACAATGGGAGTACGCGTATCCTGTGAAGGATATGCGTAAACTTGAACTCCTACGCCTAAGGCTTACTCTTACGAGTAAACCTTACCCGTAAGTCACTAACCTACGCTTACGCGTAAGCTTTATGCCAATAGTCCATTCCTACGCGTAAGAGTGACTCCTAGGCATAAGCTTAATCCTACGCGTATGGTTACTCTGTTTAAGCACAAGCTTACAATCCTACGCTTAAGCCAAAATTATAACTTAACTTATGAAATGTTACGCGTACAAACTTGTAATAAGTTACTCATAACGTCACAAGACCAAAATGTCACTAATAAGCAAAATTGTTAAAATGTTGTGTGATTGAGTGAAAATATGGACTTTAAAATTCAAAAATTAACATACTCACGTAACTTATCACGTCAACTTTGGGCTATTGGACAACATGTGACTTTGGACTCGTAACATTCATTAACATAACAAATTCAATAATTGGACAATCAATTTTGACTAACATAATGTCTTTCGATATGTTGGTTCTTTTGTCTCAACACCTTTCAGATCACGATATGGAAGTCATCATGGAAAATGTCAACGCACCAAATGAGCTCACAATGGAAGATATCTTCCCTACTGATTACAGCAAGACAATCGGAAAGAACAATCTCAGGGTCGATTTTGAGAACTTCACGTGCTCAGATTCTTCATACAGGATTGATGTGGATATTCTCAAGACTCATCCCTACAGAAACATGCTTACGAACTCTGCAACTGTGCCAGAAATCTACATTCATCAATTTTGGCACACAATGAAAAAGGTGGATGGTCAAGACGCTGTCATCGTGACCCTTAATAATAAGGAAGTCACCGTTACTGTTGCAGATCTTCGGTCAATTCTTCTTCTACTGCTATAGAGGCTGCTGACTATGTGGCAACTCCAAGTGAAGAGGCTACCATTCAATTCATGATCGACATTGGACATGATGAAGCTGTCGGGCTTATCACCAGACATTCCTCTGTGGATCTGAAGAATATTCCTCAACCTTGGAGAACACTATATATTATGATCGCCAAGTCTGTGTCTGGAAGAGACAGCGGTCACGAGCATCCCAAACTTATGCATTTGCAAACCTTCTGGGGCATGGTTAACAAGCAGCACATCGACTTTGCCAGTCTGAATGGGAAGACATGATGTCCCATCTCAAGAAGCTCGGGACAAAAGTTCCTTTTATCAGATACACCAAGCTGTTGATCCAAAATATTCTTGGGAAACATCGGGACATTCCCTTGAGACTTAACGACCCCAACAATCACTCTGTGTTGTATGAGCCTACATTAAACATTGTCAGATTCAAAGACTCAACAACAAAGAAGCAAGGTGCAATGCTACTGGACTGCCTTCTCACCGATGATATCAAAAGTTTACCATCGTATCGTCGATACCTTGAAGCCGTGAGTTAGGGAAAAGTCGGGTTCATGGATGAAAAGACTTCTGCTGTTCCAGTCAAGAAGACCAGAAGATCAGGCAGCGCTGGAAGCGTAGAAAGCACTGGGAGTGCCCTCAAGTATCCTAAAAGGCGTCCAAGCCTCAAAAGAAAAGTCCCATCTAAGGGTGCCATCCCTAATCCTAAATCGGCACTTAAACTAGAGGATGAAGACTCTGAGGATACTGAGTCTGATGAGGTGGTTCGATATTCTGAATCTGCTACTGATGAAACAACCTCGCCGAGGTCCGATGACCAACCACCCAGTCCCAAAGCAGACAAGGGAAAGACTCCAGTTGCTGAGGAAGAAGAAGCAAGTTCTGATGATGAACCACAGGATGAAGAGAGAGATTACCACAAGACTCTCAAGCAGCTAAGGTTACAACATGCTGCTACTGAATTTAATCGTCAACAAACCAGAGGCCTTAGAGACTCCAGTGGTGGTGCACTAACCACACCAGTTCTTGATGCGGTTAATCAACCCGATAAGGGAACTGGTACCACCACTCAGGAATCAACAGACCAACAGCAGCAAGAGGATGAAATCATATTCGACTTTGAAGAAGAGGAACAAGAGAATAATGAGAAGATAACCGATGAAGACATTGAGGAAGCAGCTAGGGAAAAGGCTGAAGAAGAGGCTAGGGAAAAGGCTGAGGAAGAGGCTAAAGCTCAAGAGGAAGATGATAATTATCTTCAAGATAATCCATAACATAACCCAGAACAAACTTCTGAGCCACCTAAAGACCCAGAGCCATCTCATGACTCATCCTCATCTGATTTATCATCTCATTCATCACCTCCACCATCCAAAGATGCTACCACCAAATCATCATTCAGATCAGTAAAGAAACCCACTGACACTTGGGCATCACGTGCCAAGTCCAAGATTGTTAAAGCTGTCAGACAAGCAAGGAAACGAAACGTGGTTAACAAGAAATTGAATCAGCTGGCTGACAGAGTCAACTTACTCGGTAAAGTGATGAACGAGTTCTCGGATGAAAGAGACCAGATCCAGCAATTCCTCAATCGATATATTCAGGGTGAGATGGACAAGACGATTAGGGACTACACTTATAAGTTCCTTCTCGACACCGTCCCTGGAGTCACAAAAGAAATGTTCGCAAGACAACTCTACCCATATCTGATGTCATTGGTCAAGCATACACTTTCAACAACACCAGCAATGATGGAAATCCGACCAGTTCCACCTCCTATTGTTTGATTTGTAGTAATAGGGATATACCAAAATATACACGTGATATGCGAGAATCAACGAATCGACCCTTTAGGAAGAAGATCGACACGCAAAACCCTCAAATATACGATAAGTGATACCGGGTAAGGATATCCGGGTTGTTTCCCAACGAGGAGTGAATGGGCAACGTCGCTTTTAGTTTTGTTATTAAAATGCTCGATGTTTTGGGTTTTTGTGTTTTTGATTACGTTTTCTACAAATTAAGTGACGGGAAAGTAATTAAGGCAAGGGGAACAAAGTAAATGACAAATTAACTACTACTAAGCGTATGAAACAATAAAGTTAAGCTAAATTAAGTCCTAGGGTGCTAAAATGCAAAGACGTGAAAACCCGGGCTAATCCCGAGCTTCAAAAACTGAAAATTATGCAATTAAAGGCCTACGGGTGCAAAAGTAATTTTCCTACGTTGTAAACTACTAAAAATAATTTTAGAAAAAATCCGGGTATTTTTTCGACTTTTAAATTATTTATTATGAATTAATTACTAATTTAATTATAAAAAAATACTAAACTAATTTATAAAAATCTAAGGAAATTACAGAAAATACTTTAAATAGTGCTTGATCTAAGAAAATTATAAAAAGGGTAGACTGCTTTGGAAATAAGCAGTTTAAGAAGCTAAATAAGCTACTAAGGCCTAAACTGAAAAAGCATATAACACATTAATTTTGCAAAGTATAACCAGTCAAAGACCCAGAGGCAACTGGTTAAGAGGGTGTGGTGTTGTGGGTTTGTGCAAGAGGTCCTAGGTTCGAATCTGGTCCTCTACCTTTTATCTTTTTATTTTTGTTTTTGAAAATTTTCCTTTGAGACTTGTTTGCAAGATCAACACCAAGCTTTTTTATGAAAAATTTTTCAACAAAAAGTTAACAATAAGCAGTTGTGACTGCTTATTGTTCTTAGTTTTGGACAGAAAAGCCAAAAAACAAACACCCTTGACAGATTTTAAGCACAAACAAGCAAGGAATAAGCACTTCAGGGGAACTAAGCTACCATGTATATGTAATAACTAAAATAAGCTAAAGTTAACTAGAATTAAGCTATACTAAAGGGAAATAAGCAGTTTTGTTATATCCTAAACTAAAATGGGTAAAGAGCTACAAAGGACTAAATAAGCACTAATAAGCAAAAGGTAAACTAACCTAATCTAAGGGACCTAATAAGCACTAAAGATACCTAAGATAAGCTATTGGGACACTAAATAAGCTGAAAAATAAGGGAAAATCTTACTGTTACTGCAGCAGCAAAATGGCCTAATGGGGGCTGTTTAGGCACCTAAAACGCTGTCAATAAGCTAGAATAAAAATTCACAAAAATGTGCATTAGATAGATGAGAAACCCAAGATTTAGCATACCAAATTTCAGAAAATGAGGACTTGTAATGAAGAAATTAAAAATCAAAACCAAAGGCTGTTTGAGCAGATTTTTGCTAAATGTACTTTTTTTGAAAACGGGTCAAAAATGATATTTTGACAAATGGGGACTTAGTACCAGATTTCAAACTACTACACTACTTTATTTTGAACTAAATTTAAGCAAGAACAATAACTAATAACGCCTAATCTAGATTTGTCTAATACTAAAAGTGAAAACAGGTCTGACTTTAGATTTTTAGGGAAACAACTAAAAAGTTATAAAACTACTTGAAAATGCTAGAACGTGCTTCTAAATTACTACTAACACTAACTGAGAGCTGATTGAAATTGAGCTTTTGGTCAAAATAATTTTTTAACTAAAACTTGGCCTAGTGCCAAACACCCCTGAATGGGTGGAATTCTTTTGAAAACTGATTTTTTCAAAAACAAACTCAAGGAATTTTTGTAAAAGCTTTTATATTAAAACTAATAAACTAAAAAAAAGCACTTTGAAACTTAGAATAAGTTGATTCTGTAATAAGCATTTAAGTGCTTATCTCTGGACAGAAAAGAAAATTCAAAGACATAATTTAAAAAACAAGAAAACTTTCATTAACTGGAAATAAGTTACAATACTGAATAATAAAAAAAAACTATTTTGAAAACTAAAAACCTACTGCCTTTTAGGCTACAAAGAGCTCTACTATTTATACTAGTCTAAGAGGTCTTCAAGTCTGCTTGTGTTGTGCTAGTTATGTGAGACAATGAGCTACTTGGTTCCACTTTGTGCTTCTTTGAGTGTATCTCAGCCATCCATTTTGGCTTGGAGCCCAAGGGTAAATCCTAGCGTTTGATTCTTGAAAACTAATGGTGTCATTAGGGATTTCCAACATGGCACTGAGCCCATGTGGGTGTAGGGGAGGACAGCCTGGTTATCAGTGTAGGTTGAGAGTGACCTTGGGGAGAAGACAAGAAGAACAGGACAAACATTCTTGGTGGGTAAAATGTTTTCCCTGGGTTTGTTCTGTTTTTGGATAAAAGAAGAAGAAGGTTCAAAATTAAGTTTTTTTTTTTAAAAGTAAATAAAACTTTGTAATTTCTGTTTTTGATTTAAATTTTTTTTTTTTTTTAAAGAAAATACTTTTAATAAAATTGGTTTAAATAAAAATAATTGTTGTGAGAAAAAAATGGTTAAAGATAAAAATGATTGTTTTAAATGAAATATGTTTTAAGGGTAAGTTGGAAATTTTGGGTTCGGGTGAAGGGTAAATTGGTAATTTGGATTTAGGGTTAGGTTTTTCATCTGATTCCCCAAGCTCACTACCAAAAATATATCCTGGGCTCTGAAAATGTGGAAAATCCGCTTCCGGCTCCATCTGCAAAGCACGTTTTCCAATCCGAGCTCATTTCTGTCCGTTTTTGCCTTGTTTTAGATCCTTTGTACCTGAAACACATAAAAACATATTCCAAGGATATCTGCAGTATAATTAGGTATATTTCCGTGTTTTTAGACATTTTTGTGGGTTTTTCGGGCTTAAAATGATGAGTAAAAGGCCACTTGACCACTAGTTTGTGGGTGATACGCTGTAGCAAGACGGTGAGTGACACCGTACTTGAGCATGATTTTTGTGAATTGGTCATTGCAAAAGTGCGTACCGCGATCACTAATCTTGGCACGGGGAGTTCCAAAATGAGCAAAGAGAGATTTCAGAAATTTCACAACTACTCGGGCGTCGTTGGTGGGGAGCGCTTTCGCTTGCACCCATTTAGACAAGTAATCGACCGCCGCCGCAGTATGTACTGTTCTCAAGAAGACGGGAACGGCCCCATGAAGTCGATGTCCCACACGTCAAAGATCTCGCACACTTGGATTGCATTTTGAGGCATTTCAAGCTTTTGCGAGATTTTGCCGTGACGTTGACAAGCGTCACATGATTTGACTAAGTCATGGGCATCGCGATAGATTGTGGGCCAATAGAAATCGGAGTCAAACACCTTTTTGGCAGTGTAGTTCGGGCCATGATGTCCCCCCGTGGGTCCATTGTGACAAGCGTTGAGAATATCAACGGCTTCTTGGCTGTGAACACGCCATCGGATGACTTGATCCGCACATACTTTGAACAAGTAGGGGTCATCCCAGAAGTAATGCTTAACATCTTTGAAGAATTTGCTTTTTTGTTGGGACGACATCCCTTTAACAACAAAGTTTCCCGCATGGTAGTTTGCAAAGTCGGCAAACCATGGGGTACTCGAATCTCCACCTAGAGATACCACATTAAGTGTCTCGAGAGGAAATGTTTCATTGATTTCCTTTTTCTCGAGCACACCTTGGTGAGGATTTTCAAGACGGGATAAGTGATCAGCCGCGAGGTTCTCGGCCCCCTTTTTATCACGAACGATGATATCAAATTCTTGTAGGAGGAGAACCCACCGGAGCGATCTCGGCTTTGCATCTTGCTTTGCAAAAAGTATGGCCGAGTGATCCGTATACACTATGCTTTTGGACAAGATCAAGTATGGCCGAAACTTCTCGAAAGCATACACCACGGCTAGTAATTCTTTTTCCGTCGTAGTGTAATGTGCTTGAGCTTCGGTCAAAGTTTTGCTAGCATAGTGTATAGGCTGGAAATGTTTTGCTTTTCGTTGCCCCAAGACCGCACCTAGAGCAAAGTCGCTAGCGTCGCACATAAGCTCGAAAGGTAGGTCCCAATCGGGGGAAACTAATATCGGTGCTTCCGTAAGTTTCTTCTTTAAAGTTTGGAAAGCTTCAATGCACTCTTTAGAAAAGATGAACGGAGTATCTTTTTCAAGAAGACGCGTCATCGACCGGGCTATTTTTGAGAAATCTTTAATGAATCGACGATAGAAGCCGGCGTGACCTAGAAAACTCCGAACACCCTTGACGGTGGTGGGATGAGGTAATTTGGATATGACATCAACTTTAGCCTTATCAACCTCCATAGTTTCCTCGATCATGTCGTGGAAGATGGCCATTATGCACCTTTGGAATGTACCGGGAGTGTTGCATAAGCCGAAAGGCATGCGCCAGTAAGCAAACGTTCCATAAGGGCATGTGAATGTAGTCTTCTCTTGGTCTTGAGGATCTATGGGAATTTGAAAGTACCCCGAGAAACCATCGAGAAAACAATAGTATTCGTTTCCCGCTAATCTCTCAAGCATTTGGTCCATGAAGGGTAAAGGAAAGTGGTCTTTACGGGTGGCTTCATTTAACTTTCGGTAGTCAATGCAAACACGCCATCCCGTAACCAATCGAGTAGGAATCAACTCGTTTTCTTCGTTTTCAACAACGGTTATGCCACCCTTTTTGGGCACACAATGAACGGGGCTCACCCAAGGACTATCCGAGATAGGGTAAATCAATCCGGCATCAAGAAGTTTAAGAACCTCTTGTTTGATAACCTCGTGGATTTTAGGATTCACTCTTCTTTGATGTTGAACCACCGGTTTGAAGTCATCCTCCATTAGAATCTTGTGTGTACAAAATTCAGGGTTAATACCCCTAATGTCGGAAAGTTTCCAAGCAATGGCTCGCTTGTGTGACTTCAAAACCTTTATGAGAGCGGCTTTTTCCTCCTCACTCAAATCTTTAGCAATTATGACGGGTAATTTATCATCACCCTCCAAAAATGCGTATTCGAGATGAGGCGGTAAGTCCTTAAGTTCGACCTCCGGAGGATCATTAGAATTTTCAATGTTCTTGATTTCCTCAATATGAAGTTCTTGAGGAGGGAGTGATGATGGATCATCATTAAGAAGCTTCTCAATGAGAAGAATGTCTCCCTCGATGTCAATATCGGCGTAATCAGTTTTCGGTGAAACCGATTCACTCGATAAGTAAGCTTCAATCTCTTCCAAGATAAAGTCACTTCCCTCAAACGGAGTGAGGGGAGGGGAAGAGAGAGCAATGATGGGATCAACCGAAGTGGGATTGCCACTCGAGAATCCAAGAATTTCTTGAGAATACTCCTCCGATACAATGTCAATGACAACAATTTTGTTGACGGACGTATCGTCATAAACGGGGGAGTATCTCGTAACTTGATCAAGATTGAAGGTAACGGCTTCCTTGTTTACCCTCAAAGTGATTTCCCCTTCATCAACATCGATCAATGCACGACTTGTTTTTAAGAAGCACCTCCCAAGGATGAGGGGTACTCGGAGATCGGCATCGAAGTCGACAACAACAAAGTCGTCGGGGAAATGAAATTTTCCTACTTTCACAAATACATCCTCGGCTATACCTAACGGACGAGAACTTGTACGGTCCACAAGCTCGAGGATCATACATGTAGGAGTAAGCAGAGGTAATGAAAGCTTCTTCCACATGGAGTGTGGCATCAAGTTAATGCTCGCGCCAAGATCGGCCAAAGCAGAGCATTTAACTATCCCTTGAAAATCACACGGGATTAGGAATTTTCCGGGGTCTCCTAACTTTTTGGGAATTTTTTTAAGGATAACCGCCGAACAATTCTCGTTCAAGGAATTTTTAGCCAACTCGGAAATTTTTTCTTTGTTGCTCAACAAGTTTTTGATCGTCGGACCAAACTTGGGCATTAGAAGGAGAGCATCCGCGAAACTAATCTCGAAGTGCAAATCTTTAAAGATTTGGATAAGCTTCTCCATTTGTTGATTAGTTTTGTCGCGGACCTTTTGATCATTAAGCCTTGAAGGATAAGGAATTGAAGGCTTAATCTTCGGAACATCGGGTTCCGGAATGAAAGTTTGGACCATAGGAGGTTGGACGTGTGCGGTACTTCGTGGGCTTGTAGAATGCACTTTGTCCTTGGTCACCTCGGTTTCTTGTGCTACATCCCTCACCGGAGAGGGTGTAGGCATCGAGGGTCCATCATAAGTTTTACCACTTCGGGTGGCAATAGCATTCAACTCTCCCTTCGGATTTGGAATTGTATTAGCCGGAAGGGTTTTAGAAGTTGAAGCTTGATTGATTTGACACATGAGGCTATTGAACATACTCTCAATTTTGTTTTGAGATTGATCAATTTTGTTGTTCGTTTTGTTCAGCTCATTTTTTAATTCATTACCTTGTTTTGACATTGAAGTTTGGAAATCATTTCTCAAAGTAGTGATTTGGTTTTGCAAACCCCTAATTGTAACCTCATTAGACTTAATGTAGTTGGCAAGTTCAATAGAGGGACCAACCGGGAGTTGATAATTAGGAGCTTGATACCCTTGATTGAGGTTACCCCCTTGGGGCGGGTATTGGTTCATCAGGGCTTGATATGGAACATTTTACCCTTTCACTTAATTTTGGTTAAACCTATTTTGATTGTTAGGTTGAGGAAAACCGGGTGATCCTTGATTGTTAGCACGATAGCTCGGGTCAACTTGAGGATGGTATTGATTACCTCCTTGATTGTAAGTCCCGGCTACGGCATTTGCTTCAAAAGGATTACCATCGGTAGCGGTACAATTGTAGTAAGCATGAGGCCCACCACAAGTGGTACAAGTAGTTTCCACCGCTTTGACTTGAGCGGGTGGATTTGGGGGTGGAGAAGAAAGAGTCTTGTGAGAAAGAACCAATGCTTGGATAGCATCGGTAAGCTTGTCAATCTTAGCATCCGTGCTAGAGACATTCTCCGAAGAAGGTGAAGCACTCACTCGGGAAGCAACCGGTTTGCTTCGTGAGGTGCGGACCTTAGACTTGTTCTCAATGATGGACAATGCATCTTTCGTACAGCGAGTCAAAAGATTACCACCGGCGGCGGCATTGAGAGAGTCTTGATCGTTTTTGTTCAAACCATTATAGAAGGTATCGAGTTGATGTAACTCGGAAAAACCATGGTGAGGACATTGACGAAGTAAGTCCTTGAAACGGTCCCAAGCTTCACAAAATGATTCATCAAATTTATGGGTAAACTTTGTGATTTCATTTTTTAAGTGTGTTGTTTTAGACGATGGGAAGAATTCGTTAGTGAATTTTGATACTAAATCTTCCCATGTGGTGATCGATTGAGGGGGTTGTTTTTCGAGCCAAATCTGGGCGGCCCCCTCAAGTGAAAACGGGAAAAGAAGTAGTTTGGTGGCTTCTTCCGGAACGTTTTGGTATTTGATCGTAGACGTTAGCTTGTTAAACCGTCGGATATTAGAGTGAGTAACGTCCCTTTCAAATCCGTAAAATTGGCTTGAAGATACCAAGTTAATCAGTCCGTGTTTAAGCTCAAAATGTTCGGCAACGATTGCGGGAACAACAATGGCTTCTCCATAACCCTCGATGGGTGCTTGGAGTTGTTCCAACATGGAACGGTTATCCTCTGCCATTTCGAGAATGGGGTCAGGATTAGTACGAATCTAGGGTTCGACTATTGGCGGGGGACGTCTTCTATTTCGTCTTCGCGGAATTGTGACGAGTTCAAGAAGGGGATTAGAAGAATTAAAAGAACGAGTGCGCATGCACTACTAAAAACACTTTCAATTAAAACAAGACCGAGGCAAAACACAGTAAACTTAACCCAATAATCCCACGTGAATTGACCACTGTTAGGTCACTAGATTTACAACACAAGCTTAATAGAAAGAGATAGAGGCGATTGAACAAGAAATCAAACACAAACACACGGTATGAAGACACGGTTATGCGTAGAGTGTAGTGAGAGAAATAACTTGAACAACCAACCTTCAAATGAAGGTTTACAAGGGGTATTTATAGGAGGGAAGCTAGGGCAACACTCCTAGTTCCCATCCTTTCCTTAATGGACATGGGCCTAAGCTCATGGGTGATTCGTTTAAAAAATCAATAATAGAGAAGTGTGTAGTATGTGGGTAACTCAAACGTGTTAGGTTTGAGCACCGAGATCGTTCCGAACGAGGGTTGAATGGAATTTCGAACTCACGTCGCGATTATCGGGATTTGAATGGGAAAAGGGGGTAATATGAAGTTTTCTAAACAACGGGGCAAGGGAAGCATAAAAGAGAAATTACACTACGGGAAATCCTAAATACGCAAATTATACTAAAACGTAATAAATGAAACGTAAATAAAATGCAACTACGTCTATTCTAAATCCTAAATATGATCTAAAATTACTTTATACTAAAATTGATATTTAAAAAACTATTTAAGAATTAAAACTAATTTTTAGGATTTTTCTGGAATTTATATGAATTAAAAACAAATTTTAAACTTTAAAAACTAATTAAAAATACTAAAAATTATAAAAATAAAAGGGAAAATTATGAAACTCTTTTTCAAAAATCTAAAATAACTCAAAAGACTTTTCAAAACTAATTTTGTATTTTTCTGATGATTATTTGAATTTCTATGAATTAAAAACTATTTAAAACTAATTTAAATGCTAAAAATTACAAATTAAACTAGGAAAATGCTGGAAAAATTATTTTTTTGCTTTTTATATTTTTATTAATCTATGAAAATTGAAAACTTATTTTTTAGAAACTTTTCTGATTTAATTGTAATAAAAGCTATTTAAAAAGTCCTAAAAATAGATTTAAATAGAGAAAAATATCAAACAGTGACTAAAAATTATGAAAAATTCAGTAAAATTCTAAAATGATATTAGGAAGCAAGGAAAAATGAGAAAAGCTACTTTAGTATGCTGGAAATATAAGCTAATGTGAAACTGCTATCTAATAAGCTAAAAGCAATATTACTGAACCAGAAGCTACAAGGTACTAAAATAAGCTAAAATGAACTTAATGTAACTAAGATCTACCACTGAAACACAAGCTATAAAGATTTGAATGGAAATAAGCTAAGTTGCCAAACAGGCCTGAGGTGCCATATTTAAGCTAATGTACTAGCTAACCTAATAAGCTAATCAGAAAATCAGAAATGAGGAACTTAAGGCAACCAACCAAACTACAACTAAACCAAATTTGAGCCCTAGATAAGCGAAAGAAAACTGTGCACGCCTGCAAGGGTCCTGCTTGGACACCACTGAGTGCACAGGGCAAATCAGGTAGGATTAATGAGCTTATTCGAAGCTTATAAAAAATCACAAAAATTCCACAAAAATGGTTTTCAAAACTTGACCCGTTGAAGATACTTGTCCCAAAATCTCACTAGCTATGAACCAGAAATGAGTCCATGAAAAATCAACAAAGTTTAGCAAAAACTGAGTTTTCCATTTTTGACTATTTGCAACAGTTATGAAAATTTGACTTATATGAGATTTGATCTAGCAAAAATAGATTGAAAATGATGTTTATATCTAAACTAACACCTAATTAAGCTGTCTTAAGTAAATCTAAACCTATATGCAAAATTCAGATAACTGATTCCAACATAAATGAGAATTATAACTGTTCTAATGCAACTTTGACTAAAGTTGTTCTAATATGCAACTTACTTACCTAAATGACTATAATGCTCCTAAATTGGACCTTAGCAACTAATTATAACCAATGATAAGCTATAAAACTCCAAATACCAGTTTAAACCAAACATTGGTTTAAGACAGATTCTTAAATTTTTCACAACAGAACTATGATCAATCCTGAACTAACCTCAAATCAAACTCCAATGTCTAGATTAAAACTAAATGAAGCACAATTATCAGCAAACTAATACTAAAACTGAACTTGAACTAAATGATACTATTTCTAACAATATTAATGCAGATCTACAGTCTATAACAGTAATGAATTATAACAATGAATCTAACTGAAATAAAGCTCTAACAACTAATATAAACTAAAGCAGATTTGAAGAGAGATTGAAACTCACAGTATGTCCAGCCACTATGGCTTGCTTATCAAATCAAATAGCCATAACCTAAACTGATTTCATCCCATATTCAACCCAAATCCATCATAACCTCAGCAGAATAGCACCAGTTAATCATAATGATTCTGAAATTGACTTTTATTGACTTAATGTAAATGAGAGTAGGAACTGAGAAGTGAGAATTATTAAGCTAAAATGAGCTTATATCATCTTATAACAACTGATGTAATAAAAACAGAATTTAAAATATGAATTCAAGCAAAGATGATTATATTGATAATAAAAGTTGAGTACAAAACAGGATTTAAAAACTGAATTTAAACTAAAAACATGAAGAAATATAAAGTTACTCAGAAATTTAACCTGTTCTACTCCTATTCTACATACATTACAACTGTGAGGAATGAAGGGTATATATAGCCATGCTTGAGCTCTTGAGGTCTTCAGAAGGATCTGGAATACATCATTTGTGCTTTCTCTTGGACGTTTTGAACCATCAGATCAATCCCACATGTCATCAATCAATATCAACCCTTGGATGAGACTCACCACGTATCAATGACCAATCAGAGAGCAGCTTTTGGGTGGATTGACACACGGATTGGTGACATGGCATCCGTGTGTCAGTAGGTGTCAGACGAAAGTACCAATTTGTCCTTAAGTTGTGTTGATTTTGTGAATTGAAGCGCGGGGTGTTTTAGGGTTCTTGAGCTGGGTTTGGTTTGGGGGAATTATTAGCGCGTGGATTTTTATATAGTTATTTGATTTGTTTGACCGGTGTAAGTTGGGTTGACCTGGGTATATAACGGGTAGGGGATCCGGGTCATGGGATAGAACCGGGTGTAAATGCTGGACCGGGTATATGAAATAGTTGGGCCGTGGGTTTGTTTGGTTCTTTGGGCCAAAGAGATTAAGTTTGGACTTAGGATTTAATTTGATCCAAGGTGTAACTTCAAGGGCTAAAGATGTTAATTCTGAAAATCCAGGGACCAAATCTGTAAATCTGAAATCATTCTCCAAGGGCCATTCTTGTCATTCTCAAATAATCCAAGGGCTGAATTTGTAACTTTGAAAATTCCAAGGACTAAACATGACAATTCTGAATCTTCAGGGACCAAAACTGCCATTTTGAGAATTGATTGTCCAAACTTGCAAATTCCTTTCCCAGCCTCAGCTTTTGCACTCTTCTTTCTCTCGTACTCATTTTTCTTCGGTTTTGGCTTTCTTTTGTCGGTTTTGTCATATCCGTACCTTCACATGCAAAAACTCAAGAAACACGCAAATGTTAACAATAAACGGCTCTTTCTTGGTTATTTTGGGTCAGTTTTGATAAAGAAATTATATGTGTTTAAGCACATATCAAAATACCCCAGACGAGACTATTGTCGTGTCCCCACACAATGCAATCAACTCACGCTTCTAAAACCAAGGATTTCAATCTCTTTCTACTAAACCTATGAAGAAGTAGCAAAGATTCCTCAAAAGAGATTAAGAAATCCTTAATTCTAAAAACGCCCCGTTTATCTTTTAATTCACATGTATAGATATTATGATTAAGCACATTCTGATTATGAGTGACGGTTTGCTGAACTTTCATGTCGATCAATAACTCCAGCATTTTTCAAACGACACGTTAGGATCACGGAGTAAGAAACACAACACAGCGTGAAGTGACCATACAGATAGAATACATCGTCCCTGATTTTTCACAAGTCCCCAAACTAAGCGTAAAATCGAAATCATTGTTACAAATGATTCTAGATGCTAACACTACCCATGGAAGTTACTTGTGTAATTACCTTTTGCTCCCATTTTCCTATTTGCCTCTAGAATTTTTTATTTTTTTGTGAGACATGAATTTCTTCATAATTCTCGTTTCGATAACTTTTATTCCGATAAAGATATAAAGCTAAGTCGCTAATTAGTTATTCACCTTCCCTCGAAAACCATTGCACACAAGAATGAGGTCCACATCAAGGTCCTAATTTCACACGATTTAGGGAGAATATCCTTTTTATGGCGACCGAGACAACTCATCTACGAGTCCAGAGACAGAAGCTTTATTTAGACATCTCCCGGATCCGAAGTTTGGCTTAACACTATTTCAGCACATTTGCATTTTTGCAATTTAGGCCCTTGGTCTTTTAAACTACTAACTCAACGGTATTACCGCTTTATCAGAAGTCTTATTATGACTTTGGATTTTCCTCTGCCTTTATAGAAGTCTATGACAACTTTTATAGCTTTGGATTTTTTAATTTTAAAACATTTGGGCTTTATTTCATGTTAATTTTTGTGCCAAACTCCAAACCCTACGGCTTTTATAACAATAGAAACAATAGCAGCAAACTATCAGGAATCAGTTGTCTATTACACCGTAACACTGACAGTACCTCGATGTGTACCCAACTCTCATGGGCAAAGATTCTCTAAAGAAGACAAAGAACTAACTATCGCCAAAAACTCAACATCTCTAATTATTATTAGACAAATATGGGGTGAAACAATTTTGTGGGAACAAAAAGCCATAAGTACCTTCGATGGGCTCTAAAGAGAACCAACTACTCCACGCTAAGCATCTAAACTCATAAGTAACTCTATCATTTCTCGATCTCCGCAAATTTAAAATCCCAAGTAATGAGATCCGCGGATGCTTAGCCGATAATTTTTCGATTATCTATGGTTAAGGGAACAAGCTAGGGCTCAACACGCCCGGTCAAGTCAGAATTCTATTCCTACTCTCACCAGCGGAAAGTCAACAAGGTGTCAAAACATATATTAACTTAGCAAATGCTTTGTCTAAATGAAATTAAGTAATGCATATTTAAAATCACTCAGGGAAACTTGCAAATCCTTGGCCTTGTGAGCTAGAATTCGCATTTTATAGCTTCTTGTCTAAGAGACTAGCAAACTTTTCAATCAAAAAGATTTAACAAAAGCTTAAAAATTTTTAAAATTTTCACATTTATAGCACAATTTTTTCATTTTCTAAGGAAAAACGGGGTTGCGAGAGTTCACGACAAAAAACAAGCAAGTGCGGTCAAATCAAATCGAAGATTACCCTACCCCAGACTAGAACGAAACATTGTCCTCAATGTTTAAAAGCAAGGGTATCAACGAAAATCTAAAAGCCGTTTATTAAGTATGCTAAAAGATAAACGTTAGTCGATCAGATTTAGGATATCGGATTTCCATCAGCATCGATCATGAAACTCGAGTGGAGAAAAGACAAACTTCGAGCACGAGAGTCTTCATATCGGGAACATCCTACACAACACATCACAAACAACCAAACACGAGAAATCGAAGAGGCTAACCCCTGCACGTCACTTATTAGAAAATAGAAAGAAGATAGAGATAAGCATGGGGTGCCTCTCACGAAGCGCTACTGTTTTTCTTAAACGAGTCGCTAGCCTGACTCGTCCCCGAATTCATTTGTCCTTGGGGAAGAAAGTGGTAGAAATACCAGGGTCAAAAACGGTGTCCTCATTCCCGAAAGAATGAGACTGGGTGGGTTGGGTGGAGAAGAAAATGGGTGGATAAGGCATATGATGTAAGAAGGATCCATCATCCGGTGGTTTTGCGGGCGGACGAAAGGATGATGGATCAATAAGAGAATACTCCAAAGAAGTCGAGAGCTTATGGTAAAGGATAAGACGTTTAGGCTCACAAATGAAGGCATCCATCCGAGGATCCTTATCTCCAGAAGTGATTTTAACAAAAGGCTCATCAATGCATATCCCGGGTTTAAAAATTTTGTCTTCACATGCGGGCTCAACGGGATATGTGATGGTGGACTCGTCAGAGAAAGGGGAGTCAATAAAACCATCAAGAACAACCATATCCTCATCAGGATCAACAACATCCTCAATACCCGGTGGTATTGGGTCATCAATCGCATCCTCAATGATCGGATCATTCGTCGAATTATCGGAAATATCGTTCAAAACCTTGCTCATATCAACCTCGAAGTAGAATCGCTCAAGAATCGGAGGATAAACATCTGCCATAGTGGGACTGCCACTAATCTCTTCATCAAATCGGAAAATCTCAAGTTCGGGAGAGAAATCACTATCTTTAACGGAGATAGGAGGCGAACTTGAATTATCTTTTAAGGCTTCAATCTTGGAAATGAGAAGATGAACATTTAACAATGTTTCACGTAAAGCTTCATCCTCGATCTCTATATCATCGGGCTCAATCTCTTAAACTTCCGGCTCAAAATCGTTTTCTTCTTCAATAATGACGGGCTCAGACGGTAAATCGTCGATAAAATCAATGTCCCCATAAGAATCATCATCGGAATCGGAAAACATCTCATCATGATCGCTCGTAATATCAAGAGAAGGCTCATCACAAATATCAACAACAACCCCAGACTCTCTTGGGATTGGGATAAGGATCTCAACACTAGTCTTTTCCGTTTCCAGAATAATACTAAGATGCTCATCCCCCATTATGAGAGAATCAACGGGTTCAACGATGTCCGTAGAAATATGATTATCGACCTCTTCCAAAACGACGTCACTTCTCTCAACCGGCGTGAGAGAAGGGGAAGGGTCGGAAATGAAAGGCTCAGAAACGGGAGTAGGATTGCCACTCGGAGGAGTATAATCGTCATCAGAATCAGAATCGTAATAATAGGTGGTTGGATGATGTTGGATCACTTTCGCGGCTTCTTCAGCTAATGATTCACGATAGGTCTTCTGAGGAGGATCTTCTTTTCCGTGGGTAATTTTATCAAGAAGATTCTTAAGATCACTCATCATTTCCAGAAATTTTTGATTAAATTCTTCAGAACATGGTGAAGGTTGTGGTTGAATCTCTTGGTATTGTGGAGGTGGGTTATAAGGATAATCGTAATTGTTAAAAGGAACTTGCTCGTAAACAATCGGATTCTGCATCTGACAATCGGAATTAACGTGCGGACCTCCACAATACTCACAACAGTATGATTGTTGTGACGAATAAGGGTAAGGTTCATAACCAAAGGTTGAGTTGTTAAATTGAACTTGACATTGAAAACCTTGGTGAGGACCACCACAATACTCACAATATTATGATTCCGGCTCATGGTACAGAGGTTGGTTAGGAAAATCGGTTGTCTCATAGTTAGGATTGTGGTGAAACTCGGTTCCAGATTTTCCATTGCTACAAGCGGGACAATTCCCACCATATTCGGGTCCGCTACACCATATGCACAAGAGCTGATAAATTGAAGAATTATCCGGATAAGAGTTAGCTATTTCCACCATTTCCGTGATAGGCTCTGGTTCTTGAACGGGAGTCATCTCGGGCTCAGAAACATATTCCATTTCCCTCACCGGAGAAGGAGTAGGAATCGAAGGTTCTTCAGGTAAATTCTTCCACCATGCTTTTATATCATCATCATTATGAAGAGTACCCTTTTGTTCTAGACGTGCATAAAGACGGGCGAGATCTGGATTTGGATTAATAAAATTCTGGCATACATTACAAAATCCATCTCGACAATTATTTCCGCACCAGTCGCAAATACATTTCAAACATCGATATTGATTTTCTTCCATACGGCTTTGGCAATGAAGGAAACGACGATAAGAACATATCTCGGGTTGTGGCGGATGGTCAGAAACACTTTTAGAGTCATCGAGAGATTGTTTGTCGGCTAAGTCGCACCAATAGCAAGATTTTTTAGAACCGGGGTATCCACATCGCTCACATACACATTCTGGATTCAAACAACAATACTGATCTTCTTCCATACGGCCTTTGCAATGGAAACAATGACGATAATTGATTGTTTCCATGAGAATTAAACATATAGAGGGTTAAGGAGAAAGAATTATCGGTTTAGAGGATAAAGAAGAATATTTTTGGGTTTTTAAAACAAATTTTGAAAAGGAAAATCTTTTTGGGTTTTTATAATTTGAAAACTCAATATTTTTGAGACCTTCACGTCAATCGGTGCTCGGTAGCTCTCAAAAGTACGCGCATCGGAGCGGGAACGAAGAGTGGATCGTTCTTCAGTCTGCAATTTAATGTCAAGACTTTCCTTATACCCCGTGTATAGGTTGTACCTTCAAGGTGAGCCGACGTAACAATTAACGTTC
>OU343222.1:167275574-167318238 GCA_910596185.1 Chrysanthemum makinoi | reverse complement strand
TTACTCTCTTTCTCTGCCTTCTCTTCCTTCTATTTATCAACAAAAAGTCTCCCACGTGTCTTCTGATCATTTCCCACCTCTTTTCAGAGCCATTGGATCATTGGAGTGGATTTTAGCCGTTTGATGAATTTTGGCGCCAAAACTGAAATAGCAACTGGGGGAGGGTTGAGTGCAAGGAAGGAAGAAGCATTAAATGCTTCTTGTTTTGTTGTTGAGGTGGAGTGATAAGGGAAGTGGAATGTGAGTTGGAGGTGAGGTGAGTGAGTGTTGAAAAGAGTGGGTGAAGGAGGAAGGTGGGTTTGGAGGGAAAACAGTCTTTGGGTTTGACCTGGTTTGACCGGGTGTAATAATAGACAGGGGTTCAAGGTCCAAGGGTTCAAGGGTGTTTTGGCCTAGGGGTCAAGGTCCAAGGGTTTGTTATTAATATCAAGGACCAAAGTTGCAATTCCACAAAACCAAGGACCAAATCTGTAATTTTGCAACGTTGTTCCAAGGGTCAATCTTGCCAAGTTTCATTAGTACAAGGACCATAAAAGATAATTTTCCATTTTTAAACTTCCAAGGACTATTTTTGCCAATTTTGAAACTTCAAGGACCAAACTTGTAAATTCTCCAAACTTTTTACCCAAGGATCATTTTTGATGAATTTTGATTTTGAAAGGACTTGGGTTGAATTTTATTCCAAAACAAATGCTCAGGGACTGATTTTGTCAAGATTTGAAAGTTGAGGGATCGAACCGCCAATTATGCAAACTTTGTTCGTTTTTCATCCGATTTTAAACATTTTGCATCTGAAACATATAAAATACAATTTTGGGATATTTTCAGTATTTTGATGCATTTCTGAGTGTTTTTTAAATGTTTTGTAGTTCAGATTTGACCAAAAATAATGAGTATTTACACACTCATCAACGGGGAACACATTTTAATCGTTCAAATCTATGTGGATGACATCATTTCTGGGTCAACACATAAAAAGTACTCAAAAGCTTTTTCAAAACTTATGAAAACACATTTTGAAACGTCAATGATGGGTGAAGTTACGTTCTTTCTAGGAATGCAAGTTCATCAATCACCCCGTGGTATTTTCCTAAGTAAGTCTAAATATGCTCTTGAAACTTTAAACAAACATGGAATGCAAAGTTGTGATACCTATGCCACACCAATTGCACATACCAAAAATCTGGACGTTGATTTGCATGGGAAATTGGTTGACCCTACCAAATACCAAAGTATTATTGGGTCTCTCATGTATCTAACAACCAAGAGACCCGACATTATATTTGTTTGTATATCTTTGCTCCCGTTATCAGTCAAGACCAACTGAAACTCACCTCTCCGAGGCTAAAAGAATCCTCCGATACATCAAGGGAACCATTAATTTGGGGATCCGGTATCCGAAGGATTCTGGTTTTGAACTAATAGCTTTTTCAGACGCTGATCACGCATGTTGCTTAGATTCTCGGAAAAATACTTCAGGTGGGTTGCAATTCCTTGGTGATAAATTGGTGTCATGGAAATCGAAGAAACAAGATTGTACATCGCTGTCCTCAACCGAAGTAGAATATGTAGCCATGTCGGCGTGTTGTGCTCAAGTCATTTGGATTAGAACACAACTCAAAGACTATGGTTACGTATTTGACAGAATTCCGGTGTACTGCGACAATCGAAGTGCTATTGCAATCTCGTGCAACACCGTTCAACATTCGAAGTCCAAGCACATCGACCTTCAATATCATTTCATAAAGGAGCATGTAGAAAAGGGTACCGTTGAATTATATTTTGTGGATACTGAACACCAACTGGCGGATCTTCTCACCAAAGCCTTAGCTCCCGCTAGGTTTCTTGATTTGATCCACCGGATTGGCATGAGATGTTTGACTCGAGGAAGCGGATGACCATTTAACACATTCTTAAAACCAGTTAAACACCAAAACCTCTTTTGTAAATAAATTTTTCAAAAACAAAATAGAAAAATATAAAATCTGATAAAATACAAAAATATTCTTCTATCTACATTTCTTTAAACATTGCAAGTACAAATCTTCCGTCAACAGTTTGCTCTTTCAAACATTTCATTATTTTCTCGGACAAGTGTTAAGGGGGAGAATGTAAATATTTTTTATATTTCATAAAATCTTGTACTTGCATGTTACCCAATATTGGTTGTATCTTTGATAATGGTGGATACGTTTCTTGTTTTAAAACACTCTTCGGACTCAAATTTGTAAAATTTCACTATTTCTAAAGTCGAGGGGGAGTGTCGTCAAGTTTCTTTCCAAACATCACGTTTTGCTTAACCAACATGGAAGTTATGGGCTGTGGTTGAAAATAGTTGAGGTGGAGGGACTATACTTGTCAAAAGTTAAAACTTATTTTTTACAAAAACACCACCTAACTCTTCTTCCACATTTATTACTTCCATTAATATCTCACCAAACCAAATCCACGCCTAACATTCAAACTCAAATCCGTGCTTTAATCTTCAAATTTGTAAGTGTTAAAAGTTTCATTGAATGATTACAAACATAGGTTTTTAACCTTATTCAAACTTAACGGTTAGATTTTAAACTAGAGTTGATTTTATGTTCTACGCATAAGCGTATGAACATGAAATCACTATGCGGTGTTTCAGATGGAAAAGATTGTATCAAAATGGTTAAAAACATGTTTTATAAACATTTTCATCAAGATTTTCAACCCAAAAAACGTTTTTGATCTTAATCGTAGTTTAGGGTTTATGCGTGGAATTGGGGTTTTTCATGTGCGAGTGTTTGAGGATAATTAGTTGCTTGAGATATGTTGGATACACGTCTAATTAACATTTAACGCCTTTGAATCATGCCCAGAAACATCTAATTTGAATAATCAAACTTTAGGGTTTATAAACACGTTGAATTGGGTATTTTTGATTCATGGCATTTTTGATGTTAAAACTTGTAGAAATCAACTCACATAACCTCTAAGTCATCCCGAAAATGTGTGGTTGAATTTCCATGGTTAAAATTCTTACGAGTATGATTTGTAATTCTAGGGTTTATGTTTACGCATAGTGTTATCCTACGCGTAACTGGAATTGACTTGTGATGCCATGTGTGGATGAAAGGGTTTGAATAAATTGTTAATGGAAGTGTTATGATTGATCTATTTCAGGTTTTACGCGTACCAATTCAGAATCAAGGGTAAAATGACATTTACGCTTAAGGATCACCTTATTTGTAGACGTTACGCATAAGAACAATCTTACGCATAACTTATACGCATAAGGTTCTACAATGGGAGTACGCGTATCCTGTGAAGGATATGTGTAAACTTGAACTCCTACGCCTAAGGCTTACTCTTACGAGTAAACCTTACGCGTAAGTCACTAACCTACGCTTACGCGTAAGCTTTATGCCAAGAGTCCATTCCTACGCGTAAAAGTGACTCCTAGGCGTAAGCTTAATCCTAGCGTATGGTTTACTCATTAAGCACGCACAATCCTACGCTTTTAAGCCAAAATTATAACTTTACTTATGAAATGTTATGCGTACAAACTTGTAATAAGTTACTCATAACGTCACAAGACCAAAATGTCACTAATAAGCAAAATTGTTAAAATGTTGTGTGATTGAGTGAAAATCTGGACTTTAAAATTCAAAAATTAACGTACTCACGTAACTTATCACGTCAACTTTGGGCTATTGGACAACATGTGACTTTGGACTCGTAACATTCATTAACATAACAAATTCAATAATTGGACAATCAATTTTGACTAACATAATGTCTTTCGATATGTTGGTTCTTTTGTCTCAATACCTTTCAGATCACGATATGGACGTCATCATGGAAAATGTCAACGCACCAAATGAGCTCACAATGGAAGATATCTTCCCTACTGATTACAACAAGACAATCGGAAAGAACAATCTCAGGGTCGATTTTGAGAACTTCACGTGCTCAGATTCTTCATACAGGATTGATGTGGATATTCTCAAGACTCATCCCTACAGCAACATGCTTACGAACTCGCAATCGCGTAAATCTACATTCATCAATTTTGGCACACAATGAAAAGGTGGATGGTCAAGACGCCATCGCGGACCTTAATAATAAGGAAGTCACCGTTATCATTGCATCTTCGGTCAATTCTTCTTCTCCGCTATAGAGGTCTGCCGACTATGTGGCAACTCCAAGTGAAGAGGCTACCATTCAATTCATGATCGACATTGGACATGATGAAGCTGCCGGGCTTATCACCGAGACATTCCTCTCGTATCTCGAAGAATATTCCTCAACCTTGGAGAACACTATATATTATGATCGCCAAGTTCAGGTTCTGCGGAAGAGACAATGGTCACGAGCATCCCAAACTTATGCATCTGCAAACCTTCGGGTCATGGTTAACAAGCGCACATCGACTTTGCCGGTCGATATGGAAGACATGATGTCCCATCTCAAGAAGCCGGGACAAAAGTTCCTTTTATCGATACACCAAGCCGTTGATCCAAAATATTCTCGGGAAACATCGGGACATTCCCTTGAGACTTAACGACCCCAACAATCACTCTGTGTTGTATGAGCCTACATTAAACATTGTCAGATTCAAAGACTCAACAACAAAGAAGCAAGGTGCAGTGCTACTGGACTGCCTTCTCACCGATGATATCAAAAGTTTACCATCGTATCGTCGATACCTTGAAGCCGTGAGTTAGGGAAAAGTCGGGTTCATGGATGAAAAGACTTCACTGCTCCAGCCAAGAAGACCGAGAAGATCGGCGTAGGAAGCGTGAGGAAAGCACGGGAGTGCCCTCAAGTATCCAAAAAGGCGTCCAAGCCTCAAAAGAAAAGTCCCATCTAAGGGTGCCATCCCTAATCCTAAATCGGCACTTAAACTAGAGGATGAAGACTCTGAGGATACTGAGTCTGATGAGGTGGTTCGATATTCGAATGCACTCTCGATGAAACAACCTCGCTGGGGTCCGATGACCAACCACCCAGTCCCAAATCAGACAAGGGAAAGACTCCGGTTCGAGGAAGAAGAAGCAAGTTCTGATGATGAACCACAGGATGAAGAGAGAGATTACCACAAGACTCTCAAGCAGCTAAGGTTACAAAATGCTGCTACTGAATTTAATCGTCAACAAACCAGAGGCCTTGGAGACTCCAGTGGTGGTGCACTAACCACACCAGTTCTTGATGCGGTTAATCAACCCGATAAGGGAACTGGTACCACCACTTCAGAATCAATGCACCAACAAAGCAAGCAAGAGGATGAAATCATATTCGACTTTGAAGAAGAGGAACAAGAGAAGAATGAGAAGATAACCGATGAAGACATTGAGGAAGCAGCTAGGGAAAAGGCTGAAGAAGAGGCTAGGGAAAAGGCTGAGGAAGAGGCTAAAGCTCAAGAGTAAGATGATAATTATCTTCAAGATAATCCATAACATAACCCAGAACAAACTTCTGAGCCACCTAAAGACCCAGAGCCATCTCATGACTCATCCTCATCTGATTTATCATCTCATTCATCACCTCCACCATCCAAAGATGCTACCACCAAATCATCATTCGAGATCGATAAAGAAACCTGACACTTGGGCATCACGTGCAAGTCCAAGATTGTTAAAGCCGCTGTCGACAAGCAAGGAAACGAAACGTAGTTAACAAGAAATTGAATCACCGGCCGACAGAGTCAACTTACTCGGTAAAGTGATGAACGAGTTCTGGATGAAAGAGACCGAGATCCGCAATTCCTCAATCGATATATTCAGGTGAGATGGACAAGAGCGATTAGGGACTACACTTATAAGTTCCTTCGACACCGCCCCTGAGTCACAAAAGAAATGTTCGCAAGACAACTCTACCCATATCTGATGTCATTGGTCAAGCATACACTTTCAACAACACCAGCAATGATGGAAATCCGACCAGTTCCACCTCCTATTGTTTGATTTGTAGTAATAGGGATATACCAAAATATACCGCGTGATATGCGAGAATCAACGAATCGACCCTTTAGGAAGAAGATCGACACGCAAAACCCTCAAATATACGATAAGTGATACCGGGTAAGGATATCCGGGTTGTTTCCCAACGAGGAGTGAATGGGCAACGTCGCTTTTAGGTTTGTTATTAAAATGCTCGATGTTTTGGGTTTTGTGTTTTTGATTACGCTCTACAAATTAAGTGACGGGAAAGTAATTAAGGCAAGGGAACAAAGTAAATGACAAATTAACTACTACTAAGCATATGAAACAATAAAGTTAAGCTAAATTAAGTCCTAGGGTGCTAAAATGCAAAGACGTGAAAACCCGGGCTAATCCGAAGCTTCAAAAAGTGAAAATTATGCAATTAAAGGCCTCACGGTGCAAAAGTAATTTTCCAACGTTGTAAACTACTAAAAATAATTTTAGAAAAATCCGGTATTTTTTCGACTTTTAAATTATTTATTATGAATTAATTACTAATTTAATATAATTTAATTATAAAAAAACACTAAACTAATTTATAAAAATCTAAGGAAATTACAGAAAATACTTTAAATAGTGCTTGATCAAAGAAAATTATAAAAAGGGTAGACTGCTTTGGAAATAAGCAGTTTAAGAAGCTAAATAAGCTACTAAGGCCTAAACTGAAAAAGCATATAACACATTAATTTTGCAAAGTATAACAAGTCAAAGACCCAAGGGCAACTGGTTAAGAGGGTGTGGTGTTGTGGGTTTGTGCAAGAGGTCCCAGGTTCGAATCTGGTCCTCTACCTTTTATCTTTTTATTTTTGTTTTTGAAAATTTTCCTTTGAGACTTGTTTGCAAGATCAACACCAAGCTTTTTTATGAAAACTTTTTCAATAAAAGGTCAACAATAAGCAGTTGTGACTGCTTATTGTTCTTAGTTTTGGACAGAAAAGCCAAAAAACAAACACCCTTGACAGATTTTAAGCACAAACAAGCAAGGAATAAGCACTTCAGGGGAACTAAGCTACCATGTATATGTAATAACTAAAATAAGCTAAAGTTAACTAGAATTAAGCTATACTAAAGGGAAATAAGCAGTTTTGTTATATCCTAAACTAAAATGGGTAAAGAGCTACAAAGGACTAAATAAGCACTAATAAGCAAAAGGTAAGCTAACCTAATCTAAGGGACCTAATAAGCACTAAAGATACCTAAGATAAGCTATTGGGACACTAAATAAGATGAAAAATATGGGAAAATCTTATCACATCGCAGAGCAAAATGGCCTAATGGGGGTTGTTTAGGCACCTAAAACGCTGTCAATAAGCTAGAATAAAAATTCACAAAAACGTGCATTAGATAGATGAGCTACCCAAGATTTAGCATACCAAATTTCAGACAATGAGGACTTGTAATGAAGAAATTAAAAATCAAAACCAAAAGCTGTTTGAGCAGATTTTTGCTAAATGTACTTTTTTTGAAAACGGGTCAAAAATGATATTTTGACAAATGGGGACTTAGTACCAGATTTCAAACTACTACACTACTTTATTTTGAACTAAATTTAAGCAAGAACAATAACTAATAACGCCTAATCTAGATTTGTCTAATACTAAAAGTGAAAACAGTTTTGACTTAAGATTTTAAGGGAAACAACCAAAAAGTTATAAAACTACTTGAAAATGCTAGAACGTGCTTCTAAATTACTACTAACACTAACTGAGAGCTGATTGAAATTGAGCTTTTGGTCAAAATAATTTTTTAACTAAAACTTGGCCTAGTGCCAAACACCCCTGAATGGGTGGAATTCTTTTGAAAACTGATTTTTCAAAACAAACTCAAGGAATTTTTGTAAAAGCTTTTATATTAAAACTAATAAACTAAAAAAAAGCACTTTGAAACTTAGAATAAGTTGATTCTGTAATAAGCACTTAAGTGCTTATCTCTGGACAGAAAAGAAAATTCAAAGACATAATTTAAAAAACAAGAAAACTTTCATTAACTGGAAATAAGTTACAATCATGAATAATAAAAAAACTATTTTGAAAACTAAAACTCACCGCTTTTAGGCTACAAAGAGCTCTACTATTTATACTAGTCTAAGAGGTCTTCAAGTCTGCTTGTGTTGTGCTAGTTATGTGAGACAATGAGCTACTTGGTTCCACTTTGTGCTTCTTTGAGTGTATCTCAGCCATCCATTTTGGCTTGGAGCCCAAGGGTAAATCCTAGCGTTTGATTCTTGAAAACTAATGGTGTCATTAGGGATTTCCAACATGGCACTGAGCCAATGTGGGTGTGGGGGAGGACAACCTGGTTATCAGTGTAGGTTGAGAGTGACCTTAGGGAGAAGACAAGAAGAACATGACAAACATTCTTGGCGGGTAAAATGTTTTCCCTGGGTTTGTTCTGTTTTTGGATAAAAGAAGAAGAAGGTTCAAAATAAGGAGGGGGGTTCAAGATGGTTATAAATGGAGGGGGTTCAAAGGGGGTTTTTAAGGTTAAGTTTTTTTTTTAAAGTAAATAAAACTTTGTAATTTACTTTTGATTTAATTTTTTTTTGAAAGAAAATACTTTTAATAAAATTGGTTTAAATAAAAATAATTGTTGTGAGAAAAAAAATGGTTAAAGATAAAAATGATTGTTTTAAATGAAATATGTTTTAAGGGTAAGTTGGAAATTTTGGGTTCGGGTGAAGGGTAAATTGGTAATTTGGATTTAGGGTTAGGTTTTTCATCTGATTCCCCAAGCTCACTCCCAAAAATATATCCGGGCTCAAAATGTGGAAAATCCGGCCGCTCCATCCGCAAAGCACGCTTTTCCAATCCGAGCTCATTTCTCCCCGTTTTGCCTTGTTTTAGATCCTTTGTACCTGAAACACATAAAAACATATTCCAAGGATATCTGCAGTATAATTAGGTATATTTCCGTGTTTTTAGACATTTTTGTGGGTTTTTCGGGCTTAAAATGATGAGTAAAAGGCCACTTGACCACTAGTTTGTGGGTGATACGTCAGTAGCAAGACGCGGAGTGACACCGCGTTCTTGAGCATGATTTTGTGAATTGGTCATTGCAAAAAGTGCACCGCGATCACTAATCATGGCACGGGAGTTCCAAAATGAGCAAAGAGAGATTTCAGAATTTCACAACTACTCGTCGCTGGCCGGGAGCGCTTTTGCTTGCACCCATTTAGACAAGTAATCGACCGCCACGAAGTATGTACCGTTCCCTCAAAAAGACGGAACGGCCCCATGAAGTCGCATTCCCCACCGCCAAAGATCTCGCACACTTGGATTGCATTTTGAGGCATTTCATCCTTTTGCGAGATTTTGCCATGACGTTGGCAAGCGTCACATGATTTGACTAAGTCATGGGCATCGCGATAGATTGTGGGCCAATAGAAACCGGAGTCAAACACCTTTTGGCGTGTAGTTCGGGCCATGATGTCCCCGTGGTCCATTGTGACAAGCGTTGAGAATATCAACGGCTTCTGGTCAGCGGAACACGCCATCGGATGACTTGATCCGCACATACTTTGAACAAGTAGGGTCATCCGAAGTAATGCTTAACATCTTTGAAGAATTTGCTTTTTTGTTGGGACGACATCCCTTTAACAACAAAGTTTCCCGCATGGTAGTTTGCAAAGTCGCAAACCAGGGTACTCGAATCTCCACCTAGAGATACCACATTAAGTGTCTCGAGAGGAAATTTTTCATTGATTTCCTTTTTCTCGAGCACACCTTGGGATTTTCAAGAGGGATAAGTGATCACGAGGTTC
Organism: Chrysanthemum makinoi; assembly: GCA_910596185.1. Classification (NCBI taxonomy): domain Eukaryota; kingdom Viridiplantae; phylum Streptophyta; class Magnoliopsida; order Asterales; family Asteraceae; genus Chrysanthemum; species Chrysanthemum makinoi. Next base: position 167,308,524 of record OU343222.1, on the reverse strand, counting down.
TCGGCCCCTTTATCACGAACGATGATATCAAATTCTTGTAGGAGGAGAACCCACGGAGATCTCTCGCTTTGCATCTTGCTTTGCAAAAGATATTTGGGCCGAAGTGATCCGTATACACTATGCTTTTGGACAAGATCAAGTATGGCGAAACTTCTAAAGCATACACCACGGCTAGTAATTTTTCCGTCAGAGTGTAATGTGCTTGAGCTTCGGTCAAAGTTTTGCTAGCATAGTCTATAGGCTGGAAATGTCTTGCTTTTCGCGTCCCCAAGACCGCACCTAGAGCAAAGTCGCTAGGCCGCACATAAGCCTCGAAGGTAGGTCCCAATCAGGGGCAACTAATATCGGTGCTTCCGTAAGTTTCTTCTTTAAAGTTTGGAAAGCTTCAATGCACTCTTTAGAAAAGATGAACGGAGTATCTTTTTCAAGAAGGCGGTCATCGACGGGCTATTTTTTGAGAAATCTTTAATGAATCGACGATAGAAGCGGGGTGACCTAGAAAATCGAACACCCTTGACGGTGGTGGGATGAGGTAATTTGTATATGACATCAACTTTAGCCTTATCAACCTCCATAGTTTCCTCGATCATGTCGTGGAAGATGGCCATCATGCACCTTTGGTGTACGGGGTGTTGCATAAGGAATGCATCATAAAGCAAACGTTCCATAAGGGGTATGTGAATGTAGTCTTCTCTTGGTCTTGAGGATCTATGGAAATTGAAAGTACCCCGAAAATAAGCGAAAACAATAGTATTCGTTTCCACTGTATCTCAAGCATTTGGTCCATGAAGGGTAAAGGAAAGTGGTATTTACGGGTGGCTTCATTTAACTTTTGATAGTCAATGCAAACAACGCCATCCGTAACCAATCGGTAGGAATCAACTCGTTTTCTTCGTTTTCAACAACGGTTATGCCACCCTTTTTGGGCACACAATGAACGGGGCTCACCCAAGGACTATCCGAGATAGGGTAAATCAATCCGGCATCAAGAAGTTTAAGAACCTCTTGTTTGATAACCTCGTGGATTTTAGGATTCACTCTTCTTTGATGTTGAACCACCGGTTTGAAGTCATCCTCCATTAGAATCTTGTGTGTACAAAATTGAGGTTAATACCCCTAATGTCGGAAAGTTTCCAAGCAATGGCTCGCTTGTGTGACTTTAAAACCTTTATGAAGCGACTTTTCCTCCTCACTCAATCTTTGCAATGACGGGTAATTTATCATCACCCTCAAAAAATGCGTATTCGGATGAGGCGGTAAGTCCTAAGTTCGACCTCCGGAGGATCATTAAATTTTCAATGTTCTTGATTTCCTCAATGATGAAGTTCTTGAGGAGAGTGATGATGGATCATCATTAGAAGCTTCTCAATGAGGAAGAATGTCTTCCTCGATGTCAATATGGTAGTAATCAATTTCGGTGAAACGATTCACTCGATAAGTAGCTTCAATCTCTTCCAAGATAAAGTCACTTCCCTCAAACGGGTGAGGGGAAGGGAAGAAGAGCAATGATTGGATCACCAAAATGGGATTGCCACTCGAGAATCAAAATTTCTTGAGAATACTCCTCCGACACAATGTCAATGACATCTATTTTGTTGACGGACGTATCGTCATAAGCGAGTATCTCGTAGCAGTCAAGATTGAAGGTAACGGCTTCCTTGTTTACCCTCAAAGTGATTTCCCCTTCATCAACATCGATCAATGCACAACTTGTTTTTAAGAAGCCTCCCAAAGGATGAGGGGTAGAATTCGGCATCGAATTCGAACAACAAAGTCGTCGGGAAATGAACCCTACTTTCACAAATACATCCTCGGCTATACCTAACGGACGAGAACTTGTACGGTCCACAAGCTCGAGGATCATACATGTAGGAGTAAGCGGAGGTAATGAAAGCTTCTTCCACATGGAGTGTGGCATCAAGTTAATGCTCGCGCCAAGATCGGCTAAAGCGGAGCATTGAACTATCCCTTGAAAATCACACGGGATTAGGAATTTTCCGGGGTCTCCTAACTTTTCGGGAAGTTTTTTAAGGATAACCACCGAACAATTCTCGTTCAAGGAGGTTTTAGCCAACTCGGAAATTTTTTCTTTGTTGCTCAACAAGTTTTTGATCGTCGGACCAAACTTGGGCATTAGAAGGAGAGCATCATGAAACTAATCTCGAAGTGCAAATATTTAAAGATTTGGATAAGCTTCTCCATTTGTTGATTAGTTTTGTCGCGGACCTTTTGATCATTAAGCCTTGAAGGATAAGGAATTGAAGGCTTAATCTTTGGAACATCGGGTTCCGGAATGAAAGTTTGGACCATAGGAGGTTGGGCGGTGTGCGGTACTTGTTTGTGGAATGCACTTTGTCCTTGGTCACCTCGGTTTCTTGTGCTACATCCCTCACCGGAGAGGGTATAGGCATCGAGGGTCCATCATAAGTTTTACCACTTCGGGTGGCAATAGCATTCAACTCCTTGGTTGGAATTGTATTAGCCGAAAGGGTTTTAGAAGTTGAAGCTTGATTGATTTGACACATGAGGCTATTGAACATACTCTCAATTTTGTTTTGAGATTGATCAATTTTGTTGTTCGTTTTGTTCAGCTCATTTTTTAATTCATTACCTTGTTTTGACATTGAAGTTTGGAAATCATTTCTCAAAGTAGTGATTTGGTTTTGCAAACCCCTAATTGTAACCTCATTAGACTTAATGTAGTTGGCAAGTTCAATAGAGGGACCAACCGGGAGTTGATAATTAGGAGCTTGATACCCTTGATTGAGGTTACCCCCTTGGGGCGGGTATTGGTTCATCGGGGCTTGATATGGAACATTTTACCCTTTCACTTAATTTTGGTTAAACCTATTTTGATTGTTAGGTTGAGGAAAACCGGGTGATCCTTGATTGTTATACGATAGCTTCGGGTCAACTTGAGGACAGTATTGATTACCTCCTTGATTGTAAGGCCCGGCTACGGCATTTGCTTCAAAAGGATTACCATCGGTAGCGGTACAATTGTAGTAAGCATGAGGCCCACCACAAGTGGTACAAGTAGTTTCCACCGCTTTGACTTGAGCGGGTGGATTTGGGGTGGAGAAGAAGAGTCTTGTGAGAAAGAACCAATGCTTGGATAGCATCGGTAAGATTGTCAATCTTAGCATCCGTGCTAGAGACATTCTCCGAAGAAGGTGAAGCACTCACTCGGGAAGCAACCGGTTTGCTTCGTGAGGTGCGGACCTTAGACTTGTTCTCAATGATGGACAATGCATCTTTCGTAGACTTGTTCTCAATTGAGAGAGTCTTGATCGTTTTCGTTCAAACCATTATAGAAGGTATCGAGTTGATGTAATTCGGAAAAGCCATGGTGAGGACATTGACGAAGTAAGTCCTTGAAACGGTCCCAAGCTTCACTAAATGATTCATCAAATTTTTGGGTAAACTTTGTGATTTCATTTTTTAAGTGTGTTGTTTTAGGCGATGGGAAGAATTAGTTAGTGAATTTTGATACTAAATCTTCCCATGTGGTGATTGATTTAGGGGTTGTTTTGAGCCAAATCGGGCGGCCCCTCAGTGAAAATATGGGAAAAGAAGTAGTTGATGGCTTCTTCCGGCACATTTAGATATTTGATTGTGGACGTGAGCTTGTTAAACCGTAGGATAAAAGTGAGGATCGTCCCTTTCAAATCCGTAAAATTGGCTTGAAGATACCAAGTTAATCAGTCCGTGTTTAAGCTCAAAATGTTCGGCAACGATTGCGGGAACAACAATGGCTTCTCCATAACCCTCGATGGGTGCTTGGAGTTGTTCCAACATGGAACGGTTATCCTCGCCATTTGAGGGCTAGGTGCGAGGATTAGATGCGAATCTAGGAGTTCGACTATTGGCGAGGGGGCGTCTTCTATTTCGTCTTAGCGGGTGTGCGAGTTCAAGAAGAGATTAGAAGAATTAAAACGAGTGCGCATGCACTACTAAAAACACTTTCAATTAAAAACAAAGACCCGAGGCAAAACCATTAAACTTAACCCAATAATCCCACGTGAATGACCCTTGTTAGGTCACTAGATTTACAACACAAGCAATAGAAAGAGATAGGCGATTGAACAAGAAATCAAACACACACCACGGTATAAAGAGAACGGTTATGCGTAGAGTGTGTAGTAGAGAAATAACTTGAACAACCAACCTTCAAATGAAGGTTTACAAGGGTATTTATAGGAGGGAAGCTAGGGCAACACTCCTAGTTCCCATCCTTTCCTTATTGGACATGGGCTTAAGCTCATGGGCCTTCTACATAAGCTTAAGGCTAATAACAAACATAAAGGCCATAATTAAGCTAACTATTACATATGAGTAACTAACACTTGAATAAAGGTTTAGGAGTGATTCCAACAATCTCCCCTCAAGTGTTGGTGATGAAAAATGGTGAAGGCGTTGATGTAATAGTAGCTTTGACGTCTTCAGACATTCTTCTTTCTTGTGAGAAGAATTGCCTTGATTTGAACAATCTCCCCGGTGTAGAGAGATAGTTTACTTTGAACATTTATGCTTTGACGTCATCTTTAACTTTGTTCTTTGATCATTGTTCTTTGTGATGAAGTGATAGTATGTTGTTGTTATGCGCATCAAGTCTGCTTCTTTGCCCGGTGTCTCCATCTTTCTCCAACATGCTCACACACTCTTTAGCGTTGGATTACGGTACTGATGAAGTTCTTTAAGTCTTTAACTTTGTAGATTCTTTGATTTGACGAAGAATCATTCGGACTTTTGTGTTGCTTTAAGATAGAACTTCTTTGATGATGTTGTTGGTGTGAACAAGTGGAGAATCTTCGATCATTCGCTCGAGCTTCCATAAGAAGAAAACATATAAACGGTTAGTAATAAGCGGATTCCGGCACTTACAAGTTTGAACCGAGTGTTGACAACATAGTGTGAAAACACAACTCTAATTCTTACAAAGGCGTTCCGAATCGAGTCCCACAAGTGAGATAACACGATGTACGAAGTACACCTCGATTGAGATGAGTCGAGGTACACGAAGCATCACCTCACCTCTGTTGTAGACCGTTTGAGACCACTAAGCGCAATCCGGGAGTTTTGAAGCGACTGTTGTCAGGGCTGTTTGATGTTGACCACGGAGGAGTTTCCATTCAATCATGAGATCACAAATGTGAACCTCTCATAAATGTTCTCGTGATTGCTAAGATCGTGAAGGACTCGATAATGTACCACTTGCGTTCTTATTGTTGAACAACAAGTGATGAAATGTCAAGTGTACCTAAGAGATCTTTTGATGAATATCATGGCTCTAGACTCAATAGTGCATTTTGGTTTTCTGAGCGGAGACTAGGGAGAGGGTCTCCTTCTTCAATACCGCAATCTCTAGAGAAAGCCGATAGTATACATAGGGTTCCCTGTGAGAATGAAACAAGCTTCTGTTGAGAGAAACTTGAGTGGTTAAGAAGGTTTAGTGCATGCGTCACTGGGTCCATGACGACTTTTAATCTTCAATACCGGTATCATCTAGTGACAACCAGTAGCATATGAATTGAACCCATTGTGCGCCTAAGTTGAATAATCTGGAGGGCTATTTCTTTTCACCCTTTTCTTTGCATTTCTTTTAATTCTTCAACTCCTTCTTTCTCTGATTCTCATTTTCTCCTTTTTACAATCATACCTAAGGACTTCTAAATACTAACTATTTGTGGTGTCCTTGGGTAGATCCCTCCGACTCTGGCGGATCATAGGACGGTTATTCTAACCTTAGTCACCTTATAACTCCATGACTAACCTATGTTGCCATAAAACCATTTACTTGAAAAATCTCTCAGGTGTTTGTGAATAAAAACATTTTTGAACCCTTTGTTGAGATGAGATTTTTATAAATACTCCCTCCACATGTGCTTAAGAGTTTTAAGGTTAAATGCCATGTGAGGAAAGAAGCCGCACATTTTGAATTGATCAACTCAAGATAGACATTCCCCCGCGAGACACGTTTACGTGGCATAGTTAAAGAGTTGCATTGTCAGCTTTTAGGTGACAACTAGCTCTAATAACTACCTTGAAGGTGTAGACAATCCTCGAAGGTTGTCAAACCCGTCAGAGTTCATGTCTACCAAGAGTTTCTCGAATGGTACATTCTACTCGGACAAGTCCTTTGCGAGACACGTTTACATCACTAGCGAACTAGCTTGAAATTATTACCCGTCCGGACAAGTCTTTTCGAGTTACTAGCGGTTAAGAGCTCGTCAATTCATGGGTTAAAGTCTTTTTACACGAGATTTCATATAGCAAAACACAACATATTTCTTATCACGTATTTTTCTCCCTCTCAAAAATGGCATATAAAATGTTATTTTTGAAAAGTTGAGAATAAATATGACCATTTCGAGTTATGCGGGAAGAATGACCAATGTGAACAATTTGTGAACAAAGTTTTAAGTCAAGTACTCCCCCTCAACAAGTGATATAAGCGGTTGAGGTTTTGAAAATCATAAGGGAAAGTACTTGTTCTTTTGAGCAAAACCTTGAAAAGTGAAAGGTTTGATAGGTTTTACTCAAAAGTAAGAAGCTTTCGCTCCTTTTATAAGGATTGTGGCACTGGGTACCACGGGGTCCTTTATTTACAAGTAACGGGTTGTACACTTTGTTATGTGTGCACAAGCCACCGACATAATAAATCATACATCCAAATTTATAATGAAGAAGCGATTCAAGGGGTACGGGTAGTCCAGAGTTCCGCCAGAGTGTGAATGGGGCGTTGAAAGCCGATGATGTTTCTCTGGAGTGGACCACCAACATAGCTTTCCAATCTTCGAATGATCCTTCTATACAACTGTTCATCAATCATTGTGATGATCCTCTTCACATCCCTTCCGATCCACAGAATTCCATCGCTTAGGAGACCGATCTTTTGGTGTATATCCTTCAACCGGTAAGCCAATCCGTCCCTAACCATCTTCAAAGTGTGATCTCCAAACTTTTGAAGATCTCTGCACGCCATCAAGCAATTTCTTTGAAGTTCAACTGCGGTAGCGCCGAATGGTTTGCGATGAGTGTAAGTTGTGAGTGGTTGATATCGGGAAGATCAAGGCTGCGGTGGAGTGAAGTTGACAGATTACGATAAGATTCAACTTTGGAGATCTTCTACCGCGTTCCTTGATGACTATGCGTCTGATGAAGATGAGCTCTGACTTGATGAATTCACGTTGTACTTCGATTGGAGAATTGTCTCATGCGACCTGTACTTTGGCAAGGTACATGTCTTGATGTGTTGATAGACAAATTCTCAAAGTCACCTTCAGAGAATGCATAATCCCTTTCGTCTTGTCTTTTGACCACAATATTCTTGAGATAAGTGTAGTCCCATTTGGACGAAAGATCAACGTGTTTGATGGCAACGATGTTTTAGTCGCGAATGAACACGCATGTTGAGACTTCGGACTGGCGACCGTAGTAGATTCTTCGGCGTTCCGACCAATGATGAATCCCATACATTGCATCTCGGTGTATATGCTTCCACTTTGTTGGAGAACAAGTGATTAGCTCTTTCCTCGATAGCTATGCGGTTTGAGTATTGACTCTTTGGGAATGGAAATGTCAAGCATGTAGCGTATTTCCTTGAGCCATACCATGCGTTAGAAGAAATTCAAGTCTTTGTTGAAGAAATATCGAATGGGATCCTAGGCTGATACGGTTGGCGATCGTTGGTAGTGGGGTTAGACCGGTCGGTTGTAATATGGAGGGTTGTCCGCCTTCGTAAAGTCGATGTTTGCTTCAGGGTTGAGCCAATCCATGTTATTAGACATAGCTCGAGCAATGTTATCAATGTGATATTCGACCTCGATGGCACTTTCTGAGCTATCTTTCCACAGTTGAAAAGCTTCATTTTTGATTCGCGCCTTTCGATTTCGTCATCTTCTTTTTCCGGAATTCGAATTTATCTTGCGGTATCTTTGCATGCTCCAATGTATTACCGTCTACCGGATCTTGACCTTGAGCAGATGGGGAGTGGAATTAACAAGAGTAGAGAACCATTCAAATTCCTCTGTATTATCTTCATCTAGCCATGATAGGGCGTCGACCATGGCGTCTTCTTCTTCTTTTTCTTAGGCCTAGATGAGATTAAGGTTTCTGACTTTGTCGGGAGAGGCGGGTTGTTGTTGGGGCTCATAGTATTCTTCATCGTCACCACCCGTATACTCAAAGTGATCACCGGTTTTACGAGTCAGGGTGGTGTCTCGAATCTGAGGTTTATCAGTTAGAAGGCGGGGAGGAGATCTTTGTTGTTGGAGTCCTTTGTGGTGGAGCGGCATTGAGTCTTGAATCAAAGATGATTCACCAGACTTCTTTGTGCATTTAGGCTCCTTATCCTTATCTTGATCTTTGTCTTCATCATCTCTTGAGCGCTTAGGCCTTATAGCCTCTTCTCTGAATGATGAATTGAGTTGGTATTCCGGCAATGCTTCAAACAGTTTAGCTTCATGGGAGGCAAACGTTGCAGAAGCGTCGTTGACATTTTGCGCTACCATCCGGTTTACTAATTCATCATCCGAGAAGATTGTAGTTTCAACTGGATTGATGCTCAAATTCATCGGAGTTGATTTCATGGCTTGCTTGGCTAAATGTAAGAGATTAGGATAAAGTTGTGCGGTATACATCTCCTTTGTCAGGTTTGAATGACTTCCATTAAGAACTTGTGAGTGTATCCTTTTATCATCTCGTCCATGTCCCGAAGATCATCCTTTATAAGCTTCTGTACATACTCCCTTTCAACTTGCATCTTGTCATTCTCATCATGAAGATCGTTATCGATCGGCGAGGAAAAGTCAACTTTCATAGAGAATATCTTTCTTTTGACTCGTTTGGCAATTTAACGATTCAATTCTTAGATTGATCCAAGATGGAGTTGGCTTCTTCTTGATCGGATGATGATTTGGTTGATTTCTTTGATGGTGGTGGTGAAGAGTGGAAAGAAGAATCGATGATGATGATGAGATGTGAGAGACTCGGGTCCTTAGGTGGTTGAAGTTTCTTCCTTTGATGATGCGGGACTATCGAGCGTATCATACTCACATCTTCTTCATTTGCCGGTTAGCTTGTTCATGACTTTGGCTTTGCGCAACTTCTTCATCGGCTTTTACCTTCTCTAACTTCTCGATTGGTTAACAAAATCATACTCAGAGTATCTTCGACGTGTGTTGTTGTACCAAAGTGGTGGCACCAGAGATCCCCTTCCGGGTTGATTAACGCCAGGGACACGGTGAAGGTTGAGCTGCACCACTTGACCCTCTGTGGCCACCCATTTGTTCTTTTGCAAATTCTTTTGCCGCGTGTTGGAGTCTAAGGAATTTGAACTTCTTCACGGTAGAAGTATCCGTTCTTTCTTCTTCATCGAGCTTTCTTCATAAGGCACAAGTACGGAGTCTTCCCTTTTCCTTTGTCGGTGGTGGACTTGGAGGTTTAGGCTTTGCCGAAGGAGGTGTTTCGATTCTTGGTCGAGTAGAAAGTCTCTTCATCGATTGTTATCCTCGAGTCCTCATCCATTAGCTTTCTCTGTTCGGGCTTAGATACGGGGAATAGGAGCAAACCTGGCGGAAGCTGTCCCCTTTGTGTGGAGGATTCCTTGGAAACATCCTCGACTCTCGGTCTTGCAGCACTACCAGGCCTTGCCTCTTACGGTTCTCGTATAGGTGTTCGAGAAGACTTCTCATCGAGATGACCAACTTTGCCTTCTATGCTGCTGCCATTACCTTTTAATGTTTCAAGCTTTTTGATTTCATTTGTCGAAAGGTGATCGGCGGCCGCGGCACCACTGTTTCTTTGTTGAAGATTCCTTGATTACGGCGATAGGGTAGGCTCGATCAACATATCATGATTATCTGGGTCATTGAGCCTCGTGGAATATCGGGATGAAGTCCAAGTGCTACTGGATCAACAATTTCGTGTATCGATATAGGGAATCTTTGAGCCAAGTTTCTTGTGAAATGATCATATCTTCCATAGCGGTGCTTCATTTGATGTCCTTTTTGTTGATTAATGACCCGGAAGATTTGTAGTTCCATGAGCTTGGGATGCTCATAACCACTATCACGACCGGAGACCGATTTGGTAATGATGATGTAGAGGGTTCTCCACGGTTGAGGAATGTTCTTAAGCTCCACATGAGAGTGCTTAGTGATTATTCTGGCTTCATCATGCCAATATCAATCAGAATTTGGTATCTCTTGATGGGTGTGGCATAGAAGTCGGTTATTTCGATCGAGGATTAGAAGAAACGGCCCGTAGATCGCTTGTGTGATGGTGACTTGTTTGTGATTTAACGTCCTTTGTCCGCACTTTGACCTTTGATCCTTTGCATTGAATTGGAATTGTATGTAGATCTCGATGCATAGCGAGTGTGAAGCATGTTACGGTACGGATGATTCCTAAGAATATCCACAGCCGATCAAGCAAGAAGATTACGAGCATGTAGGGGTTTCAAAGTCAACTCGAGATTGTTCTTTACAATCTTTCTGGATAGCCATTAGGGAAGATGTCGACAATTGTGAGAACTACGGTGCATTCACATTCATTTGAGCAACCATGTGATGATCTGAAATAACATTAGCCAAAGAACCAACATATCGAAGACATAATGTTAGTCAACAGAGAGGTTTTATTGTCTAATTATTGAATATCTGATGTTAAGATTGTTACGAGTCCTAAGTCACTTGTTTGTCCAATAGTCCAATGACGTCGTGAAATGTTTAGTGAGTTAGTTAACTTTAAGTTTTAAAGTTTATGTTATCACTTATAGTTCACAACATATCAACCGTTTAAGTTTATTAGTGACATTATTGGATTAGCGATGTTTATGATTCATTTATTTACAAGTTTGCCGCTAACAATTCAAAGCGAGGTTTGATCAAGGCTTATCGTAGGAATAGTAGCTTATCGATAAAGCAGGGGTTATATCGTAGGCGCAAACTTAGCGTAGGAATCGTCTTCTGGCGTGAAATGTTCTGCGTAGAACGAGTAACTTTATGCGTGGAAGCTTACGCGTGAGGCATATAAAAACTTTCACGCGTAAGGCTTACTCGTAGAGTAGAGACCTTATCGTGAAGTCCTTTTCACGCATATCCTTCATAGGATCTGCGTAGTCCCATTAATAGAACCTTAATAGTTGCGTTAGGATTTCTCTTATAGCTGTCGTGGAGTCGGTAGGCGTGGAAGTAACAAAGACCTTGATTCGAGTTTTACACGGAGTAGCAAGCGGAAATGAAATCATCATATCATCAATATTATCACATATATTCATTCTAAGCAGTTATGGCATGCAAGCTTGCATTTCGTGAAAATTAAATGCAGCGTAAGTCAAAACCCTAGAGTTTAAATTTGCATATGATTTCTAGCCATATGAATTGCACCATAGTGTTTCTGGGAGTTCTAGGAAGCATATAGAGTTGTTTTGGTCAAGTTTTAACATCAAAAGTGTCAAGAATCAAAAGTACCCAAACCAGTATGAACACAAAACCTAATTTCCATTTTATGAGTTATTAGTGTTTCAGGGTTATGTCTGGGCTTGGATATAATCAATTCAACTTGATAATAACTTTATACAACAATCTTTTTTAAAAAGCGTTCTCATTTAGAAAAAACCCAAATCCACGCATAAACCCTAGTTTTCAAATACACTCAATTCGTGTTTCTAGGTGCGTTTTGATGATTAAAAAAAGTATCATTGATGTTTAAGAACATTTTGACACAATCCCTTTAACCATAAACACCATTTCATGATTTGGTGTTCTTGCACTTACGCGTAAGACACAAAAGTGATAATATCTCAAGATTAAACCGTTGGATTTTTGAAAAATTCAAAACCATTGCTTAAAACTTGTTTAAACACGAAATCATTTACAAATTGATGATCCAAACACGTTTGTTGAGCGAATCTTAGGTGTAGGATGTTTTTAGGTGTAAGTAATAAATGTGAAGGGTAAGTTAGGTGGAGATGTTTTTATCAAAATGACTTTGAGATTTTGGCAGTTTTAGTCCCTCCACCTTTTCCTTTTCCATCCAAAGCCATTTAACTTCCATTATGGTTATCCAAAGCGAAGATTTTAAGAAAGAACTTTGTGACACTCCCCTCGACTTAAGAAATAATGAAAGGTTATAAATTTTAGTCCGAGGAGTGTCATTGAACCAGAAAAATTTACCACCATTGATAAAAGAAACAACCGGGATATGATAACATGCAAGTACACGGATGTTTTGAAACAGTTAAGTATTTATTTTCTCCCCCTCAAAAATTGATCAGAAAAATACTGAATTTTGAAAGATTAAAGTGTTGACGGAAAAATTGTACTTTGCCATGTTGAAAGAAAAATAGATAGAAGAATATTTTTGTTGTTTTATCAGGTTTTATATTTTTGTATTTTGTTTTTGAAAATAATATTTACAAAAGAGATTTTGGTGTTTGACAGGTTTTAAGATCATGTTTTAGGAGGGCATCCAATTCCTCTTGAGTCAAACACCTCATACCAATCGGTGGACCAACTCATTAAACCTAGCGGGAGGCAAGGCTTTGGTGAGAAGATCGCCAATTGGTATTCTGTACCCACAAAATATAATTCAACAGTACCCTGTTCCACGTGATCCTTGATGAAATGATATCGAAGATCGATGTGCTTTGATTTGAGTGCTGGCTGAGTTGCGAGATGCAATGGCACTCGATTGTCGCGATACATCGGGATTCTGTCAAATACGTAACCATAGTCTTTGAGTTGTGTTCTCATCCAAATGACTTGAGCACAACACGCCGACATGGCTACATATTCTGCTTTGGTTGAGGACAGCGATGTACAATCTTGCTTCTTCGATTGCCATGACACCAGTTTATCACCAAGAAATTGTAACGCTCATGAAGTACTTTTCCGTGAATCTAAGCATCCTGCGTGGTTAGCGTCGAAAAGCGATTAGTTCAAAACCAGAATCCTTCGGATACCAGAATCCCAAATTAATGGTTCCCTTGATGTATCGGGGATTCTTTTAGCCTCCGAGAGGTGGGTTTCGGTTGGTCGCGACCGGCCCGTAGCGTAGCAAAGATATACGGCAAAGACAATATCAGTCTACTAGTATTAGATACATGAGGGACCCAATAATACTACGGTATTTTGTAGGGTCCACCAATTTCCCATGTAAATCAGCGTCTAGCTTCTTGGTATGAGCCATTGGTGTGGCATAGGTGTCACAGGTTTGCATTCCAAATTTGTTTAACAATTCAAGGGCATATTTGGAGTGACTCAAGAAAATACCACGGGGTGATTGATGAACTTGTAGTCCTAGAAAGAGCGTAAGTTCACCCATCATGGACATTTCAAAATGTTTCTTCATTAGTTTTGCAAAGCGATTGAGTACTTTTTATGTGTAGACCCAAAATGATGTCATCCACGTAAATTTGAACAATTAAGATATGTGCCCCGTGATATTGTATGAAAGAGTAGGGTCAACCGAACCTTTGGTGAAATTATTGGCAATTAGGAAAGATGATAGCTTATCGTACCATGCCCGAGGAGCTTGTTTGAGACCATCTGAGCTTTGTTCGGTTTGTAGACATGGTTCGGGAATCTTTGGATCAACGAATCCTACGGTTGGTGACATAAACCGTTTCTTTAAGTTGTCCATTCAAAAGCGGTTTTGACATCCATCTAAAGACCGTTATATTCATATGAGCAGCGCTGAGCGAAATATCCGACAGCCTCAAGGCGAGCAACGGGCAAAAGATTCTTCAAAGTCAATACCCTCTTCTCGACGATAACCCTTAGCCACGGACGTGACTTGTTTCGATAACGTTTCCTTAAGCATCCAATTTGTTTTTCCAAATCCATTTTAGACCAATGACGTAGACCCCTGTTGGTCTTTCAACAAGTTCCCATACTTCAAGACGTTTGAATTGGTTGAGTTCTTCTTGCATGGATTCATTCCAGTTGTCTTTTGTCATTGCGTCTTTGATGTTTTAGGTTCATTGGCTGACGGTGAGTGCATAAATACAATGTTCACCATCTGAGTGAAGACGTTGTCTTGTAACGACTGGTTGATTCGGGTTGCCAATAATATTTTCAGAGGATGGTCTTTTGTCCATCTATGTGTGGAGGGTTGATGTTGGTATACATTGTGCGGATTTTGAGGATTCAAATGGCTTGTTGAAGATTCGCGACATGGTGCAGCGATCTCATTAGCAAAGCGGGTTAAAGAGCATTTGGATCAAAATCTGCAGGTGGGGGTACTTCATTCAGAACATCATCAACCGGTTCATCATTGTTGGAAGCGGTTTGTTCAACTGTTGTGTTGGAGTCAACTGGTGGTGCTTCTTCAAGTAGTTGTTGTTGTGAGGTGTGTCGGTATAAGAGTATTATCGGGTTGAGCGGTGAGCAGCGGATACACCGAGCCGCGTTCATCAATATCGTCGAACAGTGGAGCAAATAACCTTTCCATTTGTTGACGAGTAAGTGAGGGCTTGTTTGGTGATGATGGGGTTTGGGGAAAGTTTAATCGGTTGTGACCGGGTTCTAAAACCATGTTATACTCGAAGCCATTTAGTAAGTTCATCGAAATGAGCATGAATCGATTCCATAACCTCCTTTGTTCGACGATTCCAGATTCGGAAACCTTTAGAATTATCACAATATCCTATAAAGACTCCAATGTCGCTTTGGCTTTGAGCTTTTCAAAGTCATCACGATCATTATTCGGATAGCAAAGAGATCCAAATACATGAAAGTGTTTGAGATTCGGTTTTCGGTTGTGGACAAGCTCAAAAGGTGTTTTGTTGTGGCGTTTTGTAATCATAGAACGGTTTTGAGTATAGCATGCATTAGATACAGCTTCTGCCCATAAGTAATCTGGAAGTTTAGCATTGATTAACATTGTTCTTGCGGCTTCCACTAACGTTAGGTTTAGATCTTTCAACAACTCCGTTTTGTTCGGTATGCGTGCAATAGATGTCGATCTGAATTCCCACTTTCTCATAAAATTCACGAAGAGTTTGGTTAACAAATTCAGTGCCTCATGCGATTCGATTTGTCGAGCGGTGTTTCGTAGTGAATTTGGCTTGTATTTTTGAGAAAGGTGATGATCATCTGTGGAGCTTGATCTTTGCTACGAAGAAAGTAGACCCAAGTCCAGCGTGAATAGTCATCAACAATTACTAAGATGTAGCGTTTGCCATTGATCGTTTGCACGCGAATCGGGCCACACAAATCCATGTGAAGAAGATGAAGCACATCTTTGAGTGTGTTCCACCTTTGAAGGAAAATGAGCACGAGTGCTTTTGCCTTGTTCACAAGCGGAGCAAAGGTGATCTTTAGAATACCAAAATCGTGGGAGTCCTTCAACTAGTTTGTGTCGAGCAAGGTTGGTGATGGTTTGAAAGTTTAGATGTGAGAGGCGACGGTGCCATAGCCATGATTTTGTTGATGTTGCCTTTGAAAGTAAGAGATGGGAGAAGAAGCAACCATGTCTTGCATAGAGATAGTGTAAAGACTAGAATTACGAGCTTGGACATAAGGTCGTTTCCTTGTAGATCACGAATGAAACAAGTTTTCTCCCCGAAAGCAACCTCCAAATCTCCATCACAAAACGACCTCTGAAAACAGATTTTGACCGGGCCTTCCACATAATAAACCCAACTAATTTCGATGTTCCCATTGATATAGTCTCCGTAGCCCATGATAGCTGCGAAGTGATCATTCCCGAACCAGCGGTGCCAATGAACTTTGCAATAAAGTTTGATAACATTTAAGGTTGCTCGTCATGTCGGGAACATCCGCTATCAACAATCCAGAGAATGATCGTATCACACGCATTACACACGGGCGACACAGATGGAATAGAAGTAGATGTGGAACCCGAAATGTTAGAGGGTTCGGGCGATGATAGTAGACATACGCACATCAATAGCTTTAGGTATCCATTTAAATCCTAGTGTGTTATATATCCATTTCGGCCATCTCCAACTAGTGTTTGCTTTAGTCTTAGTGAATGCACTAGGTGGTACTACATTCCTAGGAGGTGAAAGCTGGAGCTCAGGGGACATCAAAGCGTTTCTTAGAATCTAAAGATGGCGGTCTACCAAGCAGAGACTTAGAAAGATTAGTGGGCCTAGAGGTATTCGGTTCTTAGGATTCCTTAAACGAGAGATGATAGCTTTAGCAACACATTTATCATGACAATCGGAATTCATACTTTTACGACAAATAACACAAGGTGCATCGGTGAATATCAAAAGTGCTTAAGGTTTAGCATTCGTTACATCACTATTTCTATTACATTTGCTGACGGGCAATATCTATAGTGGAGGCAAAGTGAGTCTTATTCATAGTCCTAGGGTGTTCTTCTACTTTAGCATTCCTTATTGATCTTTTCTTAGGTCGCAACTTCCTATTCTTCGATGTAGTGCTCCTAGGTTGTGAAGTGCGGACGTTTGGAAAAACGCAACTATTCTGGTTCAGTAGAAGGAAGCGCGTTAGCAACTTGTGATTTGGCAGTAGTGATTCTAGGTTCACGATTACTAAGTATTCTGGGGCTAATCTCTATAATCATTGCTAGTAGCGAAGTTGTTCATACTTTCATAAAATTTCTCTTAACTTGAAGATAGTGTGAATCAGATCTTGATTTTGGACCGAATATTTCGGCAAAAAATGCATAACTTTGTTAGTGTGTGCAAGATAATGATCAAGTTCATTTGATGCTTCATCACGAGTCTTTTGAGTAAATCAAATATGACACCATATTCCTTTTAACTTTTACAAGTTCTTGTTCATATTTTGAGATTTGACACTTAAAGACACGTTTTGATCATCCAGTTGCTCAATTTTTGGGTAGAAGTTTTGTCACGCAAATGGGCGATTTTGTGTTGAAAAGCAAGTTGTTGATCGTGAATATCTTTTTGACACCAATTAAGACGACGTATTGCATTTAAAAGTTCGTTTGACAATCATTCATTTTCAGCTTTTAAAGACTCGATCTGATGCACATTATCAGAAGTCGCAACAGTTACCACAGAATCAACGATTATCGTGAGAGATATAATCAAAGGCATATGGCAAAGAATTCAATAACACAGCATTATGGACATCAGCACAGATGACATCTTCCAAGAGTCGATCAACATCTTTTCTTAACAGTTTCTTTTTACGTTTAGTATTAGAAATAGATGTTTCTGTTTTCTCGAAAACAACCTTCATCAATCCAAGTTCCTTATGAAAGTCCCTTTCCCAAGACAATGCACAACTTTTCAAATTTTTAACATTTGCTCTGATACCCACTGTAGGTCACTAGATTTACCACACAAGCTTAATAGAAAGAGATAGAGGCGATTGAACAAGAAATCAAACACAAACACACGGTATGAAGACACGGTTATGCGTAGAGTGTAGTGAGAGAAATAACTTGAACAACCAACCTTCAAATGAAGGTTTACAAGGGGTATTTATAGGAGGGAAGCTAGGGCAACACTCCTAGTTCCCATCCTTTCCTTAATGGACATGGGCCTAAGCTCATGGGCCTTCTTCATAAGCTTAAGGCTAATAAAAAACATAAAGGCCATAATTAAGCTACCTATTACATATGAGTAACTAACACTTGAATAAAGGTTTAGGAGTGATTCCAACAACTACTTTTATAAGTATAACGCACAAAGGAGCGGAGAGACTATTAGATCAGCGCGAAGCTTATTAAAAACCCGTCTCTTTTCAGCCGCAATTTAATGTTAGGCTGTCCTTATACCCCTCACACAGTTTGTTAAACCGATAGAAGTAAACCAAATCACGAACGACACAAAGGCAAGTTTTTATCTTTAGTTCGGGAACTTATAATGATAACACTCAAGTTGACAAGTGTTATATTGATTGTGTCTTCCATTTTATTAGAAAAACCAAAGAGAAAATCTTTTTGTATTTTTAATCTTATATATATATATATATATATATATACAAAGAAAAAGGAAAATATTTTTGTGTTTTATAATTTTTCAAAAAGCAATAACTTCACGAAGGAAGGATCTCGAGTCACTAATCGTCAAACCTTTAATGATATTGTCGCGACACAACCACCCCGGCAGCGACGCCAAAAATTGATTTGTAGTAATAGGGATATACCAAAATTAGGAAGAAGATCGACACGCAAAACCCTCAACTATACGATAAGTGATACCGGGTAAGGATATCCGGGTCGTTTCCCAACGAGGTGTGAATGGGCAACGTCGCTTTTAGTTTTGTTATTAAAATGCTCGATGTTTTGGGTTTTTGTGTTTTTGATTACGTTTTCTACAAATTAAGTGATGGGAAAGTAATTAAGGCAAGGGGAACAAAGTAAATGACAAATTAACTACTACTAAGCGTATGAAACAATAAAGTTAAGCTAAATTAAGTCCTAGGGTGCTAAAATGCAAAGACGTGAAAACCCGGGCTAATCCAGAGCTTCAAAAGTGAAAATTATGCAATTAAAGGCCTACGGGTGCAAAAGTAATTTTCCTACGTTGTAAACTACTAAAAATAATTTTAGAAAAAATCCGGGTATTTTTTCGACTTTTAAATTATTTATTATGAATTAATTACTAATTTAATTATAAAAAAATACTAAACTAATTTATAAAAATCTAAGGAAATTACAGAAAATACTTTAAATAGTGCTTGATCTAAGAAAATTATAAAAAGGGTAGACTGCTTTGGAAATAAGCAGTTTAAAATTGCTAAATAAGCTACTAAGGCCTAAACTAAAAAAGCATATAACACATTAATTTTGCAAAGTATAACCAGTCAAAGACCCAGAGGCAACTGGTTAAGAGGGTGTGGTGTTGTGGGTTTGTGCAAGAGGTCCTAGGTTCGAATCTGGTCCTCTACCTTTTATCTTTTTATTTTTGTTTTTGAAAATTTTCCTTTGAGACTTGTTTGCAAGATCAACACCAAGCTTTTTTATGAAAACTTTTTCAACAAAAAGTTAACAATAAGCAGTTGTGACTGCTTATTGTTCTTAGTTTTGGACAGAAAAGCCAAAAAACAAACACCCTTGACAGATTTTAAGCACAAACAAGCAAGGAATAAGCACTTCAGGGGAACTAAGCTATCATGTATATGTAATAACTAAAATAAGCTAAAGTTAGCTAGAATTAAGCTGTACTAAAGGGAAATAAGCAGTTTTGTTATATCCTAAACTAAAATGGGTAAAGAGCTACAAAGCACTAAATAAGCACTAATAAGCAAAAGGTAAGCTAACCTAATCTAAGGGACCTAATAAGCACTAAAGATACCTAAGATAAGCTATTGGGACACTAAATAAACTGAAAAATATGGGAAAATCTTACTGTTATTGCAGCAGCAAAATGGCCTAATGGGGGCTGTTTAGGCACCTAAAACGCTGTCAACAAGCTAGAATAAAAATTCACAAAAATGTGCATTAGATAGATGAGCAACCCAAGATTTAGCATACCAAATTTCATGAGGACTTGTAATGAAGAAATTAAAAATCAAAACCAAAAGCTGTTTGAGCAGATTTTTGCTAAATGTACTTTTTTTGAAAACGGGTCAAAAATGATATTTTGACAAATGGGGACTTAGTACCAGATTTCAAACTACTACACTACTTTATTTTGAACTAAATTTAAGCAAGAACAATAACTAATAAAGCCTAATCTAGATTTGTCCAATACTAAAAGTGAAAACAGTTTTGACTTAAGATTTTAAGGGAAACAACCAAAAAGTTATAAAACTACTTGAAAATGCTAGAACGTGCTTCTAAATTACTACTAACACTAATTGAGAGCTGATTGAAATTGAGCTTTTGGTCAAAACAATTTTTTAACTAAACCTTGGCCTAGTGCCAAACACCCCTGAATGGGTGGAATTCTTTTGAAAACTGATTTTTTCAAAAACAAACTCAAGGAATTTTTGTAAAAGCTTTTATATTAAAACTAATAAACTAAAAAAAAAGCACTTTGAAACTTAAAATAAGCTGATTCTGTAATAAGCACTTAAGTGCTTATCTCTTGACAGAAAAGAAAATTCAAAGACAGAATTTAAAAAACAAGAAAACTTTCGTTAACTGGAAATAAGTTACAATACTGAATAATAAAAAAAAACTATTTTGAAAACTAAAAACCTACTGCCTTTTAGGCTACAAAGAGCTCTACTATTTATACTAGTCTAAGAGGTCTTCAAGTCTGCTTGTGTTGTGCTAATTGTGTGAGACAATGAGCTTCTTGGTTCCACTTTGTGCTTCTTAGAGAGTATCTCAGCCATCCATTTTGGCTTGGAGCCCAAGGGTAAATCCTAGCCTTTGATTCTTGGAAACCAATGGTGTCATTTGGGATTGCCAACATGGCACTGAGCCCATGTGGGTGTGGGGGAGGATAACCTGGTTATCAGTGTAGGTTGAGAGTGACCTTGGGGAGAAGACAAGAAGAACAGGACAAACATTTTTGGCGGGTAAAATGTTTTCCCTGGGTTTGTTCTGTTTTTGGATAAAAGAAGAAGAAGGTTCAAAATAAGGAGGGGGTTCAAGATGGTTATAAATGGAGGGGGTTCAAAGGGGGTTTTTAAGGTTAAGTTTTTTTTTTAAAGTAAATAAAACTTTGTATTTTTTGTTTTTGATTTATTTTTATTTTTTATTTTTTTTTGAAAGAAAATACTTTTAATAAAATTGGTTTAAATAAAAATAATTGTTGTGAGAAAAAAAATGGTTACAGATAAAAATGATTGTTTTAAATGAAATATGTTTTAAGGGTAAGTTGGAAATTTTGGGTTCGGGTGAAGGGTAAATTGGTAATTTGGATTTAGGGTTAGGTTTTTCATCTGATTCCCCAAGCTCACTCCCAAAAATCCGCTTTCGGCTCCATCTGCAAAGCACGTTTTCCAATCCGAGCTCATTTCTGTCCGTTTTTGCCCTGTTTTCGATCCTTTGTACCTGAAACACATAAAAACACATTCCAAGGATATCTGCAGTATAATTAGGTATATTTCCGTGTTTTTTGACATTTTTGTGGGTTTTTCGGGCTTAAAATGATGAGTAAAAGGCCACTTATCATTGTCACTGAAGAAGATTTGATTTCAAAACTGATTATGCAAATGTCTTCCCAATCTGGAACTTTCAATTCTGATGAATCAAAACTCTTTGAAGCATTACTTGCATATCAACTTAAGTAAACTTGCAAGGAAGGAGCTGGTCAAGAAAAGTGACCAAGAGACGACGATGATGCAGCCAAGGATTATGAGCCTAAACGTCAAAAGAAAACAGGCAAATCCTCCTCTATGCCTCCACCACCCCAAGGACCACCACCACCACAAGTTCTTCTCAACGACCTCCTGCTAGTGATAAACCTTAGGACTCTGAGTCTCCACCACCAAAGGAGAAAACTGGAGACCATTTCCAATACACCGGTGGTGATGACGAAGAGACTCCTGAGCCCCAACAACCGACCTCATCAACACCATCAACCAAGCACCAACCAGCATCATCCTCCAATACAAAGAAGAAAAATTCTACCTCAGTTGTATCTTGGTTGGATGAAGATGACACTGATGAAAACGACTGGTTTTCCAAGCTTGTTGATGCCACCCCTCAATTACTGGAAGGCCAAGAACCGGTAGATGGTCGAACCATGGAGCACGTCAAGATTATTCAAGAAAAGTTCAAAGTGAAGAAGATGACGAAAGGAGAGTTACGCCGAATCAAGAACGATGCGTTTCAACTGCTTAAGGACAGCTCCGATAGTGCTATTGAAGTCGAATATCATCTCGACAACATCGCACGAGCTATGTCCAACAATATTGATTGGCTCAACCTTGAATCTAACATCGACTTCACAAGACCTGACAAGACTCCATACTACACTGACTGGACCAGGCCACTACCAACCATTGGTCGACCAGATCAACAAAGGATTCCCTACCAATACTTCTTCAACAACGACCTGGAATTTCTTCAACACGGTAGCGATGTAAGCAAGAAATACGCTACCTCACTCACCTTCAACATCCCGACAGCAGTCTTCTCCAATAATGTTGCCATCAAGAAAGAAGCCACAAGAATGTTTGTTGATCATGTGGTGAATTATGATCTCGATGCACAGTATGAAATTCATCATTGGCCTGAACGAAGAAGACTTTACTACAGAAGCTGCCAGGTTCTAAAATCAAACAAAGAGGTGTACAGTGACAAACGGATCGTTGCTATCATGAATGTCAGTCTGGCTACAAAGTGGGATTACTCATTCCTGGAAGAGATCAAAGTCAAATGCCAAGACGAGCAGGAATATGACTTTACTGAAGCTGATTTTTTGAGATTGTCGCTCAACGACATTGAAGACATGTATCTGGCTAAGGTACATCAAGTCACTGTTGATATTTCTCCACCAACATCCAGCTCCAGTACATCAAGTCACTGTTGATATTCATCAGAAGCATTGTGATCCAGAAACGTGTTGAAGACCTTCAACTTGCCGTGGAATCATATCAGAAATGAGTCAATCTCACGAAACCGTTGCTACACTTTCCCGATATCAACCAACTCTCTCAGTACACCATTGTTAAGAAACCAAAGTTTGGAGTAGTTTACCACAGTGAACTTCACCATAACTGTTTAATGGCGTGCAATGAGCTTCACAAGTTTTGTGATCATACTCTGAAGAAGGTTCGTGATGGGTTAGCGTATCGGTTGAAGGAGATACATGAAGGCATTGGGTCGAAGAAGTGGTGGAATTATAGAGAAAAGAGGGATGTGAAGAAGATTATCAAGAGGATAGATGAAAGGTTGTTTCACCGTGATCATATGCGGAATTTGGAGAGATTTTCGTGGGTAGACGACAAAGTTTCCCTCTTACGGGTTATCAACGACAAGAGAGAACTCCTGGTGTCATTGAAGGATTGCCTGGTACTCCTTAATTCATTTCTTTGATTGATATTTGGATGATATAATTTGTATAATTGACTATGGTTTGTGCACACATAATAGTGTACAACCCGTACTTGTAATGAAAGGACCCCGTGATACGCTTCAGTGCCACAATCCTAAAAAAGGAGCGAAAGCTTCTTAATTTTGAGTAAAACTAATCAAAACTTTCATTTTTCAAAGTTTTACTCAAAAGAACAAGTACTTCCCCTTATGTTTTCAAAACCTCATAAGTTAATATTACATGTTGAGGGGGAGTATTTGATATAATTCTTTGTTCACAAAACGTTCTTCGTGGAAATCTTCCCACAAAACTCGAAATGGACATATTCGATATCAAAATTTAATCAAAAATAACATTTATATGCCATTTTTGAGGGGGAGAAAAATTGTGTGATACAAATATATTATAAATATGATGGAATATTCGTGTACTAAGACTTAACCCTTGAATTGACGAGATCTGAACTGTCATACATCAAAAAGATTTGTCTTCCAAGACTTATCCGAGTAGATTGTACCTTTTCGAGAAACTCCTGATAGGCATGAACTTTGACGGGTTTGACAACCTTTCGAGGTTTGTCGACACCTTCAAGGTAGTTATTAGAGCTAGTTGTCACCTAAAAGCTGACAATGCAACTCTTTAACTATACAACGTAACCGTGTCTCGCGGGGAATTGTCTATCTTGAGTCGATCAATTCAAAAGTGCGAGCTCTACCCTCTCTATGCAGATTTCTGTCAAAACACTTGAGCACATGTGGAGGGGGAGTATTTCTGAAAATACAAAACTCTCGAAGTATTACAAAATGTTTTCACTCATAAACACTTTGAGAGATTTTTCAGAAAATGGTTTTATGGAAACTTAAGATAGTCATGGAGTTATAAGGTGACTAAGGTTAGGAATAACCGTCCTATGATCCGCCAGAGCCGGAGGGATCTACCCAAGGACACCACCAATAGTTAGAATTTAGAAGTCCTTAGGTATGATTATAAAAAAGAAGAAAATGAGAATCGGATAAAGAAGGAGCTGAAGAATTAAAAAGAAATGCAAAGAAAAGGGTGAAAAGAAATAGCCCTCCAAATTATTCAACTTAGGGCAGACACCGGGTTCAATACATATGCTACTGGTTGTCACTAGACGACACCGGTATTGAAGATTAAAGTCGTCATGGACCCAGTGACGCATGCACTAAACCTTCTTAGCCACTCAAGTTTCTCTCAACAGAAGCTTGTTTCATTCTCATAGGGAACCCTACGTAAACTATCGGCTTTCTCTAAGAGATTGCTGGTATTGAAGAAGGAGACCCTCTCCCTAGTCTCCGCTCAGGAAAACCAAAGCGCACTATTGAGTCTAGAGCCACAAGATTCATATTAAGATCTCTTAGGAACACTTGACATTTCATCACTTGTCATTCAACAATAAGGACGCAAGTGATACATTATCGAGTCCTTCACAGATCTTAGGAATCTGTCGAGAACATTTATAAGGGGATTCACACTTGTGATCCTCAGTGATTGAATGGAAACTCCTGCCAAGGTCAAACATCAAACAGCCCTGACAGCAGGTCACTTCGATAACTCCTTGTGGGTTACGCTTAGTGTTGTCTCAAACGGTCTGATCGTGAGGTGATGCTTCGGTATACCTCAGCGACTCACCTGAACTGTAGGTGTACTTCGGTACATCGTGTTATCCTACTTGAGGGACTCCAGTTCAGGAACAGCCTTTGCGAGAATTAGAGATATGTTTTCACACTATGCTGTTAACACACTCGAAGTTCGAACTTGTAAGTGCTGGAAATCACGCTAAGGAGATTCCTTTCAAGAATCGAGTCCTAAAGATGTGGGTCATTACTTGAACTTGTTCAATGTAATGCCAACTGTCCCTTATGGGATTCGGACAGCTGATTCGCCCGAACAAGGTGAATGGAATCAAGACATTCATCAGAAGAACAATCGTAGTGGTCAATTTTCTAAGAAATGACCACCGTGATCGATTGGTGTTTCTCACTAACCCATTCTTATGTTTTCTTCTTATGGATGCTCCTGGGATAGGATCGTGCTAATTCTCCACATGCTCATACCAACAACAACACAATCTGAAGTTCTCTCGAAAGGCAACACAAAAGTCAGAATGATTCTTCCTCTATACCAAAGAATCTAAAAAGTTTAAAGACTTAGAGAACTACATCAAAACTGAAATCCAACGTCAAAGAGTGTGTGAGCATGTTGGAGAAAGACGTGGAGACACCTGAGCAACAAAGCGGACCTGATGCAGACAACAACAACATAACATCACCATATCCACACCAGAACTAAAAACAAAGAACTATGATACTGAAGACGTCAATGCTGAAAACTTCAAAGAAAAACAAGATCCTCACACTGGGGAGATTGTTAGAATCAAGGCACTTCTTTTCACAAGAAAGAAGAATGTCAGAAGACGTCAAAGCAACTGCTATTACATCAACACCAACAACTTTTCAAGATTGCTGGAGTCACTTATTAATTACCAACACTTAGGGGGAGATTGTTGGAATCACTCCTAACTTATATTTCAAGTGTTTGTAATCAATATGTAATAGGTTGATTAATTAGGCTTTTAAGTTAGTTATTAATGGGAAAGCTTATGTAGAAAGCCCATAAGCCTTGGCCCAAGCCCAATAAGGAAGGAAGGGACTAGACATGTTGCCCTAGCTCCCTTCCCTATATAAAGACATGTAAACCTTCCTTAGAAGGTTGGTTGTTCACTTTCACTAATATCATACGCATAACTCTTCACATATTCATACGTGTATTTGTGTGTAGTGTTCATCCGATCTTTCTCATCTTATTTCTTACATATTGATGCTTGTGTTATATTATGGTGACCTAACAAATCCGTAGTCTTGTGTAGAGTGTTCCCAGGTAATGGTTTACAACTACTAGTATTGCCTTGAAATCTTGTAGAATTCATCACCCTAGATGTTGCACCTAAAATTCCGTCTTTTCGAGTCTGTAGCCTTTTTCCTAGCTTCTTCTAGATAGTGATTGTTGACCATGTCGTTAGAACCAACAGATTCTTTAACTGGATTTTTGGTCACATTCCGTGTACTAGTCTTAGAAATGCTAGGTGTAATCACTTTTGGTGTTTCAGCAACTGCTTTTTCTTTTTCAAAACCTATGATAATTCTCTTTTTAATAGGCAAAGTCTGTGGAGTGACTGTTTTTGACAAATCATTTTTCTCATTGACTTTTGGAGGAGACTGAGAAATAGACATTTTTGGTTTGGAAACCGGTTTGGAAACATTTGTTTTCTCCTCAGTCAATGGTTTTGAAAACTTAGTATCCACAGCCTTTCCTTTTTGACATCCCAGCTGAGCTCTCAAAAGATAATTTTGCTCTTTCATGTCCTTGTTGGCACGCTCATACGACAGTTTGTCATACTTACATTCCTCAGATTTTCGATCAAGTTGTTTAAAATAGGACACGTTTTCTTTTTCAATTTTTTCAAGAGCTTTTTCATATTTTGAAATGATTGCGGAGGTCTCAGGTGAGTCTTTCATGGTCTTCAATGAGAATATGTTTGTAGGATAATGGACATGATATCGGTAGTCATAACATCTTCGAAGAGAGAATCATTCAAATTTTCCAAAATTTTAATGTGTTCAAAACATTCATTAGCTTGTTTCTTTCAAAAATGCTTGTTCAAAATGAATTACCCTCGCACTGACATGATTTAGCGGAGGGGAATTTGAGTTTCAAAAAACGTTTTCATTTCATCATCAAAACTAGAAAACCATATGTTAGTAGTAATATTTGTTTTATATTTAACAGTCTCTTGAAGTCTCCCAATTCTAGTTTTAACATCGTCTAAAATGCTTCTAGCATCACTTGTGTTAAAAGGATTGTTTGAAGACATTTGTTCCAAAGTCGACAATGATTTTGAGACAACTACTGGTTTTGAAACATTGTTTGAAACACAGGGTGTGATGGAAAACTTTGATGTTAGGTCACCATATTTGTAACACAAGCATCAATATAAGAAGTAGAGATAAGAGATAGATCGGTTGAACACGACACAACAATACGCGTATGAATGTGAGACAAGTTATGCGTAGATATTGAGATGAAATGAACAACCAACCCTCAAGTGAGGGTTTACATGGGTATTTATAGGAAGGAACTAGGGCAACATGCAAGTTCCCTTCCTTTCCCTTATTGGGCTTTGGATAGGCTCATGGGCTTTCTACATGAGCCTAACCTTGATTACTAACATAAAAGCCATAATTAAGCTAACTATTACATATTAATGACTAACACTTGAATTATAGTTTAGGAGTGATTCCAACAATCTCCCCCTAAGTGTTAGTGATTGATGATATAAACGTTGTAGGTGTTGATGTAATAGTAGCTTTGACATCTTCTGACATTCTTCTTTCTTGTGAGAAGAAGTGCCTTGATTCAAACAATCTCCCCAGTGTAGAGAAGTTGTTTCCTTTGAAGTATTCTGCTTTGACGTCATCATTTACTTTGTTCTTTGATCTTTTTTCTTTGTGATGGTAGTGATAGTATGTTGTGGTTGTCTGCATCAGGTCTGCTTCGTTGCTCTAGTGTCTCCGCGTCTTTCTCCAACATGCTCACACGCTTTTAAATGTTGGATTTCAGTACTTATGTAGTTCTCTTAGACTTTAAACTTTGTAGATTCTTTGGCTTTGACGAAGAATCATTCTGACTTTGTGTTGCCTTTCGAGAGAACTTCAATTAGTGTTGTTGTTGGTATGAGCATGTGAAGAATCTGCACGATCTTTTCCACCCGCAAGCATCCATAAGAAGAAAACATAAAACATGGGTTAGAAATAATTCAGCGCTTACAAGCTTGAACTTCGAGAGTGTTAACAGCATAGTGTGAAACCACAACTCTAATTCTCACAAAGGCTGTTCCTGAACTGGAGTCCCACAAGTGAGATAACGCGATGTACCGAAGTACACCTACAGTTCAGATGAGTCACTGAGGTATACCGAAGCATCACCTCACGACTGTAGACCGTTTGAGACACACTAAGCGTAATCCACGGGGAGTTACCAAAGTGACCTGCTGTCAGGGCTGCTTGATGTTGACCCTGGCAGGAGTTTCCATTCAATCACTGAGGATCACAATTGTGAACCTCTCATAAATGTTCTCAACAGATTGCTAAGATCTGTGAAGGACTCGATAATGTATCACTTGCGTTCTTATTATTTGATCGACAAGCGATGAATTGTCAAGTGTTCCTAAGAGATCTTTTGATGAATCTCGTGGCTCTAGACTCAATAGTGCGCTTTGGTTTTCCTGAGCGTAGACAAGGGAAAGGGTCTCCTTCTTCAATACCAGCAATCTCTAAAAGAAAGCCGATAGTTTACGTAGGGTTCCCTGTGAGAATGAAACAAGCTTCTGTTGAGAGAAACTTGAGTGGCTAAGAAGGTTTAGTGCATGCGTCACTGGGTCCATGATGACTTTGATCTTCAATACCGGCATCATCAAGTGACAACCAGTAGCATATGAATTGAACGTGGGTGTGCGCCTAAGTTGAATAATCCGGAGGGCTATTTCTTTTCACCCTTTTCTTTTCATTTCTTTTTAATTCTTCAACTCCTTCTTTCTCCAATTCTCATTTTCTCCTTTTTATAATCATACCTAAGGACTTCTAATTCTAACTATTGGTGGGGTCCTTGGGTAGATCCCTCCGGCTCTGGCGGATCATAGGACGGTTATTCCTAACCTTAGTCACCTTATAACTCCATGACTAACCTATGTTGCCATAAAACCATTTTCATTGAAAATCTCTCACAGTGGTTATGAGTAAAAGCATTTAATACCACTGTTTGAGAGTTTTAAGATTTTGCATAATTACTCCCCCTCCACACGTGCTTAAGAGTTTAGACTGAAATCTGCACGGTGAGAGAAGAGCGCGCACTTTTGAATTGATCAGCTCATGTGTTGGGTTTTTGGTTCCTTGGATCAAGAATTATTCTAAGTGTTGGAATCACGGACAGTGTTGATGAAACCACGGACAGAAGAATGGATCCACTGCTGAAGACAAACCGCAGCTAGTAGTATTGTGTAACCACGGATAATGTATTGTAACCACTGCTAGTCATGTATAGTCGGTTTAATGTTTTGTATTAGATAAATATAGAAAAGATATTTATCTTATAGGTTACGTATTGTATTATGTAAAGGACTCCTTAGCCTATAAAAGGAGGTCCTAGGTTAGGTTAGATATCAGATATGTTTTATATCTAAGATCGATACACTTCAAGGTTGTAAAACCCTAATACTGTTAAGAGTATTCATATTAATAATAATATTGAGGTGTTGAATGTTCATTGTTCTTCTTCTTAAGATTAAGTATTAAATTCCGCATGATACTTAATAAGTCTTTGTTTAAGTTAGTTTCTATATTAGATCGTTTGCTCAACTGGGATCAACAAGTGGTATCAGAGCTTGTGATCTAGAAACTGAAACCAAGAAGAAGCTTTGTTACGTTCTGTTTAAGTAAGTTAAGATGTCTGACGAAACACACATGGTTACTGCTTCTAAGGTGCCCATGCTCAAGCATGGAGAATACCAAATCTGGAGAATGCGAATAAGGCAATACATTCGCATGATTGATTATGCTCTCTAAGATGTTGTGGAAAAAGGTGATACTCTTCCCAAGAAGGGTGAGGATGGCAATGATATAGCCATTGTTAGTGAGATCGACAAGGCTAAGAGAAAGATGGAGATTAAAGCTCATAGTATTCTCTCTATGGGAATACCTAATGAATATGCTTTGGACTTTGGACAATATGAGTCTGCTAAGGAGCTCATGGATGCTATTGAAACAAGGTTTGCTGGTAATGAAGCTACCAAGAAATCAAGAAAAAATATGCTCAAGCATCAGCTTGAAAACTTCACTGCTCTAAGTGGAGAAAAACTTGATGGCACCTATAACAGAATTCAAAAGCTCATTAGCCAACTGAAGTCAGTGGACTACAAAGTTGCTCAAGAAGATATTAATTTGAAGTTCATCAGAAGTTTATCACCTGAATGGGCTGTTCACACTGTTGTGTGGAGAAATAAGGATGACTTTGAAAAGATGACTCTGGACAATCTCTACAACAACTTGAAGGTATATGAGTCTGAGAACAACATTGCTGGTGCATCTTCAACTAGTCAAAACATTGCTTTTGTTTCCACTAATCACAAGAGTTCACAAGATGTATCCACATTATGGTATAACCAGGCTATTGCAAACAATACCACTGTTAGTGATAATGTCAGTGATGGTGCAATTTGTGCTTTTCGGTGATTTAACTACGGTGTTACTGTTTTGAAACAAGATCTAGATCAAATTGATCCTGATGATCTTGAGGAGATTAATCTTCAATGGCAAATGGCAATGTTGACTCTTCAAGCAAGGAAGTTTTTGAGCAGGAATGGAAGACAGGTCAAGTATAATGGTCAAAGGAGAGCTGGATTTGATAAAAGTAAGATAGAGTGCTTTAACTGCAAAAAGAAGGGACACTTTTCTAGGGAATGTAGAGCACCTAAGAGGATTGAAGGCATCAAGAAGACCATTGAAGAGCCTGCTCCTTCTTCAGCATTGGTGGCTCAAGATGGTATTGGTGATTATGACTGGAGTGATGAAACTGAAGAAGGACCCAATGCAGCTTTTCTTGCTAGTGAAGCTTCAAAAGAGGATAACTTTGCTCTTATGGCCTATGCTTCATCTTCTGGTTCAGATTATGAGGTATCTAAAGATTCTAAAACTTCTACTTGCTCTTTTAAATCATGTCAAGATAACTTAGAATCTCAAAAAGCTATCACTGAGAGTTTAAGAAAAGAAGTAGCAAGACTGTCTCTAGATAACTTAGGTTATAGAGTTGGTCTAGAAAGTGTTGAAGAAAAGCTAAATTATTGCATTAAATGTGAGTTTGAGTATGTTGATAAAATAAATATACTAGGTGGTGAAATTGATCTTAAGGATAGAGAGATTAAGATGCTTAAAAAGAAACTAGAAGAAGCAGAAAGTCTAAAACAAGAGGCCCTAAAAGAAAAAGAAAAACATGTTGTTAGGGTTGCTAAAACACAGTATGCTTCTGATCTAGTAAATAAACCAATAGGTCAAAAATTGTTCCAGGATGGTACTGGTCTTGGTTACAATGATATGCCTCCACCACCTCTTATGAAACATGCTCCACCTATGAAAGAACTGTCATTTAGCAGTGAATTTAGTTTCAATAAACCTGTAGGTGAGACTAGCAAGATTGCATCACCTAAGATAGGTTCGATAAGTCATCGATCCTCCCATCATTGAAGATTAGGAATCGATTCTGAGGAAGATAGATCGATCAACCTGACCGAGAGGATATAACACATTAAGAAAGTTGATACCAAGCAAGCCAACCTTGTGCCTAGATTTGGAGCTCAAATTGCTAAGAAAGTAGTAGAGTACAAGGAAGTACCTAGGGGCAGGATGAAAAGATACATACCTAGGGGAAACCAGGAGAAACTTCAATGGACTAATTTCAAACAGATTAGGGGATGAGTTTCAATGTGTTAAAAAGGCTTGTTTTGCATGTGGTAGTTTTGAGCACTTACATAAAAGCAGACCACAAGTTTGGAATCATTGGAGGAGGGTAAATCACCAAAACTTTTCAAAGAAAACAAATCATCACAAAACATGATTCCTAGAGCGGTGTTAATGAGAAATGGAAATACAAAATCAATTATTACTGCTTGCACCCAAATGGGTTCCAACCACGCTAAGCAAAATGTAAACCGACTAAGCAATGCAACCTTTGCTAAGCAAAATATCACCACGATACAAAAGAAGTTTAAAGATTCCAAAGGTGATAGCCCGACGAGTGGTTGGAAACCATTTTATCTTTGTAAAGGCCTCACTAGTTGGCAATGGAAGCCTAAGACCAAGGTTTACATCATTTGTGCATCAATGGACCTAAACAAATTTGATTATGTTGATGCATAGAGGCGGACCAAGTCGATGTGGCTTGGGTCCACAAAAGGAACTAATTTGTTTAATTTCATGTGCAGGCAATCTACAAGATGAGCTAAAAGACAAAGGAGTTTTTTATAGTGGTTGCTCTGGACACATGACTTGGGATGGGAGCAACCTGGAAGATTTTGAAGCTTTTGATGGAGGATATGTGGTATTTGGTAATGATCCAAAGGGAGGAAAGATACTTAGCAGAGGCACAATCAACAGGAATTTAGACTTTGAAAATGGTCTATCTGGTACAGGAATGCCCCTTAAGTAAAATAATTTATTCAGTGTTTCTCAAATGTGTGATAAGAAAAAATGGGTACTTTTTGGTGGCGAGTGTGTGGTGTTGTCACCTGATTTTAAGATGTCTGATGAGAAGTATATACAGCTAAGGGTACCTAGGAAGGAAAACATATATTGTTTTGATCTTAAAGATGTAATTCCTAATAGGTCCTTAACTTGTTTGTTTGCTAAAGCATCAATAGATGAGTCTAAGTTATGGCATAGAAGGCTAGGTCACCTCAGTTACAAAACAATCAATAAACTGGTAAAAGGCAACTTAGTAAGAGGGTTACCTTCTAAGGTTTTTGAGTGTAAGGAACTGTGTGTGGCTTGTCAAAAGAGGAAAACAACATAGAGCTAGGTCTTGTAAGACTAAAACTGAAAATACAACACCATTACACAAAAACTGTTTATGCTTCATATGGACTTATTTGGACCTACCTTTGTTAAAAGTTTAAACCATAAGCAGTATTGTCTAGTTATCACTGATGATTATAGTAGATTTTCTTGGGTATACTTTTTGGTTGC
The DNA here is from genome assembly GCA_910596185.1 of Chrysanthemum makinoi. Classification (NCBI taxonomy): domain Eukaryota; kingdom Viridiplantae; phylum Streptophyta; class Magnoliopsida; order Asterales; family Asteraceae; genus Chrysanthemum; species Chrysanthemum makinoi. Next base: position 167,275,803 of record OU343222.1, on the reverse strand, counting down.
TAAGAGTGAGACTAGTGAGATTCTCAAGAGTTTCATTACTAAGATAGAAAATCTAGTAAATCAAAAGGTCAAGGTAATCAGATGTGATAATGGAACTGAGTTTAAGAATGATGTGATGAATCAGTTCTATGTAGTTAAGGGTATAGAAAGACAGTTTAGTGTTGCTAGAACACCACAACAAAATGGTGTAGCTGAAAGGAAAAATAGGACACTAATTGAGGCTGCTAGG